>JACSYO010001013.1:2812500-2907500 GCA_016806645.1 Ophiodon elongatus | reverse complement strand
TCAGAGTTTGGATTTCACAGAAATCAAACTGGACTTCAGAAAGAAAACGAATACGGAGGTGGACGGTTGTCAGATGTATGTACGTTTTGCACCGAAAAACCCCCAAAAGAAAACGTCTTGCACGAGATTCAACGAGCACTCGAGCTTGTCCTCCTTTGCTGCTGTCCACCTGGCTTCGAGAGACAAAAGTCCCATTCGTGCTCGTTGGCAGCTATTTTTCCGGCACACACGGCTACAAATATGAAGCTAAAACACGACAGAGCCCATTATTAAACAAGTAGTGTCGAGGGAGAGGATGAGACGGACTTAACGTTTTAAACAACCAGGTTGAAGACTTGGTGAATCGATGGCCGGCACGTACGTCTCCGTCTGGCGTTTCACATTAGATGACGATGTAAACAACTTAAGATCGCATCATAGAATTGTGCAGTTGCTGCGTTGCTCGTCCCGAGAGCTCAAACGGAGGTGAACGGTACCTCGCGCGTAGGCCTCGTGCCCGGCGGACACCCCGGGGCGGAACTGTGTTCACCAAACGGCGAAAAGTAGCAGCTGTGTTTCGTCCTCACCATTCGCCTCCGGAAAGCATCGATGACCTTTCAGTCAATTTGTTTTTTGTCACAGAGGGGTCGCGTCGACACAAAAGATAGCTTTCATGTCTTTGGCTGGAGCTCTGTTTGAAGTCGCAATCCAAGGATTAGTGTTAATTACTGTACACGTTTCTCCTTGTGTAATGATGTTTTCATTGAGTCTAATAGATCCGAGTAGAGTTACGAAGGATCGGAGTTCAAAGGAGAACGTCGCTTTGATTTTCGTTCAGGCACAGATGCAAAGGTTAAAATGCTCATTACTGCCTAAGTAGCTGTTATGTGCTGGAAACAGAGGGTAACGTCCCCCACAGAAAAGTCAATGCTGTTGGTTGAAACCGGCAAACTCCACACACACGCCAACGCTATTATATACTAGCATACAATGTCACAGATACACACCGCACATATTGTAGAGACAAAAAAGACGTATAGACACAAAGAAGAAGCGGCAGCTGTAACATTAGTCTCACTAATGATGGGATAAAAATTGCTGGATCGATACAAAGCGTTGGGGAATAATAAAGGAGCTCGGCTACATGTGGATCTAATTGTAGAAACATCACGAATTGGCCGTTCAGTTGCCACGGTGACTGTAATGATGTTGTGTCTGACTGCCTCAAGTTTGGGGTCAGATATGAAACATCCTCCACTTGATTTTCTCTCCTCTGCCTCATTTTTTAATTAGAGACATTTAATTACTAGAATGATGACATTTTTTATGTTACCAAAAAATGAATCAAAAAACATTAATAATCAGTGCACCAAGAGGAAAAAAAAAAAAAAATCCAATCTCATATGTCAATAAGCTGTGAAGATCACAAGGTTTTGTTTTTAAAGAGTCGCAGCTCTCCTCGGCCTGCTCCGTTGACTTCTACTTCACCGTGTGATCTCCCCAACGGCCCCGAGAGAGAACAGGTGTGAACCTGCTGCACCTGTTCATTTCCTCTCCAGCAGCAATAATTAGCCGATTGTAACCAGAACGAGGCGACGCTCATATAATTACAGCGCTTATACAAACCCCGTAACACGGTTTTCTTTCCTGCGTCAAGGTCGCAGTGTGAGACTCGAAGGAGCCGGTTATTTAAGTGGCTCACGCTTCACGTTGCATCGCAACCCCAGTCGACCCCGAGATGTTGACGTCGCCGTAACAATAATCTTAACAATGCGACAGGTTGTAGTCCGGTTCACGTTGTGCGGTTGTGTGTTGTTCTATTGTGCAAAAACTGAGGACCACTTCAAAAATATTGATTCCTCCGTGTGTTTTTCCATTCAGAGGTCAAAGTGGGAAATGCATGCTTGAGTGTAAGTGTAATGCCGCCGTACCTTAAACCTGATGTTTTTGGCCACATTGACGATCATAAGTCGAGACAGCTGCCTCTTTACACATCCAGCTGACACGGAGCGACCTCAGCCTTCACTTAGAGCCTCTCTCTCTACCTGAGGATTAGTATTTACTCTCCTCTTTGCTCTCTTTGATCTCCGGCCTCTTTGGAGAGAAATAGCTCTCTTTATTTGTCAGACGCTCCGCTGTGTTCACCAGCTTGTTGCTGACTGTTGTCTGTCTCCCGGTTGGTGCCGAGCAGCGAGCGTACAGCTGTTGTTTTTTAGCTGCCTGCTGCAGAGTAAACAAAAACAGTAAAGTTTCGAACCATAAAGCAAAAAAAAAGAAAAACGGTTTGAAAGAATTCTCTGTGAGTTCAACGCTACAAGCCTCTCCTTTCACGTACAAGTCGTCATTTGATTCACAGTTAATATCAAAAATATTGATTACAGCCACTCTAACTGTTGTTATTTTTTCAGCACAGTCTTTTTAGGTGCAGCTCTATTGAAGTTGAGATAAAGAGATGAAATGCACTTTTTGAAGCAGCATCAAAACAGTTTTCAAGTTACAACTAAAACTCCAATTAATAAACGGGAACAAAAGAATGATACACTTGTGCTATTATGTTACCACCTCCTCAAGTCTGCTAGTCATCCTTTTAACATGTTTAAAATATGAACTTGTTCTTTAAACTGACACCTTCATTGAAGTATTACCTTTAATATTTGGTTTGGGTGATAGAAAGTTTTCTGGATGCAATTTGGTTTTATTTGTTTAGTTGGTGATTTCAAGAGGAATTGACTTCATTAAAACAAAATGCTCCATTTAATCCAAGTAAAAAATATAATTTTTAATCCTTGGGGTACTTTATCTTTCATATATACTGAATGTTATGTATGCCTAGTAGTTAACCGTATACATTTTCAGCTGATTTGCTGTGCACTGACTAAAATACTAGATTAGCTTCCAAGTGCACTAATTGAACACTGTCTCCATTTCCATTTAATTACTACCAAATCACAAAACCTCAGAAGGTAGTAAGAAATTTAATTTGGCCTATGTATCAACCAATTACAGCGCACATGTGCTTTTTTTTTTTTTTTTTCATAATATCATAGTACACTTAATTAAGGACTCTTCTTTCAGCGACGTCTCATCGCAGCCTGTTGCACACAGTAAACGACACGTCCATGTCTAGTATTGCAGCGTGATGTTATCGCGCCAGACGCGTTACATAACAAGTTTGTCTGCTTTGTGACACGAGTGAGCATATTGTTGGCTTCACTTTGCACTGGCAGACTGCACGCGCTCCCTGAGACTTTAGCTTGATTTCCCTCCATCCCTTTGTGCTTTCTACGGTTATTTCTCTCTCTCTCTTTTTCTTTCTCCCTTCTTCTTCGTTTGCCCACCTCCATGCTGTCTTTGTCGAGGCCCCTGTCGCCTTGGCACGGTTCCCGCTGCAAGGATCCCTTCTCTCCATATATCACCGTCTTTGGCTCTGATTTTCTGCATCATGGAAGAGCTTCTCTACGGAAGACCCGCCGGAATTCCACACAGGGATACGCAGTCATGCACACACACACACACACACACGCACACACACACACACACACACACGCACGTGGTTTACGTGCAAACACACACACATCCTCACACAAACCGTTGCCTGACATATCATTTTTTACCTCTTTATTTATTCATCTCTATCTGTCCATCTATCCATTGGCTTCGGTCTCCTGGGCGGATATCTGCCTGATGAATAATTTACCGCTGTTAAAAGAGACCACCTGAGGGGGGACAGAGGAGGGAGGGAAGGAAACAGAATGAGGACAGATAAAGTGAGGAGGAAGGAGAGATGAGAGACCTTTTAGTGGAGAAACGAAACCCCGATGTGGAAGAAGGGGAACACAGCCGAGCGCAGTGAGAGACACACGGGGCCCGGGATCATGTTTAATTAATGACGGAGGGATCAGCCTATTAAACAAGGACACAGGCTGAAAGACTAGCCTGGAAGGGAGACACCAACGGGTGGGAGGAGGAGGAGGAGGAGGAGGAAAAGGACGTCAGAGATGTGATGGATAATGTGCTCTTCTTCGTTGAACGTAGGAAAGAAAAAAATTCAGGTTGTAAAAGAGCGACAAAGAGCGATGGGGGGGTCTGAGGGAGAAAAGAGAGGCATCAGGTTCCACCCGAGCTGCTGTTCTATTAATAGAAGTCAGAGCACATTGGGGAGGGGAAACCAGCCAATTAGAATCACGCTGCACTACCGATGGTAAACCCTCACACACATGCACTCGCAAACCTGTCAGACGTGCTGGTATTGTTACCTGCATCATGTCTTCAGAGACCCACATGGGAAGCGGCGGGTGTCGTTATCCAAACCCAGACGTTTGGTTGGTCGGTTTGCGTTGTGTGCAGGTTGTGTACAGGTTGTGTACAGGTTGTGTGCAGGTTGTGTGCAGGTTGTGTGCAGGTTGTGTACAGGTTGTGTGCAGGTTGTGTACAGGTTGTGTGCAGGTTGTGTGCAGGTTGTGTACAGGTTGTGTGCAGGTTGTGTACAGGTTGTGTGCAGGTTGTGTGCACTTGCTGCACAAGTTGAAAATTCTCTCGTCTGGGCCCGAGGGGCTCTGATGCACTTGAGGGGTTTTGGTGTGGTTGGGCTGATGTGAATCAGCAGCGTCGCAGCAGTGAAATAACAAATTGGCACACACACGGTTTACATCTGGTTTTTACATCTGGATTTACATCTGGTTTCCTGTGTAACCGCGTTTGCAGTGCGGAGATCTACTTTCATCCGTCTGCCAGCATAGAGAGGTTGCACTTTTCTTCTCACCCAGGAGTCCAGGCCCACCTCATGAATCATATGTACAATTCAATAAGTGAAAGAAAAGCTTAAAGAGTAATTGAATCAATGAAAAGGGGTTGCCGATGAATCACTGGGTAGGTGGTTTGATCCCCAGCTCCGCGTATCCAAATGTTCCCCTGAGCAAGAATTCAATTACTCCTGATGGTATCAGTATAGACGGGAACAGAATTTTGCTAATATGTAGGTAAAAGCTTCCTGGGTTGCATGAACAATATGTATATACAT
The DNA here is from genome assembly GCA_016806645.1 of Ophiodon elongatus. Taxonomy (NCBI): domain Eukaryota; kingdom Metazoa; phylum Chordata; class Actinopteri; order Perciformes; family Hexagrammidae; genus Ophiodon; species Ophiodon elongatus. The sequence goes on along the minus strand of JACSYO010001013.1, from coordinate 2,902,501 downwards.
ATAACAAAAAACACTGTTCGCTTGATTTTGTCGAGGTTTTCTCATGTTTCGATTTAGTTTTGCTGTTCTGCTAGAATGAAAGCAAACTAATCAATCAAAATAAAAACGAAGACATCTTGAATATATGAAGCCACATTTGGGCGTCTTAGCGGGGAAAGTTAAAACTGCTGTATCAGCAAACTTTTAAAGTTTTAAAAGCCGTAAAACCTAAATGGCGATGTAAACGTTCGCTCACATAAAACAAACTACACACAGACTGCACTGCAGAATCACCGGGGGGAACATAAACTTAATGTAGACAGCAGTATTCTCGGCTCCGATGACTGATGATGATGATGATGACGACGAAGGTTTTTGTTATTGTGTCACGCATACCAATATGTTCAGCCTGCAGATACCAAAAATGTATTTGAAGCAGCTCCACACTGCAGTGCATGCGTTTTATTGTGACGCCATTTAGCTTCTAGTAATATTTTAGGGTTTTATTAATTTCCAGATGTCCCAGATCTCACAGCTCACGCAAACTATTTTTCCGGTGAATATCTAAACTTTTGCAACCAGAGATATTTGACTCAAAGATGTGTTTTTTTTAAGGGTGCTAAATTTTATATTTAGAGCATTAATATAGCAGTTTGTGTGTGTGTGTGTGTGTGTGTGTGTGTGTGTGTGTGTGTGTGTACCCCTTCAGGTAAACACTGTTGGCTCTGTCATTGTTGTTGCAGTTGTTTATCTGTTTATGCTGTTAGCACTGTTAGCCATGCTGAGAGCTGTGTGGACTCAATTTTTTTAAAAGAAAAATTTCACCACTGATGATGCAGGTGTTAAATGTAGTCCACAAAAAAAATTAAAAATCCCCAGTGATGGTGTTTTGTCAAGCGAGAAAGCTGATCTCCTCAGAGCAGAGCTGTGCCGGCTGTGCCGACATGTACCAGGATGCATTGCGCGCAAATTTTGCTGCGTTTGACAGATACACAAAATAAGCTTGTTTAAGGTCAATAAAGATAATATTCTGACACCTAAACCAAAAATTCAACCGCACACCTTCCGAATTAAAGTTTCTCTTTACCCAAGAGCCGTCTCTAGTTTCCAGACAGATTTTGCACCATTTGTAGTGTCCATGAAATATGTTCGCCCCAAACAGCCTGTGCAGACGTTAGCTGTAAGCTATCTAGTAACGGAGAGATTGATAGCGTGTCTGTTCGGCTCAGCCTCAGTCTGAATTCACCAGAAACTCCATTTGTTTCTGTTATTTAGCAGCTCCATTTCCTCCAGTCAATCTAATTTGTCCTCTCTTCTTTATGTTTATAAAGCAGATTCATTAAGCCCTGGGATTCACATTCATTTTTCACTCAAGTTGACATGTTTTCAATGCGGGCAGAAGTGTCGCTGCATTAACTTGCGCTGCCCAGAGCTCTAATCACAAATTTCCATTGACTTTGACCTCAAAAAGTTCTTTCACATTTTGTCTGAACACAGAGTAAATATGTCTGTTTGGGGGTTTATCGAGGGGAGGACTGGTTATTATTTTCATTTTTGTCTGAGTAATGCTGTTTTTAGGATGCCACAGAATGTCACTCTGCTCCCTCTGAATGGACTCCTTTTTATGTTTTCTTCACATGCATTTTTACGATTATTGATCTGCCAGGGTGAACCCCAACATCCCTTTATGGTTCTCAGTGTTAACTACCGGGGACGGACGTGAAAATAAATAATTGATTGGGATTATCCACACGACTGAAGTTTAAGTGTGCTGAATCAAATCTGCTGCAGAGTGCAGATGATTTACTTTGTTGGGAACGTTTAGCTCTGGACGCCAAGGTTCCCTTTCAACCCACATTATTGATTCTCTGCATTACTCCATCGCTCGCTACCTTCCCTCTTGTTCCCTTTCATCCTCTTAATTTGATCTCTCTGCCTCCCTCGGAGTCTCTCTTCATTGAGATGCCATCCCCTTCCCCACATCCATCAGAGCATCGCCTCCCTCTCTCTCCCACTCCTCTTATCTCATTACTCTCTCTAATTAGCCCCAAACGAGCCCGCAGGAACCAATAACACGCCTTTGCTCATGCATATCAATGAGATGCGCGCACACACGCACACGCACACACACACACGCACGCACGCACGCACGCACGCACGCACGCACGCACGCACGCACGCACGCACGCACGCACGCACGCACACACATCTGAAAAGTCATGTTTTATTTGTGTGTGTCACTGCATGCGTCCGCGTTATTCACATCAGTCTTTTTGATATTTGCATTTGTTGATTCGGCCATGAGTTTTGGCAGACTTTACTTCGGCTGATTATGCAAGAGTTGTGGCCAGCTTGGATCTCAGTTGGATACAGGAAATGTGTGTTTGGTCGGGAACAGATGATTGTGAGGCACACTGTCCCAGGCAGAACTCTGTACCAGGTGGTGGCCAGTAAACACGCACACGCATACACACACACGCACACACGCACACACGCACACGCACACACGTTCACATGCACACACATTCTGTTCATTTGCAAAAAAAAGAAAAAAAAAAGATGCACAAGCAAAGAAACAAATCCATTAATGTGAATAAATCAGCGCCGCACCAAACTTCAAGAGAATATTTCATGTTTCTTTGTCACACTGGTAGATGTAGATGCTTTTTCTTTATGTGTCTGAATGATGCTTTGTTTGGACATCATATTTGGTAAATATAGTGACATTCAGACAGTTTTAATGGGAGTTGGAGTCGAGTGGTGGGTTTAAACGTGGTGAGAGGGTTTATTAGTCAGCTGTGTGTGACTGAGATGGGAAGTAACCCAGGCACAGCTGCAAGTGCAGCTAAACAAACACTCATACATAAAAGATGAGTCCCTCTCCACCCTCCACCCCCTGTCTCTCTCTCTCACACACACACACACACACACAATATCTATAAGTGTTTACCTGAATTTATTGACTAATCTTCGTTTGGTAGGATTTAATTTACCAATCTCTGTGTACTCAGGAACTAGACAAACAAGGTTCCTCGGTTCCACTTATTTTAAACCTGTCTGGATCTGTGCACCTGTATTTATTTCTGTCTTTTCCACCTCTCCTCTCCTCTCCTCTCTTCTCCTCTCCTCTCCTCTCTCCAATCTCCTCCTCTCCTCCCCTCCCTTTTCCTCCCCTCCTCAGGCCTCAGTCTGTCTGAGAGGACAGAGCGATACCTCTAGGTTTTTTTTTTTATCGCCACTCAGCTACAAATCTTGTGTCCGTGTATGAAATGGGCCTCGCCTCAGCTTAGCCTGTGTGCCGTTGTGTGATGAATTAACAGCTTTGCATATTATGACTGTGTGGAAGCAGGTCACGGTGAATCAATAGTATCTTGTGAGGGAAAGGAAACAGAATCTCTGATCTTCATCTCCGTCTCACAGCTGTATCTGTCTTTTTCTTTCCAATGTTTCGGCATGTCTTTCTGCTTATCTGTCCCCCACCCTCAATCCCTTCTCTCTCTCCCACCCTCTCTCTCTCTCTCTCTTGCTCTGGTTTCACCCTATGTACCCAAAAGCAATAAGTGACTTGAAGGGCAGAGGGTGAAAACACAAATTAACCACAGAGAGCGAGTGAGTGACAGACGCAGAGTGCAGAGGGAAATGGAAGGGATAGACCATGTAAAAGAGATGGGAGAAAGAGATTGTCTCCGATATCGATCTGGTAATCCTCGTCGTGCTCTCCGGCGATTTTAATCTTCCTCCTACACAAGATGAGGAGACGCAGGGAAAGGGCGAGAGAGAAGAGGAGTGCATGGAGGGAGGGAGGGATGGATGGAGGGAGGGAGAGAGTGGTGGAGTGAGAGACGAGAGAGGAGGAGCAGTGCCATCCAGTGGTGCAGAGGAGCGCTGCAGCGCTGAGGGTTTCTCTCGTTGTTTCGTTGACAAACATCTGTCGGTGTGTGCTCATTTATGTTTGCATGTGAGTGTTCACAAAGAGAGCTGCTCATTCATAACCCCACGAGCCAAATGCAGCCAAACACAGTCGGCTCCTCGTTGGCCCTCTTTTTTTTGGCACAGATGCTAAAAACAGTGAACATATGGTCCCCGAGACACGCTCTGACCTTGAATACACATTTAGACACAGGAGGCGCAAACATAGATTTTTTTTTTTAAGTCCGTTAATAAATAATTTGCACATGTGATTAGTCTTTATTTTCAAAAGAGAAACTAAAATCATAAAACTACAGCATGCAGTATGGCCTAAACAACTTTTATACGCACTGTTTTTTTTTATATTTTAGACTCGGCCAGAGCAATTTAAATCTGTTATAATCTATAATTTACTTTGTTGACAATGGATCACATGACATTTTGGTGTCTTTTAGCTCATTGTTTTGTTTTAAGCCCGCAAATTCACTGCTTTGGTTCAGTCTCTGCTCTTTTTCACTGTTCTCAGCCTGCCTTGAGAATGAATGAGTTCCTCGAAGTATGATGTCGATGATTATGTTGTGATATGCCTTTTTTTTCTTTCTTTTTTGTATCTATGATGGCTGCTTAAATTTTTAGGTTGCTGGTATCGTGCACGCTGGCTCGCTGTCACTCTCAGAGCCATCACTAATGTTGTTAGTAACATGTGCTTTTCCTACTATAGCTGTGTTTCCATTCAAAGTGAATTTTAAGTTTTTTTTTTTTTTTTGAGTAGAAGCTGTGAACTGGAAACAAAACAAGTCGGATTGGTTCATCTAACACGTCTACCAGAGAGAAATGGAGAGCGGCCTTCAGTAATTTGTTTCAATGTATTGGCTATATTTCATGTGTTTACGACGACGAAGACAAGCAATTCAACAACTCAATTAGGGGGACATGTCCAACTCACGTTCAAAATACAATCTTTGTCCCTCTATCTTTTATTGTTTCAGTTTAATTTTGGAGGTTGTTAGGGCTGTATTGTACCTGAAAGGAATGAACTCCTCTGAATGTTTTTTAGAGAAAAAAAAAAATCAATCATTCAATCTATTTTTTATTTTATTTTCCTAAAGTGCTTGAATTAAACATTAATCAGAAATAAGTCTGTAAAGTTCCTTGTTGGAATGTAACATTATCCATACATTTTTGTATCCTGCAAACTAAAGGTAATAAGTAAAATAATATAAATAACACAATTTGACCATCATTGCTTCACATGTGTAGGAAATAGTTCACGTGTCCACATACTTTTGTCCACATAGTGTATCAGAACAAGCATCCTGTGCAAAGCTCTCTCTCACAAAGAAGCCTATTTTCTGCCTGCCGCTCTATCTCTTCTATTTTCCCTTCGGCTATCGCGATGACCTCAAAAGCCATTTATTAACATGGATTATATGTCGACAGGAACAAAACCTGGCAGATGATCAGCAGCTGCAACTCTCTCTCTCTCTCTCTCTCTCCGTGTCTCTCTCTCTCTCACACACTTTATCTTTTTCTCTGAACCAATGCACCACCTGACACAGAGATTGAGATAAAAAAGAAGGAAAGATGGAGCGAGAGAAGACGGAGAAATATATGAGAACAGAAGAAAGATTGACCGTCATTGGCCTTCTCTTGGTTCATCATTCAGCGGAGGCCGTGGGTTAGATTTTTCTCTCTGTGTTAAAGAAGAGCCCTCAATAACTGTGCTGTTAAAGTCCAACTCTGGTGGGAAGATCAGAGGAAAGGAAAAGGAGAGGACATGTAACTGTGTTCCTGTCTAGTTGCACAGCTTCTCGTCTCTTGTTGTATTCAAGCACAAGACATCAAAGTAAAATAAAACACTATATACCTGTATATGTTAAGATAATGGTGGATATTGGGATTGTTCGTCTGTTGGTGCACTATTTCTGATGCTGACTGAAATATCAACTATCGAATGGCACATTTTGAACAGACACTCAGACAATGAGTCCGAATGACATTTGTAGGTTTTTAGTGAAATGTCTCAAAAACTATTGGACGGATTGTCATGAAGTTTGGTACAGACATCCATTAGTTGTAATGCGATGACTATACTATATATAACATCCTGCGAATGTCATAAATTCATTTTCAGTTCCCGACACTTCTGTGTTGGTCATAAAATTAAGAATTTAAATTGCCACTGAAACGATAATGTACTGTAATCAATCAATCAAAAACAAGCAATGACTTTAAATGGCAGTTATTACAATATAAGATTTATTAAATTTTTTAACATTCACTTCATGCAGTTAAAATATAACTTGCAATTATTACATTATCAGTTTTTATTAAAGTTGTTTGTGACGTGACAGTTTTTTATGTTTTACATTATTCATTGTTTTATCTTTCAATATTTGGAATTAATTTCATCATTTTTTTCATCATATCATATTTGTTTATAATGAACAATGTTTTTGCATTATTAGTTTTTATAAAAATCTTTCTTTTACAATTATGTTATTAGTTTATAATGCTTCCTCGCCCTTTTTTAACAACGGTTATTGTGTTATGTAGAATTATTACATTGCATTCATTATTCACAGTAATGGCCAGTTATGTTATAATTTCTTATTACCTTATTTGCAATTATTAAGTAATCTGCTATATTGACATTATTGGCTTTTCAAATGTTATAAACAGTAATCATCAGTTTCCAAACAGCCTAAACTGGGTCCTGAACTTCTTGCAGAGGATGAAGTAGATGAGCGGGTCCAGGCAGACGTTGAGAATTGACATTATGAGGGTGACCTCCATCGCGTAGTGGAGGAACGTTCCACCTGAACACCACAGGAACACTCTGGGGAGGAGAACCAGGTGGAGGGGGACAAAGCAGAAGCAGAAGACACTGACCAGCACTACCATGTTCCTGCGGGACTTTGCAAGCTTTGTGGAGCTGGAGGATTCCGACTGCCTCTGCTGTGCCAGCGACACCTGCCGGGAGATGCTGTAGTAGAAGAAGACCATGGAGACGAGGACAAACAGGAACATGACGGTGGAGCAGGGCTGCATGATCTTCATCAGCAAGACTAACTCGCTGTTGTACGAGTCTGCACATCCCACCAGGGCAGAGGTGAGAGGTGTCTGGGTGTGGAACGACGGGATGATGAAGGCGCTCGTCACGGCCAGGAGGAAAACCCAGGTTGCCGTGGAGATGATCTGAGCGGCCCGCACCGTCTGCAGGATGTGAGTTCCTAAAGGTTGAACGACCTTCAGATACCTGCAGAGGAGAGGGAGGATACGAGCGAATAACAGTTTTGAGTTCAGCATTCACCTCCTGCTGCCCTCAAGTAGAAACCTGGAATTTGTGTGTTTGACGTGGGGATTTGATCAGCTTGGCGCCAAGAATCACTCTTCTTCTACTCTTAAAAAAGAAACAGTCGAGTAGTTTTGTGTGTTGACAGAAAAGACATTAAATTGGTGTGTTCCTGTTTGCATTGATAAAACAGTGAAGTCTGTTAAATGCAACAGGAGATTCAAACTTCAAACTGGTCTACCTGTTAGCGGCGATGTAGCCCATGAACATGATGCTGACGTAAACGTTGAGGAAGAGAAGGGCGGGGCCAGCTTTGCAGTTGAACGAGTGGAAGGTGACGGAGCTGTTGAAGTATTTGGCGATGCGGATTGGGAGACAGAGGCAGAGCAGGAAGTCGGCGGCTACCAAGTTCTTCAGGAAGACCGTAATGCTGCTGGACGCCTTCTGCTGAGCTCGGCAGAAGTAAAAATTCACGATGAAGCCGTTAAGGGGGAAACCCACCTGGTCAGAAAACATGGCGAGGATGGAGGAATTTACAATTTGCAACATTTGCAGTCAGTCAAAATTATTTGGGATTTGACCTGATGGACATGAGATGATCATTTTCTACCCAATGAGGGAATCAAATTCCAAAAATGTATTGTTAGCTATCTTTTACACAAGTCAGTCGGAATAAGGCTCACATGTGCCCAAGCAAAAACACTGTGGGGGGTCTGAAAAGGTTTTGGTGACAAAATTCAATCATGACGAGTGTAATTTCCTGAAAAATGTAATTTTCCTGAAAATGTTTCCTGTCACGAAAAAGCTCATAAAACATTTTATTGACACTCACCAGAAACACGAGACTGTAGACCATCATGAAGAAGAGGTCGGCTGAGCTGTCCAACTGAATACAGGTGGTCTTGTTCGTAACCGATTGATTGTAGGATGAAGTCACTTCCTCTCCTGCTTGGTCACTCATTTTTATCTGGTTGATCGAACAGAGGTGAACTCAACTTACAAATCTTCATATTCATAGTCAGCCCAAGAAGACAAGACTGTGTCGAAAAGATCAAGATGTATCACTTGAAGGAACAAATGGATGGTTTAAAATCAATATAGTGTTTTATTGTACCATCAACTCCGTATTATATATCCTACTTAACGGTCAGCTGACCGTATGATTATGAATATTAACGCTTGTAGTTTATCAGCATCAGTTGCTCATTGTCAGCCCATAGATATATAAAAAAAATCCAGCATCGAAACAGTAAAAGTGCAAAGAAGAGAGGATGAAATACCTGCAGCACTTACCTGCCTGTGCCAGTGAGAACTTCTAAAAGACTTCTTCCGTCTTCACGGCAGAAGAAGAGCTGCAGAACAGCGATGTGGCTGTGATGGCTTCCTCGTGAGATAGTATCTCGATGAAAAAAAGAAGCAAAACCACACACATTCGTGACACAGCTGTTGATGTGTCATTTAATTTCCTGTCTAGTTCCACTGAACGGGCCACAATTAGCACTGAAGACTCTTTTTGATGTCGCGGTCTCAAGTAGTTGCACTGCCAGTCTGTCGGCCACTAGAAGATAAATCCTCACGGCATTGGTGATCCCACTTTTGTGCTTTTTTTAAAAATATTTTAATAAATCTATTGATCCATTTTTCGCTGCTTATCCAGGTCTGAAGGTAGCCCAGACAGCTTCCTAACCACGTCCTCTGAGCCATCAGGCTTAGTGGGATACACAGGTGTAACAAGTTCCCGCTACCACGGTGGGTTCCTTTGCGTACAATAATGCACACACTCAGGTAACATTTAACAGTGTTTTATTCAACCACTCCAAAGCTCTCCCAGCCCGTGTCTCCTGCCGTTAATATGAGAGAGAGACACACTCAACAGATTGATGGCAGCTGAGGCTGATTAAGTCTCTTCCCGGCCCTGTTCTCTGGACCACTCCCCCACTCCGTCCCCTCTGCAGCTGAGCCCCACCACGCCCCCGCCACCACAACAGGATAATCCCATCAGTGTTTTCTGCAGCGGTGGGATCTCCTCCAGTTTGACTAGCCCGTGATGTCCAGGAGGAGTCCTTCATCAGATGCCTGAGCCACATCAGTTGTCCCAAACTGTTGCAGAGGAGCAGCGGTTCCACTCCAAGCGTTTCCACATAACCGAGCGCTGCCAACTAAATTCAGCCACTATATCTGTGATTTCATTCCTTCACAACCCAAAACTCATGATTATAGAGGTGTGATGGAAAGAACAACCGCCAACAGTTTGACACATGACTGCTGACGTGGCATCGTAATACGTACATATTCGATCATGAGGTCAACACACGGAACACTCCTCATCTCGGCTCTGCCTTCAGATGTTGTCCACGAAAATCACAAATGTAAAATGCGATATGGTTCAACCCTGGCGGGCCCCAACAGCCTTTGTAGGTTTTTAGTGAAATGTCTCAAAAACTATTGGACGGATTGTCATGAAGTTTGGTACAGACATCCGTGTTCCCCGCAGGATTAGTTGTAATGCGATGACTATACTATATATAACATCCTGCAAATGTCATAAATTAATTTTCAGTTCCTGGCACTTCTGTATTGGTCATAAAATTAAGAATTTAAATTGCCACTGAAGTGATAATGTACTGCAATCAATCAATCAAAAACAAGCAATGACTTTAAATGGCAGTTATTACAATATAAGATTCATTCAATTTTTTAACATTCACTTCATGCAGTTAAAATATAACTTGCAATTATTACATTATCAGTTTTTATTAAAGTATATTGACATTATTGGCTTTTCAAATGTTATAAACAGTAATCATCAGTTTCCAAACAGCCTAAACTGGGTCCTGAACTTCTTGCAGAGGATGAAGTAGATGAGCGGGTCCAGGCAGACGTTGAGAATTGACATTATGAGGGTGACCTCCATCGCGTAGTGGAGGAACGTTCCACCTGAACACCACAGGAACACTTTGGGGAGGAGAACCAGGTGGAGGGGGACAAAGCAGAAGCAGAAGACACTGACCAGCACTACCATGTTCCTGCGGGACTTTGCAAGCTTTGTGGAGCTGGAGGATTCCGACTGCCTCTGCTGTGCCAGCGACACCTGCCGGGAGATGCTGTAGTAGAAGAAGACCATGGAGACGAGGACAAACAGGAACATGACGGTGGAGCAGGGCTGCATGATCTTCATCAGCAAGACTAACTCGCTGTTGTACGAGTCTGCACATCCCACCAGGGCAGAGGTGAGAGGTGTCTGGGTGTGGAACGACGGGATGATGAAGGCGCTCGTCACAAACCCAGGTTGCCGTGGAGATGATCTGAGCGGCCCTCTGCAGGATGTGAGCTCCTAAAGGTTGAACGACCTTCAGATACCTGCAGAGGAGAGGGAGGATGCGAGCGAATAACAGTTTTGAGTTCAGCATTCTGAACTCAAATTACAAATCTTCATATTCATAGTCAGCCCAAGAAGACAAGACTGTGTCGAAAAGATCAAGATGTATCACTTGAAGGAACAAATGGATGGTTTAAAATCAATATAGTGTTTTATTGTACCATCAACTCCGTATTATATATCCTACTTAATGGTCAGCTGACCGTTGGATTATGAATATTAACGATTGTAGTTTATCAGCATCAGTTGCTCATTGTCAGCCCATAGAAAAAAATCCAGCATCGAAACAGTAAAAGTGCAAAGAAGAGAGGATGAAATACCTGCAGCACTTACCTGCCTGTGCCAGTGAGAACGCCTAAAAAACTTCTTCCGTCTTCACAGCAGAAGAAGAGCTGCAGAACAGCGATGTGGCTGTGATGGCTTCCTCGTGAGATAGTATCTCGATGAAAGAAAGAAGCAAAACCACACACATTTGTGACACAGCTGTTGATGTGTCATTTAATTTCCTGTCTAGTTCCACTGAACGGGCCACAATTAGCACTGAAGACTCTTTTTGGTGTCGCGGTCTCAAGTAGTTGCACTGCCAGTCTGTCGGCCAAATGAAGATAAATCCTCACGGCATTGGTGATCCCACTTTTGTGTTTTTTTAGAATTTTTTAAATAAATCTATTGATTCATTTTTCGCTACTTAACCAGGTCTGAAGGTAGCCCAGACAGCTTCCTAACCACGTCCTCTCTGAGCCATCAGGCTTAGTGGGATACACAGGATAATCCCATCAGTGTTTTCTGCAGCGGTGGGATCTCCTCCAGTTTGACTAGCCTGTGATGTCCAGGAGGAGTCCTTCATCAGATGCCTGAGCCACATCAGTTGTCCCAAACTGTTGCAGAGGAGCAGCGGTTCCCCTTCAAGCGTTTCCACATAACCGAGACTCACTTTCACGACCCAAAGCTCATGAGCATAGATGTGTGATGGAAAGAACACCGCTAACAGTTTGACACACATTACTGCTGATGTGACATCATACTTGTCTCCATTTTACCCTCATCCATGAACAAGATGTAAACTCCTTCACTGTGACTCACTCCCAGAAAGAGCAGGCCAGCGTTACTTGGGTGCACACATTAGGTCACGGTCATGTGAAGCCAGCAGAGACACATCATCCGCGAAAAATATTCGATCCTGAGGTCAACACACGGACCACTTCTCATCTCGGCTCTGCCTTCAGATTTTGTCCACGAAAATCATAAATTTAAAATGTGATATGGTTCAACCCTGGCGGGCCCCAACAGCCTTTGAGAAAGTGCTTGGCTTTTGTAAAAACACCTCCGGCTAGGCAAAGACCATGTGCATCGTAGGAAAGGTCAAGAGTTAAACGCTTAGGAATTCATTGTGGAAGTACAATATCTCAGTTGCTCAGCATGAATGAAAATGCAAATGAAAAAGTCAAATAGGTCCCTTTTTTTTATAATGGACACAAATTAAAAGCATTTACGTGAGGAAAAGGTCAGAGCAGGTGACGTAGTATTAAATATCAAGAAATAACACTTATGATGTGTGAGAAGGTAGGAGGATGGTTTCAACAAACACGTGATTTTCAACCAAGAGTCCGATGTTTGACATCACATGTCGTACCGGTGTTGTTGCGAAGTGTTGGAGACAGTTTTCCTCAACATAACAACGTGGTTTTGTAGACGTAACTTTTCTGTCATAACCTGATGTTGCTCAGCAACAAACCAATAGATTTTATTTTGTACTTTAACCATTGAAGGTGTCATAAGGGACTTTCCGCACAGGACAAGGTCTGCTGCAGGGAGCTTTAAGCTAAATAAAAAAAATGTGCGCACTGAAAACTAACCTGTTCCTGCTGTTTGTAATTGTTATTATTTAAAGACTCTGAAGTTTCTTGGGCAGATGCGTGTAACATATTTTTCCCTTGTTTTGCATTTAAATTACGCTGTAAAATTATTATTATTACATAATGACTCATAATTAGTCATAATGACAAACTAGATAAGGACATTTTCTCTGGACATCAAATACTGAGGTCTTGAGTTCAACTCCCCCAAAACGTTTTCAGAAGTTTCAGATTTGACTTTTTCCACACATCATTAAAATTTTTATTCAAGTTTTCTGAATAAAAAATACATTTTATTTTCCTTTCTTTCTTTTTTTTTTTTTTTAAAGACATCAAAGATATCAGAATCTGCATTGATAATATGCAATGGCTTTCTGGATTTGTGTGTAATTGTAGAATAACCCACGTTTGTAAAACCATCACATTCCCAGAACCAATGAAGCAACAATATGACCTCAGCTTCTGTAGCTCTTTGAGTAATAAGTACATAAACGTCAGCTGAGTAAACAAAGCTCATCAGTGTCACATGCTTCCACAGGCGTGGCCTGCACAGACTGTTTAAAAGTGCCTCGTTTCCCACCAAAATTTACTTCAACTAACGGGAGACCAACCTTCCTCTCCATGACGATGGTGATGATGCAGGTAAGAGCTGCAGGTTCTCTTAACATTTAAACCAAATTTTATTTTATTTTATAATGAAAAACAAATGCTGCTCCTATTTTCTTGGTACTCAGACATTTTTTTCATTATGTTCATTATTTCGTGAAGAAATGCCTCATTCTTATCGTGTGCTATAATTAAGATTGTATTATGTTAATGATTAGCATTATTGTTAGTAATGTCATTAGTAGTAATAGTACTAGAATTATTAATGTCTGTGGGAGCAGCTTTATATTGTCAAGATTTAAAAAACAGAACCACAGCGCTTATTTTAAGGTAAAATCCACGAATGTTATTTAGTGAAGCAAATATATAGTGTTTCATAGTTTTCTAAAATAAACAGTAGAAATTTTGTTATTTATAGATTGACGTGTAAAGGCAGGAAGTTAAGGTTATTTCTAATAGATTACCAAAACCATTTAACTATTTAATCTTGCTATTGTTTAATTAATCAACATATTGATTTAATTGTTTATTGTTGTTATTTTAATGCATATTTGTTGGTGTCGTCGATTAATATTATTGAGGATTTTATTGTTGGCTTTGCAGTGTTGTTAGTTATTGGTAGTTACACATTAACAGACACTCTCAGCTTCGGTGAACACATATTATCTGTTTCCAAATGTCAGATCTGTGAACTCGCTCAAACAAACAGCAGGCGTGAATTAAAATAAACTATTAGAATGTCAAACGAAACAGCGCAACAAATAGATGTAGATAGATTGCAATGTTTTGTGACTGTTTTAAAATGAATATAATTAAATCTGATTCAACAACCTCTGCTCCAGAGAGGTTCAGGTTTGGACAAATAATAAACATCCAGTGGGACGAGTCCAGAATAACTCAGCAGTAAAAAACTCAAATGTTGTAACTGTTGTTTGCTTCCAGTGATGTAACTTGGTAGTTTTCTGAACCAAAAGAATGCACACTATTCAAGTCACGTGACTTGTAGAGCATCAAAAGTACAGGAGTGGAGGTGGATGTGTTTGTATCTTAAGTGTCGATGAATCTTGTTCTTTGATACCAGCGTCAGGATCAATACCAAAACACTCGATCACACTCTTCTTCTTCTCCGCTGCTGTTGTGAGCGAGCAGAGAAATCAGACAATAAATACACTAAGTGAGAAGAATGAAATAAGACAGAAAGAACACAAAGAGTAAAATAGTTGTTAGTTACTTCCCACACATTATTTAAATACTTTGAATTGTTTTTGCAGAGACGGATAATTGTGAAAACAAATGAAAAAACAGTAACGATATATGAATGATACAATACGGCAAGAAAAACATAAAATACACATCTACAGTGTTTCTGAACACCAATACATCGTTGGAGTACTCGTTTAATTAATGATGAGTGATTGAATCATTGTGCCACAAATAATGAATTCATTCTTGCCATTTTATTTTTTTACTACAAATAACCTTATTTTGTTACATAACACAATTCTTCATTCCACCTGACGTTTGCTATTTTATTAGTTTTGTTGTGATATGTATCCATGAATGCAGGAAATCCCTGTACAGGTGCTGTGGATATCATTAATCGCTTTTCTTTCACATCCAGGTGACATTATTCGTAGCTGTGCTGGTTCTTGCGGCCTCCGATCACTCCAACTCCCAGTTTCATCTGCCCATCGACTGTGATGACATCCATCGCCATGACAACACCAGCTCCAGTGGGGTGTACACCATCTACCCAGGAGGTCCCACCGCGCCGCTGAATGTCTACTGTGACATGGACACTGACGGGGGCCGATGGACTGTCAGTACACCTCAGATTTTATTAGATCTTCTCAGACTGTGAGCCTCATTTAGACCTTTTAAACCTGCGTGTAGAAAGGTTCATTCATCTTTAACTCTGAGGAGTTCATTCAGGTGGCCTTAGAGTAAAAATAACTAGGTTGAAACTAGCGAGTCTGACGACTTGGGTTCTGGTTAGATTTGAGTTATAAGAATAAGGACTTGAGACTTGACTAGGACTATCCCACAGCCTCTAAACAGCTGCTCGTCCACCATAGAACTAGAGGGAGAACGGTGGGTCTACTCGTGGTCTCCTGAGAGAGCTCCGAGCTATCGACCCCTGCGGGCGCCAGCTTCCCATCACACAAGTTTGTGGAGCTTTTTTTCCGATTCACCATAACTTTTTGTAGAACAAATTCTACGCAGTTGATTTCTCACTTCAAAAATTATCAAAAGTGAATTTAATGATAAAAAAAAGAATTGTAAACAAAAAACAATACTGTTGTTTGGACCGAGTTTAGAGTTCAGACAGCCTTTCAAGGTCAGCATTTGGACCTGAAAGCCTTCCAGCAGAGACTTTCTCATGATGACTTGACTTGACTTGTCCTTGATGACTCAACACAGTCCAATGGTAAATAAATGTATTTCCCAAAATATCAATCTATTCCTTAAACACTGGGTCAAACTCTGAGTAATGAATTATCACCTTAGTCTTTTGGTCCCTTTTAGCTCGTTGTTTTGCTTGTCTGATTTTAAAATCTCACCCACCTGATTTCCAGATCAGTAAAGCTGATAATGCCACTGGACACTGTGTCAACAGCACCGAACAACGGACAAAGTTGGCTTAAGTGTGCAGAAACAGAACTAATATTTTACCCTCATCAGGTGACCAAGACGCCATGCAGAACCCTAAAACAACTTTGTACGGTTGTCATATCTTAAATGTTTTGCTTTCACCTTGTGCTGCTTCCTCCAAGTAGCTACACATGTATGCAGTTTGAAATTTACATATTTCCACGTTTGTTGGGTGTAACAAAGGTCCTGCCATCAATACAACAGTCACTGTAACCAGGTGACAAACAATCATCGAAGTCGTACCTGGTTGCCTCTAAAAGTTGTCCAGATGTATAAAGGTCTCGCTGACAGAATAGTAATGGACGTCAGTAAACCTTTAACATCTCTCTCTTCCTCCCATTTTGCCTCTAAGGTATTTCAGAGGAGGATCGATGGGACTGAAAACTTCTTCAGGCCCTGGAAGCACTATAAGACTGGATTTGGGAATGTGGCCGGAGAATATTGGCTTGGTAAGTTCTTGAGGGAAAACTACATTAAACACATGGGGGCCTGCGCTGCTTTCCATCTTGTGTTGCTGTGTGAGATAAGATAAAGGGCTGAGAGATAGTCTGAGGTGGAAGAGGTTGAGAAAAATGCAGAGTAATGAGAAAGGGCGGGAAGGTGAAAAGGTCTTTGTGTGCCTTCACAGGCCTGGAAAACATCTTCCTGCTGTCTATGAGGAAGAAGAACGAGCTGCAGGTCGACATGGAGGACTGGGAGGGAGGGAAGGCGTCCGCCCAATACTCCTCCTTCTCAATTGATTCTGAGAAAGCTGGTTATCAGCTTCACTTGGGCAGCTTCACTGGCGGAGCGGCAGGTGAGGATTTCTGTGGTACTTTGGGACGTCTAGCTTTAAATGTCAAAAGGTGGATGGATGAATGAACTGTAAGTACAGGATGTTTTTAAGTTTCAGTATACATGTGTTTTACTCCAGTACTGTACTTGAGTAGAGTAGTTTAATTCTTGAAAAATGAAACTTCAACGCCCTTTTTCTAGGGAAAGAAAAGTGCTTTCCAAAATAATAGGTAGATTTATTCATGTTTATCATTATCTATAAAGTAGAGGATCCAGACTTTGAAGGTAAGAGAGGGCTGTGCAGAAATCCTGAATTCTGAATCTTATTTTTAATTTAGTCAAAAAGAAAGACACTAAATCTACAAACAGAGTCAGCTGGTGGGGCTACAGACTTCCCTTACACACTAATGATGTTGTTGTGGAGCTCAGTGCATTCAGCTTTGTGAAAGCGAAAGAAAGCACTGCTTTTATTGCTCATAACAGACTGGATCCTTTTTTTAAGTTAATGTTCTATGAAAACAATCTAAAAGTACTGCATTCAAAATCCTACTTGAGTAAAAGTACAGAAGTATGATTCACTAAATGTATTCCCTTTGCAGAAAAATGACCTCTGACTGATATGTCATATAGTTTATTGTTAGGTTGTTAATACTGAGGCATCGTTGCTCAGGCAGCATTTAGCTGGGCCAGGAGGAGCGATGTATATATGGTTAGGGAGTTTAGTCCAGTGGTTCCCAACCTAGGGGTTAGGATCCCTCCTAAGGGTCACTAGATACATCTGAGGGGTCTTAAGATGATTCACAAATTTATATTCTTCTTTTGGACTTTTCTCAAAAAGGAGATTTTTTTTGTGAAATATTCTATAATTTAACCTTTTACCTGGTTTCATTTAAATAACTGTTTGAGGCTCAAACCCAAACCCAAACTATTGGAAACCATTGGTTTAATCTTTAACAGTGTATTATATATGCTAATCACATGTGTTTTTCTGTAAGATATAAATCTAAAAAGTAACTAAAGCTGTTTAAGGATCTCTATACCACATTCAGAGCATTAATATAGCAGCAAACAACAGCTGTGTGAGGATATAGTGGAGTAATGTTTACATGAGCAGAGAATGTCTCCTCCCTCTGTGTGTGTTGTCTTCTGAGCTTCTCTGTGCTTTGTTTACAAAGCCAGTAATGTACGTAAGTGTGTGTGTATATATATATATATATATATATTAAAAAAAGGTAACTTAAATTATTCACTGGCAAAATGACAGCACAGTAGCAGGGTAGAAGGGTTTCTGAGGTTCCAACAACAATTTAAATTCAACTATCTTTATTTATAGGGGACAGTTTGACGGGACACAACAACATGAAGTTCACCACGTTTGACAAAGATCAGGACGAGTGGGATAAAAACTGCGCTCAGCAGTATCTAGGAGGATTCTGGTACTTAAAGTGCCACACGGCTAACCCCAACGGCATGTACGCACCTCATGGGACTATCCCATATGACAGCGTCACCAACATTTGGCAATCGTGGAAAGGCTACAGCTACTCCCTCAAGACTATTGCAATGAAGATCAGATCAGTCGCTACATGTACATGCGAACATTAACCGGACTATCGGTGCATTAACTGGATTATGTTCATACTTCATCCGACAGGCGCAGAGAGTTTTGATTTGAGGATTTTTGTGTTTTACTATTGAATTCAATATCCACAATTTGAATTTTGTGTTGTTTTTGGCGCCCCCTGTGGACAAAGGTGGTAGTGTTTCCAAGCACCAGAGTCCCTCTAGAAGACCTCTCATTTGACTGCAGCAGGTTCTGACAGTCTCTCAGTTCTGGCTCTGGTTCTCCTGTGTCTCCCTTCCCTAAATAATAAGCCTACATGTTGCCATCTCTCACTTGCACCACATGCTTCAGAAATCATCAAAGCAGGATCAACGAATGTTAAACGCACATTAAACATTCAAATCTTACACGAGCAGAAATACTCCCAACATAGAAAGATCGTCCACTTGTACTGGATGAAGAAGAGGACATGCCCTCCATATTGGAATCGATCAAAATGTTATCATGGTATTCCAAATATTTGTGGTTTTTATTAAGGTTTTAGTATTTTCAACTATAAACACGTGACAGCAGCACGACATAACACAGACTAAAAAGTTGTCATATCAAACATGAATATGCATTATCATACACAATCATTCCATGATTAAACAATTAATGTAAAAGCCCACTTACCCATGTTAAAATTATATAACATATAACTAAATTAAACATTTTATCATCAGTTTTATTAAGTGATGTTTCTTTTCAATCATTTATATTTTCATACAAAATAATGCATAAGTATTTCATTTTATTTTTTATTTTGTGCAGCAGATTGTTTTTTTTCATCCAGATGGTTAGAAAAGTCTGTGTTGTCAGTGGTGAGAGAGATATTCAGGTCATTAAAAAAAAGAAAGTCATAAAAGTATCATTCCCACACATTGAAAATATTTAATTTCCAGTAAAATGCATTCAAAATCTCATATAAGTAAGATTTTATATACGTATTATCAACAAGAATGTATGTCGTAAAAGTAAATGCAGTCCTACTCAATATGCAGAAGTGTTACGTCGTGATATGCATCACTGTGTGAGCTGCATTTTCATTTTGTAGCTGGTGGAGGTGGAGATGAATTTAATTAGTTATATAATATACTTTTTTGTAGTTTAATGTGTAACACTGCATTATAATTTAAGAGATGATCATGTTTTGTCTGTAACCTGAAAGGCTAACTGGCTGTTGAATACAATAAAAAAAAGCATCAAAACCACAAAATTGTTCAGCACTTGAGTAAATGTTGGGGAGACCAGGGGCAATCGCACAGAGGGCAATTGTTACACATTAAATTCCTCTAATCAGAAACAAGTTAGAGTGAAGACACTCACTCTGCACCTGCTCAGTAGGACGTTCTCTCTGCCTCTGGAAAAGGAGCATCATTTCACCTCGGCAGAAGTTTGTGAAAGTTACTTTTTTTAATGTACAAATATTTTTCTTTAAATGGCCGTAAATTTAAACTTACATCAATTTTATCTATAAGTTATTGGTTACATGAACAACCGATGGTAATATAGATGTTGCTAGCTAGCATATGCTATTTTATAAAGGCTGCAAGACGGGGGCCACATGGCCTGAAGTAAGATCCTTGTTCATCTGTGTACTTTTCTGTTAGAAAATATTCACAAAAATGTAAAATTGCATTTAAAAAGGGTCTATTAAAAATAAATGTTTGTTCTATAGCAGCTCATCAATAAAAACCAAGTTGCCCACCAAGGGGGCAATTCTAACACTTTGACTTCTTGCATTAAATGTAATATTATAGTCTTGTCCTTATTGGTGAAAATATATAAATTGTGTTATTAATTCGCGCACATATAGTTTAGTCTTTGAGTTATGAAGGAAAATGTACTTAAGTTACTTTCCACCACTGGGTCAACAAAGTCAGGATCGATCCCGTGATGTTCACGTGCATATCTGTACAAATTTAACACCAATTTATATTGTGGACGTAAAGAAAGGCCACTGGCTGAGAGACAAATGTGACCTGCTGGTGGCGCCAAAACTAGGATTCACCCATAAATGTCAAAAAGTCCAAATCCATGGCGATCCACCCGATAGTTCAGGAAAGTCAGGACATTTCAGCTCCTTTAAAAAAAAAAAAAAAAAAAGCGCACAAAATATAATCCCCGTAATTTATTTTCCAAGACGTCTGATTTATTCAGGACGTGTCCAATACATTCATTTATTTAAGTTAATTTAATCAGGTGCATTATGAGCCGTGTTGAAGTGTTTGTTTTTTCTGGCAGACTCCGTATGTGTGTTTTAAAGGTTCCGGCTTTCAGAAGCTTTTTTATGATGGAAATAACCTGCTGCTTCTTTAAGATAAAACAAACAGAGACGCCGCCGGTAGGTTTCCCACCGCTCCTCCCTCTCTCTCTCTCTCTCTCTCTCTCTCTCTCTCTCTCTCTCTCTCTCTCCCTCTCTCTCTCTCTCTCTCTCTCTCTCTCTCTCCCCCTCTCTCTCTCTCCCTCTCTCTCTCTCAGGGACCCAAACTTGTTTCAGGAAAAAGCGCCTGAACATATTTTTTCTCTCTCGCTGTGCTGGAAGAAGCAGGACGGCGGTGACCGTGCCAAGGAGAAGGCGTAGACTTCCTCCAAACATTTCCTCCGCCATCTCCGCTTTCGAGACTCAAAAGTTTTGTGGAATCTTTGTAACGAGAGGGTTTTTTTTTTTGTTTTCTTTTTTATTATCTGTCTTGTTTTTTTTCCCTCCCTCTCCACCACCTGGTTGTTTCTTGTTTTGTTTTTTTCTCTGAGGAGGATTCCTGCGTTTCTCCCCCTTTTTTTAAACGTGTTTCTGCAGACATGGACTGGGGAACAGACATTTGGGTAAGTTGACAGCTGACACGAGAAGAGTCCTCGCGGGAGAAGTGATACAAAACAAACGTCAACATCCCTTCAGAGTAGCCCTGCTGTTGTTTTCGTCGCCACTGTCTCGCGCACGGGGCTCTCGTTCCCCCCGGTAGGCCCGGGTTAAGTAATCTAGAGACGGCGGCAGCAGGAGTCTGTGAAGGCTGCAGCCAGAGGATTTCGCAACTCCTGCTCCCTGCATACCTTATCCTAAGCAGAGGGGGGAGGTTTATTACTCTTTCTGCCCACTTTATCTACACACTGTGGGCTAAAGGTGTACTCCAACCCCCCCCCCCCCTCCCTCTCACTCCCCCTTCATGCATGCATGGACTTGAGCTTTGCTTCGTGACAGCAGCTCTCGGGAAGTGTTTGAAGGCTCGTCTGTGTGACTGGTTGTCACTGCGTCTGGTAAGCGTCTCTCTCTCAGCTGTGAATCACAGTGACAGTCAATCAGGTCAGAACCCCCCCCCCCCCCCCCCCCCCCCCCCCCCCCCCCCCCCCCCCCCCCCCCCCCCCCCCCCCCCCCCCCCCCCCCCCCCCCCCCCCACCCGCCCTCTCCCATCAGGGCCCTCTGGGGAGTCAGTGAGCATCAGAGTAAAAAGGGCTGAGCTGGTGTGGCAACATTGGTCTGTATGGCTTCAAGTAACAATTATTAACATGTAGATGTATTGGCTAGGTTAATCAGTCATTAATTTGGTCTATATAAAAAAAAAAAAGTCAGGGCATGAGTGTAAAATTCCCCAAAGTATGTCTTCCAGTATGCTTGTTTTGTCCGACCGGTGGTCCAGAGGCCAAAGACATCCTGTTTACTACCCCACACCACACAGAAAGGCAGGAAATCCTCACTTTCTAGAAGCTGGAACTGGAGAACGTTTTGCATTTGTGCATCATAAAAGGTTAATCAATCGTCAAAATAGTCCCCGGTTCTATTTTCCCAGGCGATTTTGATTTGTATTACTTCTGCTCTGCGCTGATGTCAGACCCACAGACAGATGTGTGGACGATGACCTCGAGAAAAATGTGTGTTCTGTACAAACTGTGTCTTGGCTCGAACAAAAAACATCCCGCCTGTTTGTCATCGTGGTTTTAATAGCTGGCGGTTTAAAAAGCAAACACGTCTAATTTGCCCAAATCCTGCAGTGATTGTGTTCAGAGGCTGAGTGCGTGCCTGTGAGATTATCCACCCAGTGAAACGCAGACTGGGTGAGGCCGTTTGTGGATAAACAGTCCAAGTTCCGAATCATTCAGCTGCTGCTGCTTGTGTTGTTGTGTTCTGACAAACGGTGGATTAATCAGACTTCACGAGGGGGAAACACCAAAACACGTCAGGGCCGAGACCATCGGTCGAGTAATCCGTTAGTCAGTCGCCTGACAATGAATCAGAAACTATTCTCATTAAGTCTGCTTTATTTTTCTTTATGGATTGACTTGTTGGTTTGTCTATAAAATGTTTGGAAGCAGATCAAAAATGCCCCTCTCGCTCTCCCA
Source organism: Ophiodon elongatus (assembly GCA_016806645.1). Lineage (NCBI taxonomy): Eukaryota > Metazoa > Chordata > Actinopteri > Perciformes > Hexagrammidae > Ophiodon > Ophiodon elongatus. The sequence goes on along the minus strand of JACSYO010001013.1, from coordinate 2,880,110 downwards.
AAGCCCAAAGTGATGTCTTAATACCGCTGCACCTAATACTCTCATTTATCAGGCTGGAACAGGTGACTTATTTTTTTATTTTTTTTTTTTGGTCGTTTTTTGTCTTGTTTCAGCTTTTGTGAGCGACTGTTTTGTAATTCTTTTCAAGCATAAATGTCAAACATTACCACGTTCCAGCTCAAAGGTGCTGCTTTTCTAATAATAAAAAAAAAAAAAAACTGAATCTCTTTGGGTTGAGGACCGCTGGTCAGACAAAACAAACGGTATGAAGACGTCACCCTGGGCTTTAGGAAATGTTCTGACATTTATAGACGGAATGATGTTCTGGAGAAAATAATCTGCACGTGAATCCCTCATGGGGGTTATTGTAGGTTACAGCTCTAAACTGACTTTTTTCCTCACTGGATGTTCCTTTTTTTTTTTAAAAGAACAAATATTTTACATTCTTACTCTTATCATCTGTCATCTGATTGAGCAGTGTGGCATGTACTCGCACCTCATGCCACGCTGTCTGACGTCATGTCAGCGTGTTTCTCATCAGCGAGGCCAATGATGTCATGTTTACACCGAGCGAGAGACACGTTTCCTCCATATTTGGTATCTTTGGACACTTTGGGACGTCCAGTTTGCTGTTTGGCTGCCGGTCAGTGAGGATTAAGAGGTCAAAGTCCCCACCGGCTATTGTTATTGAATGTGACCAAACAATTGGAACACACCCGGCCCAATCAACTATAAAAACATGTCTCTGTTTACAAAATACTTCTCTAACAATAACCAATCTCCTTTTTTATTTAATTTATTTTACATTTTGTTACATACTATTAAAACACAAAAAAAAAATCATCATCCATAAAAGGACAGAAGGATGGAGCCAATGAGGCTTTATTGGCATGAAAAACACCAAAGTGTCACAATACAAAAATACTCAATAACAGTATTGTGGGAACAGTACTCTTACTACTTAATACACCTATCTGTATCTTATCTCAATACTGTACAATCTGTAAATCCCTGGAGTCAGTTGCACCAGCTTCTTATAACTTTAAACTTAGCCGAGTGATAACGTAGCTATGGAGATTAGTTGTTGCAAAATATTGTAACAACTAATAAAAAATAAAGAAAAATAAAAAATAATATATATATATATATATATTTATTTATTTATATATTTATTTATTTATTTATTTATTCATTTATTTTTTTTATATATTTATATATTTATTTATTTATTCATTTATTTTTTTTATATATATATATATATTTTATATATATATATTTATATATATATTTATATATATATATATATATATATATATATATATATATTTTATATATATATATATTTATATATATATATATATATATTTTATTTATATATATATTATATAAAACATTTACTCCTAACTGCCTGGTGAAGCTGTTAACTGAACCAACTGGAAAAGTCAACGTTAGCTTGCTAATGTATGACCAGTTCAGAGTAAAATGAATAATATGGCATAAGGTTGACCCATCTGATGTGACACTCTATCAAAATGTTCTTTACCAATTCATTTAAATTTAATCTAGGACCAGTTACACCTTTTTACCGAAGTAAAAGTACGACAGTGTGAAGTGAAGTGAAACACCTGCGTTCAAAATGTTATTTAAAGGAACATTAGTAGCATTTAGAGGACAGAAATTGAATATAATATTATTAAGTATGTTTTCTTTAGTGTTAAATCACCATAAAATAAGAATCGCTGTGTTTGTCTTAGCTTAGATTGAGTCGTTTATATCTACCGACAAATCCTACACACTCCACCTTTTAAGTAAAAGTACACAAGTATGAGCATCAAAATATACTTAAAGTAAAGTAGCTTGCCGGGTAGCTCATAACTTTCAATAGTTTTAATAAATCCTTTATTAATGAATCACAATTTGTTTGCGGTTATTATTATTATCAAAGTTGTACTTAGTACAATACTTGAATAAATGTACTTAGTTATAATACACCTCACTGCTAAAAAAATAACGCAATATACCTCAAGTTACAAAAAGTTGCAAGTTTTGCTAAATGTTTTAGTTTTAGTTAGTCTTTTTGGCGAAGACATTTCTCAAGTGCCAACTGGTTTCGTAAATCAGTTTGAAACTAGCCTGTAGTCACCAGAATTTAGGAAGGACTCACAAGCTTCTACAGATGTGTGAATAGCTGGCGCAATCCAGTGTGTAAATTCAAATTTAGCCTTATAACCTTGGTAATTCATTAACTATTTATTTATTTATTTATTTGATTAGTTGCTCTGCTTACACATTACTACATTTTTTACTAGCTAAGACGACGACTACTACTATTAGTAGTACTACTATGACTACTACTACTGCTAGCTAAATTATTTAGTAAATCACGTGACACAGGCTTAGTAATGGATAGCTGGTGCAACCAGTTTATGACTGAGGGGAAATGTGACCTCAGAGCCGAGCCGTGAGTCGTCACGGTGAGGGGCGGGACTAGTCTGACTGGTTCCAGGGTTTGTAGAGGCCCCGGGGACGGTCAGTCACAGGGCGGAGGTTTCGTTCTGAGCTAATGATTATCTCATTCCTGTCTCACTATCAGTGTTTCCTCCTCCTCCTCCTTCTCCTCTCGCACAAACATGCAGATGTGTCGCATTAAAGAAATGGGGCGCAGCCACACAAGTGGTGAAAGCATGCGGCAGTATGTGTCAAAGATTCTTCACCAGCTTTATAATCTCTTCATCGCAGTTTGTTTCTCGTCCATCTGATTCGCTCCGTCTCTCTCCTTCCTGGTACAAAATGTCTGTTTCACTCCATCGTCCTCTTTTGTTTTCTAACCCTGTTCCTCCTTCCGCCCCAGCCCTCTCGTATCCAGGACATTGTAACTGTGTTACCATGGTCTCCATTTAGCTTCCCTTCTCCTCAGAGGACTCGGTATCTATGTCTCTGGCTCCAAAAGACCCTGGAGCCTTTACGCGCACGCACACACATACACACACACACACACACACACACACACATATATATACACACACACACACACACACACACACACACACACACACACACACACACACACACACACACACGAACGAATAATGAAAAGGTGGAGTCTTTCTTTGTCACATTCACAATCAGTGAGTCCTTTACTGTATGTCAAGGCTCTTTATGCCTGTGGGGACAAGAGAGCACAAATGTTACCTGTCCGACAGGTTTGTGTGTGTGTGTGTGTGTCTGTAACTGTGTTTTGAAGGCATGGATGTATGTAAAGAGAGCTACAGGAATGCTGAAAGGAGAGTTTGCTTTGATGCTCTACACCTTTGTACTTGTGTGTGTGCGTGTGTGTGTGGGAGAAATTGAAAAAAAGGAGGATTAGTTGCTGTGTGTGTGTGTGTGTGTGTGTGTGTGTGTGTGTGTGTGTGTGTGTGTGTGTGTGTGTGTGTGTGTGTGTGTGTGTGTGTGTGTGTGTGTCCACATAGAGTTATTCTTAGACTTCCAGTTTCCGTTTGTGTCAGATCCACAGGCTGATGAAATGTGGTTTGAGCTGAGACGCTTAGTTGATTGACTATTGAAATTTATTCAGCATCTATTTTAATCATTGATGGAATAACTGTTTACAAAATGTCAAAATCTCACTTGTTCCAGCTTCACCAATGTGAATATTCTCTACGTTGTTCTTGCTCGTGACATTTTACGGTGCTGTGAACTTGAAAATAATTTTTAATTGCAGCCTTGATCTAATACAGGGCTGCTCTCGGTGTCTGCGGATGTCAGACAGTGCGAAGAATTGTTGATTTATTTTTTAAACGCTCCTTCACTTTGTCACACACAAAGTGGGCGGGGCTTTAACCAATATCACGATTACAGTAATGCTAAAACAATCGGTCTATTAGTAGTCTATCTATTTTGGAGTCCACAGCCCGCTGACACTAAGACACATATTATGTTCCCGTTATTGCTCTCGGGTTTAATGTGCAGCCGGCTTCACTTCTTGTTTCGAGCGCTTCTTGCTTTCAGTCTGTTCGTCAGTAGTGTCTTGTGACAATCGAGAACGTTTCACTGGAAAAAGAATATGTGCTTGGGTCAACGTCTTAAATCTGTTCCGTGCAAACAAACAAATGACTGCAAGTCCTACACCGATGTCCCAATCGGTGGAAGGAGCTCCCCGATGACATCAGGACAGCAGAAAGTCTCTACATCTTCCGCCGCAAACTAAAACACATCTCTTCTGACTGTACCTGGAAGAGAAGAAAAAAAAACTAGTATATATATGTGTGTGTGTGTGTGTGTGTGTATATGTATGTATATATGTATATGTATATATGTGTATATATATATATATAATGTGTATATATGTGTGTGTGTGTATATGTATGTATGTGTGTATATGTATATATATATATATATATATATATATATATATATATGTGTATATATATATGTGTGTATATGTATATGTGTGTGTATATATGTATATATTGTGTATATATATATATATATGTTGTGTATATATATATATATATATATATATATATATATATATATATATATATATATATATGTGTGTATATTATATGTGTATATATATATATATATATATATATATATATGTGTGTATATATATATATATATATATATATATATATATATATATATATATATACACACACATATATATATATATACTTCGTAGTTTGGCTTTCTTGAGGAATTGTACTCTCTTGATTCTTGTTGCTCTGGGTTTGAACTCTCATGGTTGAATGCACTTATTGTGAGTCTCTTTGGATAAAAGCGTCTGCTAAATGTGTTGTTGTTTGTCATCACCCTCAGATTTAACTTAATTTAAAATTCAAAGTGCTGCGACACGCAGCCAAAACAATAAAATAAAATGTGTCGCTATCCAAAAAGTTGTCAGCAGCGTTTGTGTGTCTGTGCATGTATGAAAACACTCTGTGCTGTTCCTTTTTTAGGACCAGTATGATCACATCGACAAGCACACGCAGTCGGGCCTCGACCTGGTGGATCGCTACATAAAGTTTGTGAAGGAACGGACGGAAATAGAGCAGACCTACGCCAAACAACTCAGGTGTGCCTTTTTTATTTCTTCTTTTTTTTTTTTTCTTTTTTTTTTTAGCTTGTTTCTGAATGTTTATTTATATTTACATAAATTGGGATCTTAAATGCATTTGTGCATTTAGGTGTGTGTGTGTAATAGAAGGTCACACTTCTTCTTTTAAACTTTCTAACAGGAGTCTATCAAAGAAATATGCCAAACGAGGGAGCAAAGAAGAGCAAGACTGCAGGTGAGAGAACAATAAAATGTCAATTTATTTCTCCTTGTTTTGCATTTTTGCAAATTTACAATTTACTGCTCACTAAACCGCCTTACTGTTGCTGGGAGACTGTCAAGCTTTCCGTTCTTGTACCACACATATGCAGTAGGAATAGTAACAGTGGCAGATTTACTACAACACATTTTGAACCTAAAGGTCTTTGATTTCACACAGAAGTAAAACAAAAGCAGGCTTCTCATGGATTTCTTCATGGACTACTGTGGATTTTGTCAGCTGAAATGACAACTGTAGCTCGCATATGGTTAAATGAATGAGAATTGAGATTCCTGTAAAAGCATCTGAACGTTTAATATGCACATGATGATATAATGCTAAAATCTAGCTACAAGAAGCTACATGTCCCAGGCAAAGCAATTAAAAATATTATTGTGCAGTATTGTAGTTAAAAACGTAATCTATTGGTTCCGACAGTTGGGGTGCTTGCTGTGGTGAAGCGATATGTGATAACAAGCAACACAGTGGCTCTATTTATGCTCTCACTTATTTATTTATCACAACGTGTATCGCAACTTTTATAGCCTCATTGAGAACCAGGTCACGGCCTCACTGAGGAAAGCGGGCAGGATCGAAGTAAAACCGCTGTGCGAGGACATCCACCGCCACAGAATCTCGTGTCACCGTAGCTTTGATTGAAGAGAAGTCTTTATTTATTTATTTATTTGTGAATAAGGGCAGCTTTTCATGTCGGGTGAATCAGAACACGCTGAAGTTTGTGTTTTTCATGACGAGGATGCTGCTACAGGCACATTTGTTCCTTTTCTTGTTGGTTCTCTTTGCAATGCTGGGAAATATGTTGGAAAATGTAACCCTCCAGTTGACACATCTTTTATTTGTTACTAATATTGTATGAATAAAAAGATGATGGAAGTAATCCGTTTTTTTTTAAATGATGGATCATTACAAATATGCTGGGTTTTTTTTTTTTAAATAGTAGCTAGTAAGTGAGAAAAAAAAAGGTATAGAAATCAAAAGTTTTGATGCATCAAGATTAATTGACAATCGTTTTATAATCTCATCGAAGTCGTTGCTAGTATCTACTCTCCAGTTCCCCCTCAGGGAAACAATGTTAGCTCCGTCCTCGCTGTTAGCATTGTTAGCACCGTTGGATGTGAGCTGCCGGCTCGGGCGTCGCCATGTTGAGAGCCGTTAGGAGGCAATCGAAATGCATTTAGCAGCTTTAAACTAAACACTGATACAGTAGCATCGTACTGGATGTTCCAGTTCTGAAAATATATTTTAAGATAAGAAACCTGTAACCTCACTAAAGTACTGTAGTTATCTTGAAAATAATGCCAAGGTTCTACTGTTCTACTGTCGGCAGGCTGGTTAGCTGGACATGCCACCAACGCAGATAAACACATAGTTTAATCCATTCCTTTCATTTTTGCTCGTGTGTTTTATGCATACAATAGTATCACACGCCTATTAGAGCACCGTGCACATCACATTGGCATGTAGAAAAATCCAAAGCTTGACAGGCTTGCAGTTCTTAGTTACGGTTGCTAAGCTATGATTGAATTTGGGTTTATCAGTCGGTTAAATGTTGCTCTCTCCAGCTGTGATAATTTTCCAAATTGGCTCTGCCTCCTGCTGCAGATTCAGCAATCACGCATCACTCCAGGAGATCCTGAACGAGCTGAACGATTACGCCGGCCAACGGGAGCTCATCGCCGAAAACATGATGACCGGCATCTGTGTGGAACTCACCAAGTACCTCCAGGAGCTCAAGCAGGAACGCAAAACAGTGAGCGGGGGAGGGATCGAACGGGGAAGATCATCATCTTGAACCGCGGCACATTAACTGAAACCTCTTTGTTCCGCAGCACCTATCTGATGCCAAGAAGGCCCAGCAGTTTTTAGAGGGCAGCTTCAAAAACCTAGAAAGTGTGAGTCACGTGTTGTTGTTGTTGTTGTTGTTGTTGTTGTTTACAGCTGTCTAGTCACGTATTTGTCATTTAAAGGATTTGTTTGCCCAAATTACGAAAAGAAAATCCCCTTTGCCTCTTGTGGTATCTTCATGCAGATGGTTCTTGTGGATTTATTTTACAGGTCCGTCGTTCAATTTCTTGAAAGTTTCCTGGAAAGAACTGTTTAATTAAGTACTAATTATTATTATTATTATTATTATTATTATTATTATTATAATAATAGAGGAAACTCAACCAAAGTTCTTCATTTTGTTGAGCTCAAACAAAAAGGAAACCCAAGTAAATACTTTTTCATCATTCATTTATTGTTGGAAACTTTATTCTTCATATATGATGAAATGTATGTTTGCCTGCAACAAACTTGCACATTTCAGCAGAGCTGCTGTGCACAGATTAAAATAAGCTGGTTTAACAAGTATTTGGAAATAACGCAGTGGAGTGTGAGAGTTTAAGTGTGTCTCTATTTAGCTTAAGTTAGTGTTCACAGTTACATTTACGGTACTTTGTTCTTTCCGAGAAACCTTTGAAATTTTTGCAGATCCGTAAAATAGTGATTTTCGAATAGTTTTTGTTTTGTCAGGTTTAGAAATATATGTCACTGAGATTTTTGCCTCCTCCTCATTCAAAGGAAATAAATAGTTTTAAAGAAATTAAATGTTAACATATTTTATTTCTTTTTTTGGCTCATTAACTGTTTTATAAATCAGTTAAAAGCCACAACTAGGAACAAATTTTGGTTTTCGAGAAAAAATATCTGAGACGGAAATCTCAAAGCCAGGCCGAAATTAAACTAAAGCCATCTGTGTTACTACTCAGTTAGTTACTACTACCACCAGAGGTAAATTAGTTAATATATCTATTGTTTCTATTTTGTGTTAACTGACCTTTTTGTTGGACAGGCCCTTTGCATTTTTGGTACCTCTAGTGGGACTGAATACCCTGACTGGATTGTTAATACTACCAAAGCTCTATTCATTTAAGTGTCTGTCTGTGTGTGTATGTGTGTGTATGTGTGTGTACTGTGTGTACTGTGTGTGTACTGTGTAAATGCCTGCAGACTAAGAAGCGCTATGCCAAGGAATGGGCAGAGGCTGAAAAAGCCATTCAACATTCAGAGAAAACAGAGAGTGACCTCAATGCCACCAGGCTCGATGTCGAGAAGGTAAACACACACACACACACACACACACACACACACACACACACACACACACACACACACACACACACACACACACATATGTTAGCATCAACAACTAAGCTGATATATATTTTTCTCATGTTTGGTTTTCATAATGTTTTCAGTAAAAAAATCAGAAGAGAAATCCTTGAGCTTTTCTTGTCTTTCTCCCTCCGTGGCCTCTCTACCTCCTCGTCTCCCTCCGCTTCCTCCCTGCATCTCTCCCACATTTCTCCCACTTTGCATTTTGTTTTGCATCATTTCTCCCTCTCCCATGCACGCTTTCATGTTCCGCTCCCTCTCTCCTCCGTGGCTCCACCTATCTCTCGCTCTGAAGGCCAAGCAACATGCCCACGTACGCACACACACAGCGGAGGAGTGCAGGAACGACTATGCAGCACAGCTCCAGAAATACAACAAGGAACAAAACTTCTACTACTACTCCGAGATACCGCAGATCTTCAACGTGAGACAAAGACACACACACACACACACACACACACACACACACACACACACACACACACACACACACATTCGCAATGCAGTACAAACTGGGCAGAGCCCACACACCTGCTTAAATTCTGTAATTACCAAACGCACCCTTTCGAAATGAAATCCTCTTATCCATTGTCTTCGTATGAGTCTGAATATTAAACGATATTTAAGGAGGCTGTTGTGTGTCTGTGTGTCGAACAGAAGATGCAGGACATGGATGAGCGGAGGATTCGGCGGCTGGCGGAGGGCTACTGTCAGTTTTCAGACATCGAGAAGAAGGTGCTGCCCATCATCACCAAGTGTTTAGAAGGGATTTATTCAGCAGGCACGAAAATTAATGAGAAACAGGTAAGTGTTAGATGTTTATTGGAATATACATGTGTTTGTCATTTTGCTGTGCTCTGTTTCGCCCACATGATTAAAATAAGGGGACTGTGAATTGTCTTTGTCTGTCCAGTGTCGCTTCCGGAGATGATGTTTCATGTTCTGGTGTTCAAAGGAATAGTTTGCCATTTTGGATTATTTATTTATTTATTTGCTTTCTTGCTGAGAGTTGAATAAGAAGATTGATATCGCTGTCACATATGCCGGTTAAATGTGAAGCTGCAAGCACCCGCCAGTTAGCTTAGCTTAGCACAGTGACTGGAAGCAGGGGGAAACAGCTAGCATGGCTCTATCCAAAGGTAATAACCAGCCCTCTAAAGCTAATGTGGTGACTTCCTGAAGTTTTGTCTTCACTGTGAGGCAACAAGGTTGGCAACCAGCGGAGACTCCAAGAAGTCCCTACGAGACAGTCCTGCACGTAACCCCTGATGTTGTACCTCGAACAGAGCTAGGTTAGCAGTTTCCCCTACCTCGAGTCTTGTTAAAACCTATTGTTGACACTGTGTCCGCGAGGTGTTGATTCATCCGTACGGTAATACTTAAGGCAGGGGTTGTAGTAGTGGTCAGAAGGTTTAAGTGATTATGTGTTGAATCAGTATTGTTACCCGTGTGTGTGTTTGTCTCCCTGCAGGACTCGATACTGTTCATAGAGCAGCACAAGTCTGGTTTTGAGCGACCTGCAGACTTAGAGTTTGAAGACTACACCCAAGGAATCAAACCAGCGACCTCTGACTCCAGCCTCAACCCGCCCAAAGTGCGCGCCAAGCTCTGGCCTTTCAGCAAGAAGTCCAAGGTGAGTTTTCGGTCTGTTCACATTAGATTTACTTCGAGTTGAGTTTGCATAAGAAGTGCGTCGTCTCAAAGGACAAGATACTTACTCTCCCCTCTCTGCTTTTGCCGCTTCTGCATTTGACAACTTGAAAATCCTCCCTGTCCTGTTCCTCAAAAGGTAATCCGGACAAACAATCATCATGTCATGTCTAGTCCACATAGCTTAATTTAAACACAGTTAACTGGATTAAGTGTTTTAACTTCTTAAAACACCACATGCTCTTAGTTCTGGAAACAGTAATGAGCACTCATGTAATTGAGTGCTGATCAGAGAGTGCTTCACAAACATGTTCTCATTCTGAAAATAAACGCTGCAAAAATCTGTCTTTAAGCAAATTAAATCCACTCCAAAACCAGAGATAAAAATGCATGATGTTGATTTTATGTAATCAATCTGATTTTAAATAATTTACACATAATTTCGGAACCCACTCCAATTAAAAATGGATTCATTTAATACATTTTATTTTTTTAAATCACCACACTCAATAGATTCTCCCAAAAAAACGATTTATTTTGGACAGAATTGCAGCATTTTCAACATAGTTTATTTTTTTTTTTAAAAAGGCTGCATGGGCATTGTAGTTTTTAGCAAACGTTACTCATCGCATCAACATTTCTCAATACACATCTGAGAAAAGGTGCACTGTTACAGCTTACTGTGGATAAACCGGTTCCTTTGCCGGTTTGACAACTTGTTACCGATACACTTAGGACGGCTTATAAAGAATCCACGCAGAGATCGGGGGCCGAGCTCTCTTCTTGTCCTCCTCCTGTTGATTATCGTAGAAGTGCAGATTGACGCTCGCATGTTCTCCATAACAATGCACTCAAACAAACACACACACACACACACACACACACACACACACACACACACGCATGGAACTCAACGCACATTCCTCTCGTGTCTTACCCCACCACCCTGTTGCCCTCAGGGGCCAATTCTAATTCCAGTCTGCTGCACAGACTTGCCCCATAACATCCTTCGCTCTCTCTTTAACTCTTCAACCCATTTTTATTACAGAAATCTCTGCATCTGTTTGACTCCCTTTTCTTCTTCTTCTTCTCGTCTTTTTTTCCTCTCTTCACCAGGGTCATTTTCCCCTCCTTTGCTCTTTTTCCTCTTGCTCCCTGGTCTTTTTCTCCCCCTTCCCCAGTATGCCCCTCCATCTTTCTCTCCCCCGTCCCCGTTCCCACCAGGCAGCCACCCCCTCTCCCTCCCCCTCTCCAAGCTGCAGCGCTCCCCCCTCTCTCTCTGCCTTAGAGAGTTCAATCGCTCTGTCAAACCCAGGCTTTCCACCTTAAAGATACGACACAGACATCAGTGGGTGAGTCTGCTCAGGTCCTCCTCCCCCTCGCTGTCTGTAAACGTCTCACCTCCTCGTGTACTTGTCTCATTGATGCCGTTCATCTAAATAAGCTGTTGAACATCCGTACAGATACCATGCTTGTTCCTGTAAAAGTGTGTTTCCCATGTGGAGTGTCATTCATACATGTGTCTCACGCCGAATGTCCGTTTCTCTCTGTCTAGATATCGCATGCTGAAAAGCACATGGTAACACCCATTAACGTTACATAGAGGGTAGACTGAAAAGGTGCTACAATAAAAGTGGGCTGGTGCTGGATTCTTTTCAAGGGGGAAATGCTATTTAAGGAGTAACTCCACTCTGGATCGTGCTGCACTGACATCTGCAGGTAAAACCGTGTCACGGCCCGGTCACACCAGAAAGCGACGAACTGAAATCCATCCACGCGTCTTTGAGAAAGTTCCTTACATTGGCGAGTTGCTGAACGAGGAACCTGGTCCCACTCGGTATTCTTTTAGTTTTCTCTGCACTGTGGCATGTTGTTCGCAGGATGGTGCGTTTCATTCAGTTATTGGAAAGGAAATAAAAAGCCACGCTCGTTAGTCAGCTCAGTTAAGCCCCAGTTTGTGTCTCTGTTGCTCTTTCTAAGCATCCAATAAAAAAAAAAGATAAAAAAAAGAATTACCTGCGAATCTTGGAAAAACGCAGGATCATTTAATATACCTTCCAGAATCCTCAAAACTCTTCTCACCATCTGTGTGAAAACATATTCCATCCACTGCATAAATAAAAGATTTTAACTTGTTTCCCCAAGTTCAAGTCAAGTCAATTTATTCATATTTGCCTCGAGGGGCTTTTCAGTCTGCAGATAACACCCTCTGTGTTCAGACCCTGGATTCAGATTGGAAAGACTTTCCAAAAAAAAAATCCCTTTTTAATGGGGAAGTTCTGACTCTTAAATCCTAATCCAGGTAACCACAAATAACATATGTCCATGCTCTCTTTATATAAAAATAAAAAACGTCTGAAAGTATAACATATTTGGTAGAAACATCAATCAATATATATATATATATATATATATATATATATTTTCACTAAGATTGTTTAAAATCTTTAAGGATTCTGGAAATACTGAGGTAAGCTTATAGGTTTTTCCAGGATTAGTGGGATGATTATTATCATTATTATCGCTGCAACTCAAATGTAATAGTAAAACACAAGAGACACAAATTAGTTTTTTTGTCAGTAAAACGACTATGAGGTCACAGAGTTTATTCAAAAGACATATTTGTACCATCGACCACTGTCTCATGACTGCAAACCATTCGTCTTTTGTGGAGCAGTTTATATTCCGATAGAGGCGGTTAAATAAAAGCAGATGGAGCAAGACGGCAAACAAGCCACAATAGCTTCCTCCATTTTGGACTCTCCTTCCCTCCGTTCTCTTTAAAGTCAGCACCGTGAAGACAGATGGCTGTCGGTCAAAGAAAAATCTGCTAATTTCGCGGCGATATTTTGCTGTTTTTAAAATGCAGGTGTGACCGGGTTCTCATGCGACCTCGCCTGTAAACACAGCTGGGTTTGTGTCAGGTGTGTGTGTGCTGCTGCACAAGCAGCTGTGATGCTGCACAGCCTGTTGAAAGTGCACGTGGTCACCGAGTTGGCAGTGCAAGCAGGATTATTTTCCCGGGTGCAGTTACTCTTTAATTAACTCAATGAAATTTCTCTCATGACACGGGGAACTACATTTCTATTCAGGGAACATCATTGACTTTCTCTCTCAACTAGATAACCAAGTCTTTCTTCTGCGATGCCAAACTGATGTATAACTTTAAATTCTTTCTTTTGAGCAAAAAGGCAAGACTGTAGTTTTATAAAAGGAAAATATATTTTATTTAAGCTCAGTCAGAGCCATGATCATTCAAACTAGAAATATATCCAATGTATATAAATATATATATATTTATATAATATACAAAAAAATATATATTATATAAATATATGTATTTATATATATTCTTTTTATTTTATATATATATATATATATATTTATATAATATACAGAACATATATATTATATAAATATATATATATATATATATTTATTTATTTATTTATATAATATATATTTTTTGTATATATTTACTTACGTCCAGTGGCAGTTTTGGTTTGAAGATATCCGTCTCTGAAATGTCTGTTTCCACCCACTACAAGAGGAGAAGAAAGTGAGTGAAAATTTGCATTGAAAAAATGTAATTCGCAACATTTCCTTTCAGAAATAGTGTTGTTGCTACGTTGAATAATCCAAACAAACACATGAACAGTTTTTCAGTCTTTTCTCAATCCCAATACGTTGCCAATTTGTTATTTTGGTGATGTCGTCACCTTGTTAACCTGCCTCAGTCAGTCTGCATTCGCTCAGCTCAGAGTTTGCAGTGAGGCTTTTAACCAAACCGAGAAATTTGAACAGTTCAAAGGTCACGGATAGAAAAAAACAAAAGCTGTTCTTTTGCTATTGTTACTCCTCTACTTAGGAACTCAAACTCAAAATCTTAGAGAATCTTAATCTGTTTTGTTTCTTTATAAAACTTCTTAAATCTCATTTTGCACTCATTATATTTTTCCCTTTTTATAAATAAAACAGAATTCTTGCTCTTACCTAAATGTACATTGGTATGGCATCACAAGAGAAAGAGTCGTACCTGTTGTTCATTCAGTATGCATCAGTCTAAAACACTGCACAGCTGAATTTCAGTGGTTTTCTCAGGGGAAGTTATTTGGCTCTGAACAGTCTTTCTCTCTCTCTCTCTGTCTGTAACTATGTGTGTTTTCTCTGTTTTCCAATCATTACTTTCATAAGTTGAACTGGGTTAGTTTCCATGACACAGATGGAATAAGTGTCTCTCTCTTGTTAGGTTTCTTTCTGTGTTGGAAAGACAGACAGAAACAGGGAGGAGTGACATCTGGTGGTGATCATTGATACGTTTGCCATAAACATGATGCTTAGGATAATTACTGTGTGTGTGTGTGTGTGTGTGTGTGTGTGTGTGTGTGTGTGTGTGTGTGTGTGTGTGTGTGTGTGTGTGTGTGTGTGTGTGTGTGTGTGTGTGTGTGTGTGTGTGTGTGTGTGTGTGTGTGTGTGTGTGTGTGTGTGGCAGCCTGCTGCAGAAGATTTCTCTCACCTTCCTCCGGAGCAGAGGAAGAAGAGGCTTCAGTCAAAGATTGACGACATCACCAAAGACTTGCAGAAGACGCAGGACCAAAGGTGACGACCGTCGCCCACAGACTTGTAATTTTATCATCACAAAATGTTATTGAGTATTAGTTTTTTTTTTTTATTTTAGCATGGATTGGACCTCATGTGGTGGTTTCCCTGTTTTTGGTCGGTCAGCAACCATTCTCATACTTCCATTGGTGGCTCCCAATTATTTCAGTGTGGAGTTGCATTAGTTCCGCCTGAATTAATTGGAAAATCTTGGAGTCTGCAAACGCTCTTAAAACGTTTGTTGTAAAAAAAAAAAGTCAGAGTATAGTACGTCACAAGTATTTCTCTATGACGCTGAACTACTTCAGAAGTTGCTGCTCATTTAGTCGTGAATAAAGTTTTGGGGAAAAAATACTTCAATTATTAAAAAAAAAAAAAAAAAAAAAAGAATATATATATATATATATATATATATATATATATATATATATATAGAAATAACTCTGATCAAACTACCGAGTGCTGATGAAGCAGATTAGCTCAATTTTAAACTATATATCTATATGTTTAAAATTGAGAACATCATCAGAACTGTAATTATAGAGCACAGATAAAAACACAGACGCAGAACATTTTTTGTTTTTTTTGGCTTCAAATGATACATTTCCACAATAGAAATAAGCTTTTTTTTCTTTAGCTTTATTGTGATATCTTCTATTATGGCTGTTTTTCTTTTCTTTTCTTTTCTTTTCTTTTTTTTTTACTTTTGGCTCCAATTAGTTTCAATTGAAATTCTGCAGCATACAGGGATGTTTTGGACAACAGTGTGCTCCCATGGGGGAAAGCTCTTTCCTCTTTCCACACAAAGCCAGGACTTCAAAACAAATGTGTGGAAAATCTTGACTGGTCCACACAGCCTTGACCCCAACCCCATCAAACACCGTTTGAAAGAATTGTAACTGCGAGCCAGGCTTTTCTTTTTTTTGTGTGCCAATCATCGGTGCCTGACTTCACTAACGTTGTATACAGCAGTACCACATGTTCCTTCAGAAAGGCTTCTCGCATTTAAAAATCCTCTCTCCATATCGCTCTCCCGGAGAGAGACATTTCCTTGATGAGCGCTCGCAAATTCCAAACAATAACACTTTTCTCCCTCCGTCTGACCTCAGCGAGGCGCTGGAGAAGATGAAGGGTGTGTACGAGCAGAATCCACAGATGGGAGACCCCTCCAGCCTGGAGCCTCAGATCTCAGAAACTGCCCAGAACATTGGCCGCCTGAAGGGAGAGCTCGCCAAATATGAGGTTATCACACAAACACACACACATAAACATGCCAATAATGTGTTGCATGACAGATCAGAATAGGGTGTTTGTGCATTTGTGCGAGTCTTAACATCTATTGCTGGTTTATTACAGACGTGGCTGTCAGAAGCAGTGGGAGGAGAGGAATCTTCCAATGCCATCAACAATAATATTCAAGATGGGTAAGACCTTTTATTTAAAAGAGTAGTTTGACATTTTCGGTAAATGTAATTTGCTCATTCGCTTTCTTGCCGAGAATTGAAAATGTTTTATCAGCGAGTAAGAAGCTACTGCCAGCAGCTGGTTAGATGAGCTAAGCACGAAGAGTAAAATCAAGGGAAACCTTGATGGACCGCTACGACCCGCGAGCTGTACTGCTATATAAAGTTATAGTACAGTATGTTATAAAAAAAGTAATAGTATACTATGTCATGAAAAGCTATAAAAGGTCATAGTATCCATGGTAGTGTATGTCGTAAAAAAGAAATCGAAAGAAATCCTTAAAGTATAGTATGTTAAAAAAAGTTATATAAATGTCATAGTATGTTGAAGAAAGTCATTATAATATGTTTAAAATAAGTCATAGTAAAGTATGTAAAAAAAAAAACAGTCATAAAAATGTCAAAGTATGTCGATGAAATACATAAAAAAAAAATGTATTGTTTTGTATTTTTGAAAAGTCATCATAAGCCTTTCCTCAGAAGTTATGTTTACATGATGTTTATAATGAATATAATGCAGTATTTGTTTGCTACAAGTCATTCATTTTTACATCTTCTATTACTGACGACTAAAAGAAAAAAGAAATGCAGCAGGTTGATTTGCAAGCTGCAGACAGTTTTACACATTTGTTTCGGGACAGTTGTGATATTTTCTTCCTCCTCCTCCTCCTCCTCCTCCTCCTCTTCTTCTCACAGTGCTAGTACAGAAGCTAGCGAGGCTACAGGAAAACAGAGTAGTGACCTCTTTAGCGCGTGCCCCTCCCCTCGCCTTGCAGGACGCCTATAGAGAGTTTTGTCATCACTGCGAGGTTACCAGATGTCAGACTATTTCTTTAAATGTGGACGTGTTAAGCAAAATACACCTAAGAAATGACACGTCTTGATTTATTTTTCCTTTTGTCTGATATTTCCAGTGTCGTGGCGGCTAACCAGTCTCAGAGCATCTATTCAGAGTTCGATGACGAGTTTGAAGAAGTAGAAACTCCTGTTGGCCACTGCACGGCTCTGTACACCTTTGAAGGTACATTGTAATATTTCACACTCAACTTGTTCGTAAATGGATTTAATTGTGGCCTGTTTGTACGTGTCCTTATTGTGTGTGTGTGTGTGTGTGTGTGTGTGTGCGCAGGCAACAGCGAGGGCACCATTTCCATTACGGAGGGAGAGCTGTTGAATATCATGGAGGACGATAAAGGAGATGGATGGATGAGAGTCCTGAGAGCCGGTGGAGAAGAGGGCTATATACCTTCATCCTATGTCAAACTTGGCCCATAAGACAGACAGACACACACACACACACACACACACACACCCACACACACACACACATACATATACATATACATACACACACTCACACTCAGACACAGAGAGAGAGAGAGAGAGAGAGAGAAAGAGAGAGAGAGAGAGCTTGTGATGGAAAGGTAAGTTAAGAGCCAAAGGCGAATACAAAGTCACGCACGATAATTGGAGCTGTTCCCTCCATCTTTTATCTCAGCCGGTGATGTGCATGGCGAGATGAAAGCGAGTGATTAGAAAGCGTCTTATCATACAGTCTCTGTCTCCGTCTCTAAACGCAGACCGCCTGAGTCTTCGTGGATTTTCCGCTCTTTTGAATCCAAACTTGTGAATGTATACCTGAACCTTTTTTTTTTTTGTTTGTTGCCGCGTTAAGTGATGACTAGCGTAACATATTCAGCACCATAGTAGCCTAAGCGCTACATATCTTTACGTTGATATATCCATTCACTTGACTTTCCCCCCCCCCCCACTGCCCTCTCTAATAACCTGCTGAACCTTTTTCTTTCTGTAACACCGTGCCTCTGCTAAAACGGCTTTCCTGACAGGATAATGTGAGTTTTTCTTTTTATCATAGTGATGTTTTATGACTTATAACTGGATGAAAACCACTACTCTTAACAACATCTCACCGTGGAGTGTCGCTGTAAAGAATCGGTTTAAATGTTTGTTTTATGTCCGTCTTCTAACAACAGTCATGTGCCCATATGAACATTGAAATACATCTGGTTCATACTCATAGACTCTTAATGTGCTTCTAATGTAAGTGACGGGCGACAGAATCTCATTCTGGGTCAAGTTTTTCTGAAAATAGAGTTCAACTAATCAAGTGGGTATCTTCCAAAGTGTTTTTAACACAGAATTCCCTCCGTGTGTTGATATCCCTCCACTACAGCTGAGCAGGAAAACTCCAAGAGGAATTTCATCCTAAAAAGACAAATTCATTTATATAATCTAAGTTAATAAGTTCTATATATATTTTTCATCACTCACTTATATTGGAAGCACTTAAGGAAGAGTGTTTAAACAATCCATATGAACAGGAAGAATAATAACTGCATATAAAAAACTGCTTCAATGTACATATATGCATTGTATTGGTATTGTTTTAAGACGACCTAAAAATGGAAACTTGCATTGCATTTTCTTTTTTTTTTTTTTGTGCGAATTTAAGAAACGGTGGGTAAAAACAAAGGAAAAACACAGTGGCAATAATGATCAAAGTTATAGTAAAACAAATACAGTATTTAGCATGTTCTAATTCTTGCCACAAATACTTGCGTTTTGAGGTTTGCAGCATCAGAGATCATCACAGCACCGACGTCATAAAACCAGAAATGTGTGCAAATCAAAAGTGCATCGACAGCGATCTGGATTCTGGTCCTTAGCTGGTTCTTCTTTGACTGATTTATATGGCTCTCATCCTTGTATACTGGTTTTAACCACCTGCGTTCATATTTTGAGCCTCCAGACTATCACTGTTGTTGACCTTCTCAAATTCTCTGAAACGATGATCGTGGTTGAAAACCTTTTGAATTAATGGAAATGGTAGTTTTTAGGATTCAGCTCCTCGCTGGATCACTGCCAAGAGACCAGTAAACTCAAGGAAAAATGTTGACGCACTTTTTTTAAATTCTGATAGGAGTGTTTAAAGACTCACTCACATCAAACTAATTGGACATTTGTTTGTACACATCTGAGCGCAGAGAAACTTTACTCCTTCAGCAGATACATCCGACTTCTCGTCATTCTGCACTGTGAAGCTCAGACTTTACAAATATTTTATTGAGCCATATCATGTTTACCCATCTCTTTTTCTTCCTGCACTAGTAGATCTTTTCTTAGCATTTTAGGGGTATTATTGTATGATCCATTTTTTTTTTTAAAGAAAATGTATGTATTAAGTGTATTGTTTGAGTCATAAAGTATAGAAAAAAAAAAAAAAAACAACATTCTCGTCTTTGTTTATTTACAGTATCATTCGTGAGAAATATTACATGCAAAAGTGAAATATACATTTATTGCATTGAAAACACTGAAATAAAACGATTCCCAGTGTGGTCCCTCACAGCAGCAGGTCATGTACAAAGGGAACTAACTCTTTTAGTCGTGTTCATCCTTTTGAATCTCAAGTATCAGAGTGGTGTGGATTAACAAAACAGTGTCTGAGTATCACAAATGCACATTTCAAGAAGTTGACAGATGCTAGTTTTTGGGTAAACCGTTCCACATTTTGTGAATCCAACGCAGCTCTCTTCACAGTAAGAGACTGCCCAGAGCCACACGGTCAAGAGACAACTCATTCCTTTATAAGTTAAAGTTGACAAGCTTGAAAGTCTCTTGCATCTCAAAAAATAACTTTTTCCTTTTGTGCCCGTGTGATCTCGGGGGTGAGACCGCCGCAACGCCCCAAAGCTCAACTAAAAACATTTCCCTTTCATCTTTTGTCTTTTGTTCCTCTCGTGAAAAAGTGCTGACTTTCACCTTTTTCACTTGGCGAAACAGAGCCAGAGGCTCAGGTTGGAGGGTCGGGTTGTCGTGGGGTGAGCTCCACGGGTTCCAGTTTATCCGAGAGGACACAAAGAATCTTGTCGAACTTCTCGTAGCGCTCCTCTCTGTCGGACACCGCCCCCGACTGACCCCAGAACAGACGCAGGGCAAACTCTGTGCGGAAGGCCTCGAGCAGCTCGGGGACCGGCTCCCAACTTCCTGCTGAAGCAATGTGACGGACATCAGATTAGATACAAAGAATGATGTAACTTCACAATGTACATCATCTCTTTGAGTAAAACGTACTTTGTAACGTAGGCAAGGCAAGTTTATTTGTATAGCAAATTTCAACAAGGCAATTCAAAGTGCATCACATAAAACCATAAAAAGCATCAAAACATAATGCAAAAGAAAAGATTTAAAAACAATTAAGAACATTCATTTAAAAATTAAAAACAGTCAGTAAAACATTAAAAAGCTAAAAACAAATAGAATAAAAGTTGCAGTGCAGTTTAAGAATTAAAATACAGTAGTAAAATGCAGAAATTGATTAAGATCCTTGAATCTGGTTCAAGTCAAAAGCAAACAGAAGTCTTCAATCTGGATGTAAAGGAGCTGAGGGTCTCTGAGGGTCTCTGAGGGTCTCAGCAGACCTGCAGCTTTCTGAGACTTTGTTCCAGATATGTGAAGCAGAAAAACTGAACGCTGCTTCTCCATGTTTAGTTCTGACTCAGAACTTGAAACAGAAAGTAGACCGGTCCCAGACGAGGAAGCGGTCGGGATGGGTCATAAGGTAGCAGCAGATCAGAAATATGTGAGTAAAAACGTACTTGCTCTGGCAGGAAGTACAAACGGGCCTCACGTAAGAACCACTCGTACAACATTTGTTCTTCGAGTGACACTCCAATGATTCAAGAGAATTCCTTTGCCGTCACCAATTTTCTCATACTTTGAATTTTTTCTTCAGTACAAACAAAACTCACAAGTGGTCCAGACCTGTCGCACAAGTCATGCACAGAATACTAGCACACAACACTAGTTTAGTTTTGGTCCAACTTGTTTATTTAATTATAGTATGATGCCTTGATCTAAATAAATGTGTTACTATAAAATAACTACATTTAACTAAAATAAACAAATTTTAAATAAATATTCTGTTCACCATATCATCGTCTTTGGGTTATCAATTTGAGGTTTGACAAAAAAAAAAAAAAAAAAATCTGTCTTAGATTTTAGAATTTGATTAGTACATTTTGGCATTGTAATTCATATTATTCTGTAATTGTTGGGAAATTCATCTTTTAACTAAAAAAATGTTGTGAATGAAACTTCCCCAAACAGTTACAGCAATTTAGAGTTGTTATATATGCTAATTATGAAATCTCAATACTGTAACTCACACCTCCTCAATAACAGGTTACACGCATCAGGTTAAAACTAGACACGTATGACAAGTTGGGCAGTTAAGAGAGAATTGGTAAAAGCTGACATTTGTACAACCCAACCTCAAATAAAAAAAAAAAAAAGATGTAGTATAAGAATAGAGTAATGTTCGGAGGCCCGTTTGTCTGCCGTCTATAAGAAGAGGAGACGTTACAGACGTGCGTGCTGTACCTGTGAGCAGAGACTGCGCGTGCTGCTGATAATCTTGCGCGTGCAGCGCGGCGCTGCGGGCCGACTGGAGGACGTCGTAGAGAAGCTGACAGCCTCGCTCGCTGTTCTCCACCGGGTCGTCGCCCTCCATCGCCATCAGCAGAGGAACCAGGTGTGGCACGGCGATGGGACCGCGGACTACGGACTCTACAGAAAAACATGGAAGCGCATAAGACTCCATGCAGTACGTCTGCTACTTAAAAAGTGTGTAACACTTGTTTTAACCCGTCTGTGGTCACGGGTGTTCTTTCCCTAAAGCTTCACTCAATTTAAAGCCGGGTACAGTCCGATGTGTTTGGAGAAGAGCGCCAGTTTTATCCATCAAAGTATTTTTACAGGTATTGTCCATCCTCTCACCGTCTCCGTCGTTCAGGAGGTTCATGAAGGGTTTGAGTTTCTTCTCAAATAAAACTGCCGTCTCTGTGTGGTTCCTTCTCAGTGCTCGCCACGTCATCTCCAGTCGCATTATCTGCGTGCACAAATATACATATTATATTATTTTCATCACACTTTACTAATATAATACTATACTATGACATTTTTTAAACATTTCTTATGCAATGCTATGCCATAAACTTTTAATGATATTTTTTGTGCATACTATACTATTCTATGAAATTGTTATAATATACTTTACTACGACATTTTGTATGACATACTGTACTATGATATTTGTGATGGAATACTATAATATGATTTTTTGTGGCATACTATACTATGACTTTTTTTTAAAAGCATACTATAGTAGACTTTTTTATGTTTTCATGAAATACCATACTATGCCTATTTTATGACATAATGTATGGCATGTAAAAATCTTAGTGTATCATATACAATATATCAAAAAGTCATATTTTAGTATGCTATAAAAAAGGCCATGTCTTTAAAAATGTCAGTTTTTTTAATGACATTTTTTATTACATACAAAACTATGATATTTTTAAAGACATGGCCTTTTTTATAGCATACTAAAATATGACTTTTGGATATATTGTGTATGACACACTAAGATTTTTATAGCATACTGTAATGTGACTTTTTATAACTGTTTTTATGACAATACAATACTATACATTTTTTACGTTCTATGACGTTTCTATGACATGCATATGCCACTCGTTTCATTTAACAGGATTACCACAGTGAATAACCAAGCATACGTTGGTGATGATCTCATTACCTGAGGCATCTCTAGAGCCTTCATCACAGCTGAGAAGGAGTAGAGGTTGTGGGCGTATTCTTTCAGGGCCTGAGCCAATAAGATTAATTTCTGTAAAACGGTTGCCCTTTGGCTCACAGTTCCTGTGCAGCCTAGGATGTCCACTGCGACTCCCAGTGATATTAGATGATGCCTAAAAAAATGAAAGACATGTATATATTAGAGGTGTGAGAGGGTAGACGATTGAAAAAGGCAGTAGGTGGAGGACGTTTTCTCACTTCCCACTTCTAGCTATCCCGAGAACAATAGAGGTTAATATAATTTTGTGGTAGCCTAGTCAAGGAATTTAAAAATTACATTAAAAAAAGCACCATCATAAGTTTCCCAATTGCTCTAGATAATCAAACAAACTACTGTTTACCAAAGAAAAATAGTCCCACTGAAAACTGTAAGAGATTTTTCTTTGTGACACTGAGTGACAGTCAAATAGATTTTCTAATACTTTTGGCACCCCAAACCAAAGTCCATTCACAAGGCAGCGATCAGAAATACATTACAACCTGGACACATTAAAACAAAGACATCTGCATAGCTGCATACCACTGTGTGGGGAAAGGAGCTGTTTTGTTGTATGGGGGAATCAACTCTTTAATTGATCTTTGTCGGTCGCGTGTACCTTTCTAACAAATCCTGTCGTAACTGGCGTCCGTGTGGCAACGTGACGAGCTCCAGCCCCGATCCAACTCCCATAGTCGTCTTCTGCTCATCAGTCACCCCAACAATGCGCGCTACCTGCAACACATTGGTCCCTTGTGAATAATATGTTAACTGAAGCAATATGACTCATTCAGAATACTGACGTTTTAGCCTACTATTTGCATTTGATAGGATGTTACCGTTATTTAGCATTTATCAGGAGTGCAAACATAAAAAAAAATGAAACATTTATTGATTCTGACGCGAGACGATTGAGGGCTACCTGACAGTCGACGCTGAGCATGTGCAGAGCAGTCATGTCGGCGTTTGAGCGGTTGAACAACTCTTTGAGTGTCAGCAGGACGCCGGGCTCTAGAGGCCGGTTGTTCTCCGGCAAGAGCAGCGACTCAAACTGATCCAACTGGAAACACGAGACCGACTCCACCTGCGATGGAGGAAGGTGGATATTACTACGTTGGTACACAACGGACCCTTTGTGATGCGCAATGCTCAAGTTATTTCAAAGTATTAAAATGTACTATTATAGAAGACAAAGTCAACCAGTAAACATTCATATTTGAGAAGTTTTTGCATTTTAAGAAAGTGACTTTTGCTGAATATTTTTGTGGAGACTAATCCAATAATTATTTCACCGCAACACTACAACAACTTTGAAAAAAAATCATTGCAGACTTGACAGCTCTGTCATTGATTATATATTAGAAGGAAATAAATGGAAAACAGTGGCTGACTGGAATGGAAGGAGTAGAATATCTTATTGCATGCATTAAAAAAAAAATGAAATGCGGAAACATGTAGGGTTTACATGGTTTGTGATTAAGAAGGTAATACTTGCAAAACACTGCTGTAATCCTTTACAACATATCACCTTCCTATTTACTTAGAACAGAAGCAAACATGGGAAAATATATACAAACATGAGGCTTTTCAAAATGCCAGTCTTCCACTTCCTCTGCCGTCTTCTTCTGCGGCAGCAGCGGCGGTTGTGATGACGCTTCGCTGTTCTCGGCCTCCAGAAAGCCAAAGGAAGTCTCTGTGAGGCGGGCGCGGCTCTGCCACTTCTCCTCTGCTCGCAGCCGGTCCACGTGACCTTTCCGCTGGGCGTGTGGCACCTGGACACAACGGCAAGACTGTGGCTTAGCGGTGAGCAGGGTTGTCCTTCAAACAGAGAATCGGTGGTTCGATTCCCGGCTCCGCTAGCCCATGTCGATGTGTCCTTGGGCAAGACACTTAACCTCAAAGCTGTGCCTACGGTGTGTGAATGGTAGCTACTCCTGATGGGCAGGTGGTACCTTAGCCCCTCCCATCAGTATATGAATGGGTGAATGATGTCATGTAGTGTTAAAGCGCTTTGAGTGATTGGAAAACTAGCTATAAAAAGCTATACAAGTACAGGACTATTTACCAAGAGGACATAAACTCTCCAAGGGGGATTTCCAGGCTTGGAAGGACAAATCTCCTCCCAAATGGAAGGAGAGATGACATATAAAAGATGAACAGCAGAGCTGTGACTTGTGATGACTTCTTTACCTGGATGACCAGCTCATCGTAGAAAGAGGAGGGGTCGACGTTCTGGCGGGTGGGTGGGGGAGGGATGCTATTGGCAAACACTGTGGAGACCCTGAGAGGTTTAGGAGGAGCCCTGGGGTGCAGCTGTCCATCTGAACCTCGCAAAGTTACACCACCACCTACAGGGACGGAGGAGGGAGTTATGCGTCTGTGTCATCGGCCGTCTCCATAGTTAGAGGCGGCACTGCTATGGTACTTCAACTTTTAAGCCGCTGACTCACACACACACACACACACACACACACACACACACACACACACACAAGTTGAGTTCCGGAAAGGTTCAAGGGAAATAGTCAGAATACACAGCAGGATGTTGTTACCTCTGTTGTGTGTGACGTTTCTGACCTGTAACTAGTCCCTTCTGTACCAAGCACCAAGGCTCAGGCTCTTAGAAATACTAAGATTGTAAATGAAAGTCATAAAACACCTCCACCCCTGAAAAAAAAGGAAGTCTCTAATGTTTTGTTTAATTATAAGCGTTTCATATAATTAGCTGTTCAATTATATTTTATGTAAATGGAATGCTTCTTTCAAGGATATTACTTAAACATGATTACCCTTTAATTAGTACCAGACCCTTAAAATTAAGTGTTTTATTTCCCAGACTCTAAATTTGGTTAAAAGTGCCTCTCCACACGAGAGTTGGGTCCAAAAATAATTCCTATTGTAGAATGAAAACTTCCTTCAGGTTGCTAAAACCCGCACATTGTGTGTTTTATGGCGGAGCCAGACAGAAACTTGTGCTGTGCAATAACTATCTGCTGTTTGCTTCTCCTTTCATCCGACCATAAATAAAAGTCTGCATGCTTGTCACCTGGATGGGAGGGCCGTGTGTGTCGCGGTCGAGGGCTCAGCAGGGGTTCGCTGCCCGTGCGAAACACTGGGGAGATGGGGGCGGGGTCAGTGTGCTTCGAAGGAGTGTTCTGTGGAACGCCTGGATGAGGAAGAGCGACAGCAGGAAGTTGAAAGACGTCACAGATTCTTTTGCGTCACGCTTTTACACCTCCTCAAATCAATTCTGGAAATACAATACAGGCCAACCATGCAGGACAGAACCACAAATGCCCACTGGATACGTTTTGGGTTGCGCAACAGCTCAGTTATGACTCTGTCACAATTCAAATGTCCACAAATGTCTTTTTTGAGGTCTTCTGCAGCCGCATATCCAAAAGTTATTCCCCTAATATTTTTGTGTTTTACAAGCATATTGAAAACAACTTAGCAGCTTGTTTATAATCAATATGGCAACATATCCTTTGTGGCTGTACTTAATTTGTTTTAACTACGATACACAGCATGTTCTCTTATCTTCATCTTGTATCTGTGTTTTATGAATAGTGCAATTCAGGATTGGAAAAACTAGTACATACTGACAAAAAAAGAAAAAAAAAGGGCATTTACTGTCAACTGCAATATATAATTTATCTATAAATAATAGCATATACATACATTTAAAAGTGAATTTCATGCTTCAGCGATACAAGCTGCTCCGACAAAAATAGACCTGGTGCTTAAATATATAAGAAGAGCTCCACATGAGCCACAAGCAAGACGCCCTGCTGCATGACAGCACAGAGGCTGGAAAGACGAGCTGATTGTTTCCGGTGGCTGCGACAGAGCTGCGTCCAGTGGCCATGAGGGGTCCAGTGGCCATGAGGGGTCCAGTGGCCATGAGGGGTCAGCGGCGACAGAGGCCTGTATGTGGAACGTACCGGTTCGTAGGTTGCTGTCTGACTGCGCAGACTGAAGTGAAGGTCTACGTCCAACGTTCTCCAGGTTCGCAGGCTGACTTCCACTCCTGCCACGCATAAAACAAAAGTTCTTGAGAATATGTATTTGAATTTGTGAACGGGCAGTTTGTTTCATCACTATACATGAGTACGTGAACTGCACTACATCGCAGCAGACTGGCTCCCACCTTAGCAGTGGATTGATGACCTGCAGTGCGTCGGTGTGTGCAGAACTGAAGCTCCGCCTATTGTTGGCTTGAGTGTGTCTCTCTTTCCCTGCACCACCACCACCACCACTACTACTGCTGGTGGTGGTGGTGGTGGGCTCTCCATGTCGCTCGATGATGACACGCAGAGGAAGGGTCCGTGTGATTGGGTGAAAGATCACAGCGCCAGAGGCCTGGGAGATGGGCAGACGGCCGCCCACATAGAACCGGATCAGAGCGGGAACATTGTCAAAGCGATCCTCCTCGAACTGGAACAGCTCCCGAGAGTAGCCCTGTCACACAGGCGGAGGCACACACATAATATATACCAAGCAGAGCTTCTACAGGAACAGTCCAACAAAAATCCATCTTTTTACTAACAGAGACTCACCACTCAGAGGCTAGAAAGGTGGATATCGTAGCTTGCAGCTTAGCGGAGGTCAGAGCAGACTCATTGCAGTTAACATAGTGACCCTGAGTCACAGAATTATTATTTTTTGAAAGCATCAAAAAGTCTATAAAAATGTTTCAAATCCCTCTTACAGCGCAAAGCCGCCTCTCCACTATTGATTTGCATGCTCAGTATGCTCAAAACATTTCAATTAATGGCTAAATATTTCTGCCTGAGTTTTAGAGCTATGAGGGGGCAATAGTGTACCATAAATTATGTAGTGTGTATTTTGAGACAGATATTGAAACATACAGATCAACGGTGGAGAAGTAGGTTATACTCCGGATGAGAAGTTACGATGGATGTGTTGATGTGTTCTTTTGTACCGACTTCCATTGGAGTCCTTTATTGTAAATAACGGGAATCACAGCTGACTGCAGCTGCCAAGCTACAAACCTTTCAGAGCACACAAATTTACAACATACTTTAAATATTGAATAGTTTGGGATTTTTTAAGATTATTTGAAGAATTGTTTAGTCTAGAAACTTTGGGGGGGAAAAGAGCCAATTGTGAATTCCCAGAGGCCAAGGTGACTTCTTGAAATTGCTTGTTTTGTCAAAACAAAACTACTATATTAAATTAACCAGGGATATAAAATGCAGAAAATCCTCACATTGAAGAAGCTGAGACCGGTGAAAAGTTGGCATTAGAGCGACCTAAATAATTGTCACAATGAATCCATCATCCCCCACTTGCAGCGCATGGAGTAGCATAAGTTAGACGTACCTTTTTGGGTCGAAGGATCACTCGTATAATCTTAAAGTGCATGGGCCCGTCCTTCCAAAAGCAGCTCAAAACGTAGTCGCCGGGGGAAGAGCACGAGTCTCGGACCAGGAAGTCTCCGTCCCTCTCAAACAAAGACTCGGCAGCCTGGAAACAAATCAGCAGGTTGAGTTGATCAACACCTTCAGGGCGGTGGTATTAGACCGCATTAGTTTTAGCCATGTGTACCAAATAAACTTGCAACTATGTATGAAACTTGAGCCACCAGCCTGTGAGCTTAGCTTAGCATAGATACTGGATACAAGGGGAAACAGCTAGCCTGGCTCTGTCTGAAGTCAATCTGCCTCTACAGATGTGAGAGTTGGTATTAATCTCCTCATCCGACTATACGCAAGAAAGCCAAAAACTGCATTTCCCAAATAATAGTCAATCTATTCCTTTAATTTGTGTGAATAACAGTGTGCTTTTTTTAAGTGGAAACACAGCGGGAACAGTAGGGTCCTTTGAGCACCTCTCGACTCAGCGGCCCGTGGAACCACGCATGGCTCGTCGGGTCATCGGTGCTGAGCTTCAGCTCCTCCTCCAGCTCCTTCTTTAATGAGTCCATGTCTCTGCGACCGCCGAACACCTGCAACGCACGCAGCGGAGACCATAATACGCACAGTTACTATGCATGTTTTCTTTGCTCACATTTTGTATGAAGGAAAATATGTAGTAAAAAAAAAAAAAAAAAAAAAAGAGGCAGCTACAGAGGAGAAGCCGTGTGCTTAACCTCTTACCTTCAGCTGGCTGAGGTATGCGCTGACACTCCTCCTCTTGCTGAAAAACAAGAGAGAAGAGAGGATTTTGGAGCTACTAAACTCAACAATAGGGAGTCACAGATAGCGGTGAAATGTTGTTCTTTCAAACATGAATAGTACAGGGATGGAAGGCCACTGCCAAGGTCTGGATCTGTCATTAACACCACAAAATAAAACTGAGGGCCTTTTAATAGCGGGCCTCTTTTTCCTCCTTCCTTCCTCCCTAAGCTTCCACCTTCCTGTCTCTGTAAACACAAGGCGAACAGATGAACAGCTCAGAGAACTCACAGCAGGACAGCCCAACAAGATAACCCTCAGTCATCACATGAGCCATTAGCCAGTCTAGCAAATCTACATCTATGCCTGCCTTTCACTGTGGGTTAACAATGTGGAACAAATCGTGGTGGGATGTGCATAACCAGTGGTGTGACCTTTACTTGTTTACCCTGCTCTGCCCCCGAATACAACTAGTAATGACACAACATCCACTGAAGCAAAACACAAACACACACTTTGATACTTCTGATTACACTAATTTGCCAATTTCTTAGGTACAAAAGCAAAAACGACTTTTGGTCAAACATAACAGTCCTGCAATAAATCCTACATTCACGAGGGCTATGATATTTAGCTTTGGTTGAAACTGTTTCAGAATGGTGCCGTTTCAACTTTATGGTCATTTTGGAGGCCGTGTAGCTTGTGATGCTGTAAAAATAAACCCTATAAAGTCATTCTCTTCCTTTAGAAATCCAGCCATAACCAGGCCGCCTGTTGTCACACTGACAGAGTCATACCAAGATTTTAGAAATACTGAGGTCATGAGTCCCCCAGACACCAAAACAAAAAAGTCTAAATAATTTAAATCTGCAGTTTTTCTGAATTTCATTTAATGGTGAATTACATTTTCAGCAAGATTTAGAGCTGTTCTTTAAAGGTTATCTGGATATCAATGGCCTATAAACTAGTCACTACCGTCACTTACCGTCACATATCCAAACATAAATGTGTAAATGCTGTTTCAAAGCCCTCTCAGTACTAACAGAAATACATTTTTAGTAGAGAAATGCTGAATCTTTTATCACATTAAGTCTAAAAATACAGGAATGACTCTGCATGCCCACCACATGTAAGTGTTTAACTGTAGAATGTAAAGTCCCCCAAGGTTGTTAAAACCTCCAAAAAAATAAATAACAAGAACATTATCGTGGTGTCCTCCATAGTACCGTGTTAAAAACCCAAGGCTGTCTTCATATTGCTTGTTTTGTCTGACTAACAAACCCAAATATATTCATGTTCACTATCACATAAGACAAAGAAATACAGCAAATTCTGAAAAGAAAACTGATGTTATCAAATGATTTGCTAATTAATAAAGTGTTGATTGAGTAATCGATTGATTAGCTCTACTCTACACTACTATTCTGCGCTTGTATTGTGTTGTGTATAGTTTTTACTGAACTAAATCGTCATGCTAAGTGTCAGAGTATCAGGAAAAACAGTCAATAAAATGTAGTATTAGAATTAAATTTATGGCAAGATTTTGAAATATCAACACCTCCATAAACTAAAGAATCCAAAATACCATAAACGTTGAAACAGACCCCCTTTAAGACACCTAAAACAAAAAACTCAACATTATACCTCCATAAAAGTAGCATTTATTTAAGGCCTGTTGTGTCATAATAAATTGGTTTGCAAATAAAATGACAACTGTTCTAGCTGCATGTTAACAATTAAATAAGCCACAACATTGCCAGACACACACACACACACACACACACACACACACACACACACATAAAAACGCAGACATTCAGATAAATTACAGCTGTGAGATTTGTTACGAGGTTGCATGCAACATCCTGTTTGAGGGGCGTTGGTCCAGGCAACACAACAGCAACACCTGAGCAATGTGCTGCAGAGCCACTATTCGGACATACACAACCTGACATGTTTCAAACTATTTTTATTAAGCTTCACCAGCGTAATGGCAGTCCTCTGTTTAATCTAACACCTTAAAAGCCAACAGTAATTATTAGCTTTACATTGAACTGGTTTCGTTTGCTTCTCTTCTGTGTCAAGATTGTGCAACAGGTAGTTGACGTTCCTGCTTCAGGTAACGTCAAGTTATAAAATAACCAACAAACGTTCAGCCACTGTCGACTTTTTTCTTTTATCAAAGACAAAAAAAAAAAAAGAGATTTTAACAGCTTTTATGTGTCAGAACACAGAAAAAAAAGTTATTTACTGCACACCCAAAGTTAAATCAACGGTCAAAAGCTTAACAAAAGCACCGAAAGTCTCGCGTTAATTGACGAAAAGACAAACCGCTTCTCGGTAACGGTCCTACCTGTCGGTCCCCTTCACAGCTCGCCCGTCCCGGACATGCTTTTTAACATATTTGTGGGCCAAATTGACGCCGACAAAACAAACAGCTGCGGAGTTGCAACGTTGAAGTCGTCTTAACGTCGGTCGGTCCCTCCCAGCTCCCCCTTCCCCTCCTCGCCCTCCTCGCCCTCCGCTCCCTGCGCAGTTCACAGACGAGTTCCCACAAGTTCTCCAGAGCGCTCCCTCCCCCCCCTCTCTCCTCCCTCCCCCCCCTCTCTCCTCCCCCCCCCTCCGCCCCCCTGGGCCCCGGTGCTGAAACACGGCTATCTGCCTGGCATTCCTCGGATACCGACACACAAACAGCCGAGCTAACGCATCACCTGGCTGCAGACAGGGTTATATGGTAGGTAGTACAGAGTGGCTTGGACCCATAAATCCCACACGTGGTACTGATTTATTTAAGATATATAGTCTCATCAAACGGTGACATGTTAATCTGACTAATGCTTTATTACACAAACTGGAAATTACTGCCCAACCCATGCTGTTCTCAGGTCAGAACCAACGCCTGCTGGCAGCCACACAAATTCTTACCATTTCAATATTTAAATTATCAGTCATTTTCTGTTAATTAGAATTTGTAAATGTATTTCTCTCGGTTTGAAAAGCTGCTGTGAGTTTAGTACCGCGCATTGATATTAATCTGTTGTGCGGTTAGGCGTGTTTAACTGTTCACCTGGTTTCGAACGTTCCTCCTGGTTTCGAACGTTCCTCAGCCAATCAGAGACCGCCCTGAGGACCGGGACTACCTATTTCACTGAGCCCTACATGTTTGGGTTACAACCTCTTAGTATTCAGGGCTTAATGTCTGGTGAGCAGAGATGTGCCTGAACTTGACAGTCAGCCTCGGTTTATACACTTAAAGTACTTGTCAGTTATATAACTCAATTATGTATGAAAGGAAACAACTTTTAAAACTAAATTAAAGGGCAGCTACAGTGTTGTTTCACTTACCTCTTATATTATATTATTATTATTATTATTATATATTACTATAGTCATGAAGATAATTTGAGTTTTTATATGCAGTGGGAAAGCACAGGTCTGGGGCCCTAACCAGAGCCTGAATTAACATTTCTTGCTGGAAGTTCAAATGGTTCAGTCTAAAGTAGGTCCCAATCGTGTTTTCTGCTCTTGATCACAATCTGAGCACTTCAATATATTTTTTTCAACATAATACAGCTGCACAGTACAGGCTTCAGTAAAAATATAAATATATTTTGCAGCTGAGATGCTCAACTTTGAGAAAATGTAACTTGTTATAACTATATCCTAGAGCTGAACATTTTTTATTATTAAATGCTCGACACTATAGAACCTTAGATCCTTCCCCTGTACGACCTATAGATGTGCAAAAGTTCTGCTCATTAAATAATCGACAGAAAAATAATTGGTAAATGTCATTTCAAGCAGAAGTGCAAATATTACCGCACGCATCTAAACTCTGAGGATTTGTGGTCTTTTTTTTGTCTGTTTCTCGAGTAAACTAATATCTGTTTTGCTGTTTGGTCAGACTAAAGAAACTAGAACACTGTTTCTGGGAGTTGCTGTAAATCTTCAGTTCTTTTAGGACCACGAACTGAATTCCAATCACTCCCATTTTATTTCCTCCAAACCAGAGCACATAAAACCAAAAACTATCTGCATGGTTAAATAGCACCAGGGAGAGACTGCAAATGAACATGTCGTTTTGTCATTTAGGTGAACTGGCCCTTTAATGCTGAAAGAGAGCCTGTAATAAACCTTCTTTTTAAGGGCGACTTCAAGATTAACAACTTCCAAACGCACACACTGGCCTTTGTCACTCAGTCCTTGACCGCTCACTGGGGAGGAAGTGTGACCAAAATATAAAAGTCCCAAGGTGTGTTGTTTACTGTGTTAGTCATCAAAAAGCAGCTGTTCTCTTGGTCGATGCAAGTAAGTCACGTAAATATCATGATGTCATTCTATGTCCTTAAAGGCACTTCGTTCACCTTTACCAGTGAGCACACCTTCACCTTGCAAACTCTGACATTTTATGAGGCACTAGTTGATTATTAGCCAAATGTGAACCTGGAGAAAGTGGGTCACACACACACACACACACACACACACACACACACACTACCCATCGTGGGTCATCTTACCTGTGTTTGCTATCCTGACAGCGTTCTGCCTCGCTGATAGCGTTGTCCTCGTTGAGTGGGCGGAGCTGGGAGCAGGAGGCGGAGAGGCGTTGTTTCTTATCGGCGCGCTGGAGGCGGGGCAGAACACTGTGACGAAACAGGTCCTTCTTCGGCTTCACCTACGGGAAAATGGTTGAGACCCAAACAGTGTTTCGTGATGATTGCATTGTTTTACTTAAAGTGCTGGGGGTGTTACAGTTGACGTTTGGGATGCTATAGCGCCAACTCAGTGGTCTCACCAGATCCATAGACGATCCCAGGGAGTACTTTCGGCTCACCCTGCGCTCCACTTGCACACCTGAGAGCACAAGAGGACATTTTAAAAGGAATACTTTGACATCTTGGAAAATATGCACGTTTGCTGTCCTGCAGAGTTTAAGAAGAGGAAATCTATACCACTCGTATGTTGGTCCGTTAGATATGAAGCTGAAACAAAAAAAAGATGTAACGTTTTAATTGGTGATCTTTAGAGGTTCTGGTAGTTTTTGTCACCTTTATCCAGATGTGTCCACCTGTTTCTAGTCACAAAGCTAATAAGCATATTTCCCAAAATGTTGAACTGTTCCTTTAATTGGTGTGCATAGATGAAATACGGCATATGACATCGTTATTCATTCAGGCCTATTATACTTCAGGCTCTATTATACTTTTCTAGTATAATAGAGTATGCTAGCATGTCAACGATGACCGTGCTATCAATATGTATCTAGTCTAATGGGCACCATCTTAGTTTGCTGATTACCACTAAACACAAAGTACAGCTGAGACTGATGGGAATGACATTTTGTTGTTTGTTTTGCAGTCATAAACAAAAGACTTGGACAACTTCAAATATTGACCTGATGATGCAGGAAATGTCAGGGGACCATCCAAAAATATGAATGCATTCTGTGATGAATATTTAACAAAATGTGAAACGATAACAATTGTCAGGAAACATTTTTTTTTTTTTTTTTTTTTTTTTACTTTTAGTCACTTCGTAGGGCGAAGATGCAATACAATGCAATGTGTTTCCACTTGATAAACAGTAAATTAGAACATTTTCATAACGATTTGAATATTGGATTATCGGCAGGTGAGTGTCACCAGAGTGCGGCTCCAGTGTCTGCCGGTGTCTTGAAAGTTGATTGAGGATGGTCTCCCTGTGTGTTGCATCCTCCACCCCTGAATCCTTCAGCTCTCCGTCCGTTACACTCAGCAAACCCTGGAGAGGAACAAAAGCAGGGAGAGTGAGAAGGCAATAAAGAGAAATTGAGGGTTATGAAGATTGAAGATATTGACGAGCGCATACAGATGCATTTTACACATTCACGTACCTCCAGTCCATAATATTCTCTCTCTAGTGCCTTGGTGTACTGGGGCAGGCCGATCTGTTTCAGCCACCAGGCGATGGAGCGATTATTCATGTCTGAACAGCAGAAGCAGGGAAGACACTGATTACATACCAGCACACATGCACACACACATGCTTGTACATGTTTTTTTTTTTTCCACCAGACGTTTCCGAGTAAAGTACTAATGAAAGAGTAAAGTGACATCAGCTTACTGTAGGAAATCAGCCAACCAGACGAATAAGCAGAGAGCCCTTGTGTTGTTTGCCTTGCAGCAGCTACAGCATGTGACACCTACCTGTTTGCAGGGTCCACCGAGGCCCACTGGGATTTTACTCCTCTCTTTCTCCTTGTAGTAGTTCTATCTCATAATGCCTCTTTCTCGTCTTACTTTCTCTCGGGTTTCCTTCCTCCTTTGCAGCTGCTCTCATTTGAGTTGCAACTCTCTCTCAGTCCCTCATTGTGGTAACGGTGGAAGCCGGCTCCCCCTCAAACCTGCAGGGTCTTTCAAAAGGCCAATCAAATTGTGCAGTGGGCACACAGAGCCCCACAGACGGCAGCAAATCACAGCGCAGGAATTAGCATGAGTTCTCAGAAGGAGAGGGCAGGTTGAGGCCTGTCACGAGAGGGAGCGCTACAGTGCAGAAAAACAAGAATGGGGGATATGAAAATGTAAGACTGTTAGGCGACATGTCAAGTCAAAGTTCGGCATGCATGCGCTGTGGTAGGAGACCTGTCTGTCCCGGCGGTATGTTAGGAGATACAGTAGCTGCAGGAGAAAAGGTGACAGGAACAAGGATGACACCTGGTGTTGAACTAAAAAGTGACACAGAATTGACTCTTTATGAGGATTACCACTCAGACTAAGTTGAGTTGTTTTGTATATTCTGTGACTGATGAGAAACTAGTAGCATTGGATTTGAAAGACAGAGGTGCTTACGAGAACAAAAGATGCTACGGAGCATTGTGGGTAATGTAGGATCAAGCTTTTTTGGAGCTTGATGCATTCTGTGGTCAAAAAGCATCTACTGCTTCCAGTTTGATTATTTATTGTTTATCTATCTCTCACAGGTCCCCCAAACGTTATGTATGTTCAATACTTAATCCCTGGAGGGCCCCTTTAACCCATAGACAACCACATTGTTTTTTGTAGTTTTTTTAAAGAGGGAACAGGGGATCTTTAGGAGGAGATGGCCGGTCGGTCAACTGAAAGCTGGGAACCTGAAGATTGATTTGAGATTCAGCTCAGCAGTGTGTGTCAAGTTGTTCTGGTCATTAATCAGGAATAAAACTGTATTCACTAATTAAAATAAATTATGAACGTGTAAAAGGGCTTAGTACATTATGATGGAAGTATATGATGGCTATTGCTAACTTACGTCTCA
Source organism: Ophiodon elongatus (assembly GCA_016806645.1). Classification (NCBI taxonomy): domain Eukaryota; kingdom Metazoa; phylum Chordata; class Actinopteri; order Perciformes; family Hexagrammidae; genus Ophiodon; species Ophiodon elongatus. Next base: position 2,843,833 of record JACSYO010001013.1, on the reverse strand, counting down.
TAGGTTTTTGCAGCAATGTTCGGTTGATACCATTTGCTACATTGATTTGGTGCTAAATTTAACAATTTTTTACTGCTCGTGAATTGATTAAAAATGATCAAAGATCCCCTACAAAATATAAAATTAAGACACCAAGACTTTGAGGAACATTGTAGGAAAAAGCCATGCTGTGATTTTGCATCTAAAACATTTAAAGATTTAAAGATTTCTCTACAGGTACCCCAACTTTATGGATGTGCAACACTAAATCACTGGAGTGCCCCTCTAAGAAACCACCCTTCAGCTGCAAACCTGGTTTCAAGCTTTCACACCTGCAAGCATCTGTCCTGTCAAAGTGTCTTTGGTTATGACAAAGTTCCAGAAGTTAAACTTTAACTGGAAAGTTGGTTAAAAGCAATGACACAATTTCACCTCAAATGTTGGCGTTCTATTGTTATTACTCCTTATTCTTACATTGATGATGTCAATATGATGTATTTTGGGAGGATGCCGGGAAGTGAAAAAGTTTGTGTCAAATGAGTTATACAGCAAGAAATAAATAAAAATGTCCACCCCTCAATCATGCTCGTGAAAGCTCCTCTTCCCTTTTGATTGCATCTCTTCTATAGAGTTTGAAATGTCATGCTTCAGTGCAAAAATAGCTACACACCCTTTCCTTTGTTATGTTTGACTGCAGAAAAGACTGCAACTTAAAAATAGTAATTTTGTACTCCGTCGATATCGTGTGCTTCTGAAATAGAAACATCTATTTTTTTTTGTGAAGAATTTTGTGAGGAATATCTATACAACTGGTATACAGTTTGGTTGAATAATTTATGCTCTAAACATTCAAAGGTAAAACTACTAAATCCGCCGTGTAGATGGGTGAATAAGATACTTACAGTTTCAAGAGTAAAAGTACTCATAATGCACAACAACTGCCCCCCGTCAAAATGTTTATGTTCTAGCTGTTTGTCAGGTAGATAATTGTAAGCATGCTACATACTGTTGGGAACTTAATCCTTAAGAATGCGTCATATTTTTAAATTGATCATATGTTTTGCATGGGAAACTTGCAAAGTAACTTCTTCCGTCAATATTTAAAATGATGTAGGATTAAAAAGTACAATATTTATCTCAATTGTAGCGTAGTAAACATACAAAGTAGGATATAATGGAAATACTCAAAAAAGGTACAAATACCTCATAATTGTATTGGAGCAAAGGTGCTTAATTGTATTTCACAACTGCTGTGTTGTACATCAGAACTTCACAGCTTGAATTGCTGATAGCACTAGTTTACATATATTTTGATCCAGTGACACTAAATAAGTAAAACAAAGTTTTTGTTTGAGATGTTACATGTGAAGGAGTTTTTATTGTTGAGATTCTCAGCTGTGAATTCATTCCAACAAAATATGTAATCCTATGTAGATATAGGACTTTACTTTTGTAGTTTAAGATAGTGTAATACTCTTAAGATACTTCTTAATCTGTAGTTATTGTGCGATTCTTAAAGCATTTTAGCGACACAAAAATGGATCTTTGTGAAGAAACTTTCAACTTGATGCCGTTAAATTACGCATATGATCTCCACAAATTTACATAACAAATTGCATATGCATCAACTGAGGTCATTTTATCACATTACAAGTTGGTTTGGGAGGTTGTTTAAATAACATGGTTGCCCTTGCAACACAATTGTCTTTTGATAAACTCTCTTTCTCTATTGCACAAATACACACCAATCATCTGATTCATTGGTACACAAATAAAACGAACCCTTTCACACTTTGCTTTTATCAACTTGTGCCACTCAGCAGCCGCCGCAGCAGCAGCAGCAGCAGCAGCAGCAGCTTTGTGTGTATGCATGTGTGTGTATGTGAGGGTGCGTCAGAGGAAAAAGGAAGTTGCGGGATGAAGTTAAAAGTCTTCGACACAGTGCAGCTCTGCAGAACACCCACCACGGAAGAGAGGCAGAACAAGAGCGTTGAAGTCTGACAATGAGATAATGAAAGGAGAACATTGTGACAGAAGACAGAGAACTGCCAGGAGAAACTGAAGGTAAGAGCTGATTGTAGTAGTGATCCCACACTGACATGCAGTTAGAAAATGATTACGTTGTCTCGTGGAGTGGAGCCTTTTTTTTGTTATTCTACTAAGTTTCAAAAGGGCCGCCTCAATATTTCACTGAAAGGACCGAGTGAGAGCGACTGCTCGGTGTTCGCTGGAGGCCAACTGATTTGCTTCTGATTTGGTTTCCGACTTAATACATTATCATTCATTTCCACATCCAGGTTCCACTTTATTGAGTATTATGGCAGAAGTTAAACTGCCGCGAAGTGAGATTTAGAGCTACTTCATTTCTGTAATGCAGAAGCAAACGTTGTCTCACTTCAAGAGGTGAGTACGGCGAATACATTCAGCGTGAACTCCACAAATGATGTAAAAAACTTTTGTTCCTGGCTTTTTGTGAAGGTAACTCTTCTCTGATTGCCACAAGAGAGTTAACTTGATCTTAGTGACTGCTGGATGTTGTACAGAGCGATCACTGGTTACTGAAATATTGTGACTGTTAGAATGTGTCTGGTGTGTCAATCGATCGATCTATTTATCCATCAGAAAACCAAGATGGAGTTGTGGCGGCAGTGCGCGAACTGGTTGATTGAAGGTCGAGTTCTTCCTGAGAACCACCGGGTCACATTGGATGGCGCCCAGGTAAATCGGCGGTGTCACATTCAGTACACACACCTGCACGTGAACACACATCATGTCTTGGGTCTGATTTTGCGTGTGCGTGTGCGTGTGCGTGTGCCAGGTGTGTGACCTGGCTCAGGCGCTGAGAGATGGCGTGCTGCTGTGCCAGTTACTCAACAACCTGCTGCCTCATGCCGTCAACCTGAGAGAGATCAACCTGCGCCCACAGATGTCCCAGGTAACAGGCACACACACACAAATCTTTTCCTGATCCATTTTCCTGGGCCATTTCCATAGCGACCAGGAAGCAGCACTGCATTGCATCCGATAGGAAAATACTGTGATCTATATCTGCTCCCATCAGGGGAGTGTAAAGGGGTAGAGATTGAGGAGGGGATGATGATGAAGAACTGAACAAGAGAAGCAGATAGACAGTACTCTGAGAGGTCAAAATGTATATTGTTTAAACTTTAAAAGTCTTGTTTTCTAAAAGAAATAAAAAGGAGCTTGTCAGTATACTTTAAATTGATTTTAAATACAGGGGATAACAACTTGCCTGGCTGAGTTGAAATCAAACAAATCTGCCCACCAGCACCTTTTAAAGCTCAGCTAATGATCTATTAGCTGTTATATCTGAACAGTTTCTTGAAACTTTCTGTAGCCTGGCAACTTCTCTCTGCCGAGAAACAACCCGACACGTAAAGGCAAATTGTCGTATTTGCATTTTCTTTTCTTTTTTTGTACAGATCAAACAAACAAGATATATGTTTCCCCCTGTTCCCAGTCGTTATGCTAAGCTAAGCTGATCTTATTGAACAGATCAGACAAACAAGATGGAATGAGTTGAGCTTTGGAGGTGCTGGTAGGCGGATTATGTTACCTTCGAGCAGAACTAAGCTAGCTGTTTCCCCCTGTTTCCAGTCTGTATGCTAAGCTAAGCTAAGCTAACCACATCATATTTACCCTACAGACTTGAGAGTGGCATCGATCTTTTCATCTGAGAAATCTTTTCTGGAAATACCAGGGTTCACCCGGATCCACAATTCATGAAAACCTGTTGTCAAGCTTTTGAGACATCATGCAAACTAATAAACAAGCACTCCAGCGCTCAGAAGAGAGAATTCAAAGTTAGGCTGTGAGCAAAATATGAGACAAAGACGTGTGAAAGACAGGCTGTCACGCCATTAGCCGAAACGTCCAGAGGGAAGTCCTTGATTGTATATGATAGGACTCACCGTGATGTCTTAAAAGTGTGTGTGTGTGTGTGTGTGTGTGTGTGTGTGTGTGTGTGTGTGTGTGTGTGTGTGTGCGCGCGCGTGTGGGCACAGGGGTTAATGTGCTTCGACACGTGCATGTGAAACTCTGGGAAATCCTATGAGTTCAAGAGTGGTTAAGAAACTTCCGGTGATTGACAGAAGACGGGAGTCCACTCTGACGCCGACACACACACATACACACACACCTGATGATGTTACACAAGTAGAGGATCTTCCCTTTGCTCTTGCAACACCACGCTGTGGTGCAGGGATATGCCCCCGCGTGCTCTCCTGACAGAGTGATTTGATGTGTGCAGCAGTGTCAGTTAGAACTCAACGTTTCCCCTTTTCTCAAATTAGAGTTCCGCATTTCCCACTGCTGAACAGACAGAGACGCACGCAGAAGTGAGCGAGAAAGAGAGAGAGAGCAGCTGCTTCAGGAAGTTATGTAAAACGACGTATGGCGGTCAGACACACTGTGCACTGCGCAAGTTATATTTTGGTTCTAAAATAAAAAGGCCCTTCGTATTGCTTCTTTTAGTACGAGACATTTCCCTCGTGTTGGTTCATAGCTCTTCGTCTTTCTGTGGCCCGTGTGACTGAGCGGTATTCATGTACGCTTTGTGCAACTGTCTATTTAGGATCCATGTCACTTAATGTGAGAAAACAATCGGCTCATTAGAAAAACATCAATACTTTGAGCTTGCAACGTTCTACAATATCTATCAAGTCTGTTTGGAATCTGCATGTTTTATGTGACGTGTAACGCTGGTTGTCTTACTGTATGTGCTGTGTATATTCCTGCTTCACGTTCATCTTCTATTTGTTTGTAACGCCACATTATTTGTCTTTTTTCATGTTTAGTTTAATTTGTAGTTGTCAAGGAATTGTGTGTGTGTGTGTGTGTGTGTGTCTGTCTTTATGTTTATGCTAAATGCTGCCACATGTATTCCTTTAATGTTGTTGTCAGCCATCAGTTTTTTGTCTTTTTGTCGCTCGCCGTGTCTGAAATTGTGTCCATACATTCATGTTCCCCAGAGGATGAATCCTACTCACTTTGGTGATCCCCTGACTTTGCCTCTAGTGCCACCAGTGGGTCAAAGTTTTCACGCATCTTGTGAAATATCTCAACATCTACTTGACAGAATGGCACAAAATTCAGTCGAGACATTTATGGTTTTAACTTGATGAATCCTACTGACTTTGGTGATCCTCTGACTTTTTCTCAGCACCATCACCAGGTCAACAATGTAGTTTATATAATAATTTAGTTTATGACCAAATACCTGCAATATAACTGACATGTTCACAGAAGTTCTAGCGTTGCTGTAGTCTTGTTCGTGACTTGAACTCTTGATAGATTATCAGAATTGTAGTTGGTAAATGTTCTGTGGATCAACTAACTGTTTTAGTAGAAGTAAAGTAACGTTTGTGCTTTGTTTTTTAGTTCCTGTGCCTGAAGAACATCCGGACGTTTCTGGGAGTTTGTCAGGAGAAGTTTCATCTCAAAAAGAGTGAACTGTTTGAAGCCTTTGACCTGTTTGATGTCCGAGACTTCGCAAAGGTATCACACCACCTCATCTTCCCATATCCATCCATCCAAGAGAGTAGAGTACAGTAAAGTATGAGGGAAACACATGGTGCCCTCTTACTACAGTCATCATGGTAGAAGTGAGAAGCGCGAAATGAGTCTTAACTCCTCACTGCAGCTTGCAGACACCCACAAAGCCCAAACAGGAAGTACTTTGGTGATTCTCTAATTGAAGTGAGCGAATGAATTCAGTATTTCGCAGTTCTCTTTCACTTTTGGTGCAGTGCAGCCACAGCAGTTTAATGTGAACAATGGGCAATTTGAAATGTGCACTTGTTGGATTTCCATGTACAAATAAGAGGAAGCAAAGTCTTTAAGGACCAAATGAGTCAGGAGGTGGACCTCCACATTACTGTGGAGTCTTTTTACAGTTCTTGTTCCTTTTAGCATAGTTTAGTGGTGAACAGCATGATTTATAGTGGTAAAAACTATGTAAAAGTAGTGCTGTGGGTGCAACGCTTCCACCAGGTGTCATCAGCTGTAACCGCCGTATGAGCGCAGAGCGGCTTCCCTGAGCTGACCAGTGGGGCACACTCACATGCACTCACATGCACTCACATGCACTCACATGCACTCACTAGCACAAGTGCAGGGAGAGTGACTTAATCCTCTGCTCAGGTAGACATTACTCCACTATATCTTAGTTGTTAACTAAAATAGTTGTTTGCTGCTATATTCATGCTCTGAATATCATATAGAGAACCTTTAAAGTCTTGCATTTAAAACATGTACTTAGGTATAAATGATAAGTCACTATTCTAAGAGGGTTGTGTGTCAAGAAGTAGATACATTTTCCTCCAAAACAATACATTTTTATTTTTGCAATTCTATTTTGCACAGATTTAACAAACCAAATATAATGGTCCTTTTAATGCGAATTAAAGATAGAGAGGGGGATTTTGTTTGAGTTCTTTATTGTCATGTGCTCAACAATTAGTGTTTCCAGTCTGCATGCTAAGCTAAGCTAATCAGTTACTTGAAGTATAGCTTCTGTGGAAACGTTTCTCTTACCACATTTTTAGGATTTACATTTCCCTCATATTTAACAGACAAACATGAGTGTGATGCCAATCTTATCAAACTCTACGCTCATAAGTGCATATCCCAAAATGTCTTTCTATTTAAAGTCAGGTAATCAGAATGTAAATCAGTCTATTCAGATGTGTTTTCCCCTAAACGTCTTCTTCAGACTCTCACTTCTTGTTAATTATTTCCTCTTATCACTGTCTTGAATAAAATTAGAAATCAGACAAAAACTGTCAGTCAGCAGTACTGACTGAGAAATGTATTATTTCTTTGGACAGCGTGTTTATTTCTTATCCCCAGAGGTGTCATGACAGGCCCTCCTTCTTTTCTATTTGTCTCTCTGAAAGAAAAGAACCTTAGTTCAGGAGGCAGCTTTTGCATTTTAATGTGTTTCTCACTGCAACTCTGAATTAAGTTTCAACTAGAACAGAAGTCAAATGTGATTTTGTAAAAGGAGACGTTATAAAACATTTAATCACACAACACCAGATCCTGACAGAGATATTAGAGCTCACTGACACACGTTGTTGCTTAATCAGACAAAAAGAAGTGGAAGACATCTTTGAGGTTCTTTCTGATCGCATCGCTCATGAAATTGGTTATCTAGTATCACTCATCGTGATACTGCAGTTCTTGCTTAACCAGTCAAATAGTGTTAGAATAAGAGTGAAACCAGGTCAGAGGAGAATTATTCAGCGTCGATGTTTGAAGTGTGAAACAGCTCTGACTGTGTCTCTAACAGGCTATGTCTCTCTCTGCTTACAACATATTAACTATTTACTGTCTGTGTCTGTGTGTGGCAGGTTATAGACACTCTGTCCATCCTTTCTCATTCGTCCATTGCTACACAAGGAAGACTCCAGTAAGTAGCTTCCTTCCTCTTTCACAGTCTTCCAACCACTCAAAGAGCCGTAAACCACATGTCAACATTCACACACACGCACACACACACACACACACACATTCATAGACTGATGGCAGCGGCTGCCGCACAAGGTGCCACCTACTCATCAGGATCTAATATAATACTTTATAAATGGTTTATAACACACTGTAATGCAGTTGTACACTTGATACAAGCACACTTTTGAGTGTGTAAGAAATATTTTATATTATTACAACTTTATTTCACTATATTGAAGTGGTGGAAGAAATACAAAAGTATTTGCATTAAACTTAAAGTCCCAAAAGTACTCATTATGCAGAATGGCTCTTTTCATATTGATATATATTGTTTTGTTGCATAATGATTATTGATGCATTATTGTGCTCCCATTCTTTAATGCTGCAGCTGGTAAACCTGGAGCCAAATTTAACCACTTTATTTACTATTAGTTAATTAATTGATTTTATATTTTGTATTAGATTATTAAAGGTGTGAAAATGTAGTGGAGTGTAAAGTATAAAGGAACTTAAAGTACCTTAAAAAAAAGTACAGTTCTTGTGTAAATGTACTTAGTTACATCCCACCACTGCTATATTGTTATTCATTAGCTTTTTACACACCACACTCCACTTATGGATTCTCACAGGAGGAGTTACAGTTGTCGACAAATACTTTATTAAACAATTACAACCACAAGTGTGTGTGAAAGAAACTAGTCATTAAATGTTTAAGTACTGCTATTAATTGCTAAATGGGTGTGGAGTCCTTTGTTGGCATGTCGCTCTGAATGTGATCAAAGCATGACGAATAAATAGAGATTTATAATGTAAAATGTATTTCATTCAGCAGAGGTTGTGCTGCTCTAATGTAGGAGTAGCTGATAACAGCAAAAATACTTAAAAACTGGACTATATTTAGTTGAAATATTGAGTTTATATATGTGAGTTTTGCAGATTAAAACCTTAATTTGAATGGCATTTGATGACTATATTTTCAACATATAACAGTTTTCTTGGCACTTAAAAGCAAAATCATTTTTAACACATGACAGTGGCAACTTGGCTACTTCCGCCTACAATGTGAATTCAATAGGAACATTACTTGATAACCAGTTATTGTCATTATCCCTACAAACACACACACTTTTTCCACCTCCAGGCCTTTCCCTTTGGGAGGATGCACTCCTGATGACGAGATCTACAGCGGCCTGTCTGACCAGATAGAGTAAGTCTTTTTCTCAGTAATGTTAAAATAATCATCTTGAGGATGAAAATGATTATCAATTCAAAATGCACACCGCAGACTCCACTTCAAGTGTTTGCTGATAACTAATAACGTGATGTTCTCCGTTTGGGATTTTATACCATGATGATATGTGTGTCGTGTGTATCAGTGACACGGTGGACGAGGATGACGACTTGTACGACTTTGTGGAGGACGAGGACAACGAAGGAGACGAGATCTATGAAGACTTGATGAGGACGGATGAACAACCTGAAACTGTAAGTGAACCTCGGACTAAAAGGAAGGTTTCGGCCTTCTTTTGGCAGTTGTTCAGAAATCCAGGCTCCAGTCTCTGTCTGATGATCCAAATTAGAGTTTTCCAACAATCGTGGCCTATAACCCCTTAAAACTACGCTTTTTTACTTGAGACCTATTGTCATGTTTACATTTTTACCTTAGTAAGCAAAAAAAAAAAAGCAAAGATTTGAGGACAATTTGAAAATAAAGACAACGCTGTGTTGCAGAAATATGTCTCTCTACTTCCCTAAGCTGTTAATCATATCCATATGAGATTTCTTTGCAATGCGTTTCCATTTGAGTTCCTTTAACAGAAAACTTCAGATAGCAGCACCATCCAATAAATACATGATGTGGAAATGTCACCCAGCTACATAATTCATAAAAGCACAAGCTGGCTATGAGACGCTATGGTTGTGGGTGTAAATGAGGTCTCAGGGGAGTCAGCGTTAGAAATAAAAGGACCTCAGGAGAGGAAATGCCAGTATTTTTATCAAATATGTATGCAGCAATTGGACTATTGTTTCTACAACAAATTACTTCCAAAAACGACTAAAACTACTGCATGCAGTAGCAAAAATTGCATTCGTTGAACAACCAGCAGCAGAAGCTGAGTTTGCCAACAAACTGGCATCAAGAAAATAAATATATCAACCAATATGAACGAAAAAAGTCTGAATGCTACAAATGATGTCCTTTTAAAGCAAACATATGTAAAGATTAACATAAAAAAAATGTCCTCTTATCCGGTCTCTTCATGCTTCATTCGACATGTTTTTGTGTGTGTTTCTGCAGCAGCAGAAGGCCGTGGTAGACAAACGAGAGTGCTGCCTGCAGGAGATCAGACAGACGGAAGAGAAATACTCCGATACACTGCAATCTATATTACAGGTGTGCACACATTTACAATCTGATGAATGGAGATCCGTGCATTCACACACGTGGACAAAGTCCACTCACACGAGGATGCATTTCTTTGCACATTTAAAGGGAGAGTAACAACCATGTCTTCTATATTTGTGCAGCACTTTATGAAGCCTCTTCAAAAGTTCCTCCAGGCTCCAGACATGGAGAGCATCTTCATCAACATAAAGGTACGGGAGAAGATTTTCTACACACCTGGTCACGTGCACAGTTCAAGTTTACCTTCATGTATTTAGCCTTGTTAAAAAAAAAATTCGGTGTACTTGTATTTGTAGGATTTGGCAGACACCCATCGCAATTTGTTGGAGGAGGTCCGGAGTTCCATCCTCGATTACGGAGCAAAGAACCTGCACGAGGTGTTTCTGAAGTACAAGGAGAGGTACTCAATACACACAGACGCGTCTTTTTCTGTTGTACAGTTACACTGCAAGTACATATATGTCATGGTATGTTCTAATATACGTGTGTGTGTGTGTGTGTGTGTGTGTGTGTCCCTCAGGCTCTTACTGTACGGTCGTTACTGTAGTCAGGTGGAAACGGCGTCAAAACACCTGGACAAGCTTTCGAATACGAGGGAGGACATCAGAATGAAACTGGAGGTGAGGAAAAGAAACGCTGAAGCACAGAAGCGTCTGTTCACAGAGCAGAAGATGTGTCTTCTTTTTTTGATAAAGGTATAAACTTTTTGGGGTACTTTTAAGGTTCAAATTTGTGCAGATTCAGTCTGAACTAAAGGTAAAGTCTCAATAAGGTATGACAAATATTAAAACTTCACAGTTTAAAAATGTAAAACACACAGCCAGTATTAACTGATTATAATGATGGTCTACATGAGAAATGCTTTCTGAGCTACAGGGTCTGCTGCACAACATCCTCTTAAGACGAATACGGTTAACTGCAGATGTTTACTCCCCCACAACCCCCTCCCCCCTCTCTGTCTCTCATTATCTCTCTCACTCACTCACTGCCTCTCTCAATCACCCACTATATCTCTCTCTCTCTCTCTCTCTCTCTCTCTCTTTCTCACTATCGCTCTCTCTCTCACTATCTCTCTCTCTCACTATCTCTCTCTCTCACTATCGCTCTCTCTCTTTCGCTCTCTCTCTCTTTCTCACTCACTATCTCTCTCTCTCTCGCTGTCTCACTCACTCACACTCTCTCTCTCTCTCTCTCTTTCAGGAGTGTTCAAACAGAGCAAATAGTCGACGTTTTTCTCTCAGGGATTTACTCATGGTCCCTATGCAGAGGGTCCTCAAATATCATCTGCTGTTACAGGTATGTTTGTACAAGTGTGTCTGTGTGTGTGTGTGTGTGTGTGTGTGTGTGTGTGTGTGTGTGTGTGTGTGTGTGTGTGTGTGTCAGTGATGGAATGTAACTGAGCACATTTACTCTGTAAGTACTGTGCTTAAGTATAAATTTGAGAAGGAAGACTTTTGTATTCAGGTCACTTTATACTTCTTGTCCACATTTTAGAGAAAAATATTGTACGAGGCGTATGAAATATGATGTTTCGTTTTTATACCGTACAATTACAATTTACAGAAATAAGCGGATTTACAGAAAATGAACTGGCAACTGTAACATTTCATGGATTTGCTGCTTTTCCTTTTAATTATTTAGATTTACTTTGAATAGTTTTGAGGTTTGGACTACTATAAACAAGCATTGTGTTTTGTCACGCTGTGTACTCCGGTTAAATGTAACAGGTTTTCCAAGTTTTAAAAACCAAACAATCAATCGATGAATCGGGAAAATAAACAGCAGATTAATCCATTATAGAAATAATCAGTAGCTGCAGTCCTACACAAAATAGCTCCACCTAAACCAACTATATAATCATCAATCATCAATCAATCAATTATAATCATCTACTAATATAATATATAATTATTTGTCTGTCCGTGCCTGCAGGAGCTGGTGAAGCACACCACTGACCCTACAGACAAGGACAACCTCCGCACAGCTCTCGACGCCATGAGAGTAAGTGTTTATGTCAATCACCAACCTTAATTTAGGATATTTAGATATATTTAGAAACACTCATTCATTGGTCTACGCGTGCGTGTGTGCAGGACCTGGCGCAGTGTGTGAACGAGGTGAAGCGAGACAACGAGATCATCAGACAGATCACCACCTTCCAGTTGTCCATAGAAAACATGGTGAGGTCACATTCTTTATTTTGTATTTCTTTGAGGCTTATATTTCATATTTTACTGATCATCCTCACTCTCCTCTGCTCTTCAGACTCAGTCTCTCGCTTTCTACGGTCGGCCCAAGATCGACGGAGAGCTGAAGATCTGCAGCCCGGAGAAAAAGTCTAAACAGGACAGGTGTGTGTTGTTTGTGTCTCAATGTATTCTTTAATGTGTTAATGCCAAATATCTGACCCTGTCTTGCATCTGTGGCTCTTCGTCAGGTACGCGTTCCTCTTCGATAAGGCCATGTTTATCTGTAAAAAGAGGAGCGGAGAGACGTTTGAGCTAAAGGAGATCATTGAACTACAGTACTACCAGATACGAGACGAAACCACAGGAGAAAAGGACAATAAGAAGGTCGTTCTACTACCCTGTTGCACCACTTATACCAGACATCTATAAAGCATTGATGAAGCTCACAGTGTGTGTTTGTGAACAGTGGTCCTATTTGTTCCTTCTGCTGGACTGCAACGGGAGGTGTGGATACGATTTATTCTTCAAAACCAGAGAACTGAAGAAGAAATGGATGGAACAGTTTGAGATGGCTGTGTGAGTTGTCACACGTGTGCACACATGGAAATAAATACACACACTGAATTATTGCCAAAAATCTGGATAAAGAAGGTATTTTTGCATCGATGTAGTAATCTCATGCAAGTGCAAACTTTCGAGTGTCAATTTAGTACTTTTTCTGACCAATTGTTGGCTTTTATAAAGCCTCCGATGATGATGGGTACAGCATCATTTTTTAGATTCTTATTGATTGGACAGTCTTCTTTAAAGTAAATCAATATGTTTACAGTAATAATAGTTTAAATTAATATGTGTAATGTGAACACAGAGGATTGTCACCAGACTCCTCAACTCCCTCTCAGCTCTGGTCTCTTAAAAATATCTCTCAGCTAATTGATTTGGTTTTCTGGGCTGCAACTTTACTTTTTTGGTTCACTCTCATTGCGTCGTTTTCAGGTGCAGCAGGCAGAAAACAAGCTGTAGAAACCAAGTGTGCACTACCTGCCCAGCACCAAACATCAGACGGACAGACTTAGCAGTTGGCAGCAAGATCTTTCTCTCAGGAGTTGGTAGAGACCAAAAACAGAGCTAAAAGAGAGTAAATATTGGACTTACATTTGCCTGGCAAGTGTGTTTCTGCTGTCTTCAAGTGGCAACAGATTTGTCAGTAAATGCAGCTTTAAGTTAATCAAATATTTTATTATTTCTAATGATCAATCAGTAAATTATAACATGTGAATCACATCAGAAGAGAAACACAACTGAATGGGTTTAGCTCGCTGTCGACAGACAATGACTTGCAAAATTGTAGCTGCGTGGTCTTGTGCTGCATCTCTGCTGATTGCTGAACACTCGAGGAAATGCATATGGTTTGTAGATTGTTATTTGCAACCTGCACTGTGTTGCTGCTGTTGGTGCTGTTGGTTTCTCAGAAATACCAACTAGATGCTCTCTTGGCAGAGGGCAACAACAAATGTTTTACTTTCTTGAAAACCAGCTCTGTGAATGCCTGTTACCCCCCGAGTTGTTAAAACTGTTGTACTTCTTGTTTGCAGGTCGAATATGTGTCCAGAGAACTCCACAGCCAACAACCACGACTTCCAGATGCACTGCTTCGAGGAAACCGCCTCCTGCAAGGCCTGCTCCATGCTACTACGGTACTTTGTCTCACTAGCGGTTTCTCTCAGTTTGGCTCTTAGCTTCAACATTTTTTGAAACATTTGAATCTCTCCATCTGTCTTCTGCAGAGGGATATTTTTCCAGGGCTATCGCTGCGCTCGCTGTAAAATGGCTGCACATAAAGAGTGTTTAGGAAGAGTCCCTGCCTGCGGACGAAACTCAGGTCCGTATATGTGCGTGTGTTCAGTACTTCTAATTAGCGTTAATCATCACTTCCCTCACATTAAATTGTCTTCTTTATATTGCAGATCATGCTGGTACTGTGAAGAAGGTAAGACTGCATTTATCATTGACATTGTGGAAACGTTTTATATTATTCAGGTCGAGGTGATGAATAAGCCCTTGTTGGACTTCTTTCCTCTCCCTGTGCACTATTTTACAAAGCAATTTTTAATGCCATTTTATTAATTAACTTGTGCAAATAGATAAAACGTGAGGTACGGTTTCTCCAATTTAGTTTTTGTCTTTTGTTCCTCCAGAATAAAACACACAGGTCCTCCGGACATTCCAGCATTGGTAAGAAAAAAGTTATCTTAAATTTAATCTCCCTAGAGATATTTACAATTGAGGCCTTTTATTAATTCACTTGTAAAGACAGTAGAGGACGCCTCCATCCACAGTGAGGCAGAAAAGTTTATCCAAGAGCAGAAGGATTAAAATCACATAATATCCTTTTTCTATTGAGTGTTTTAAGAATTTGATGAATATGACGCAACCAACTTCTCACAAAAATGGGAAGGTGATCGAGGCAATGCATGCAATGAAGAAGATCACTTGCAATAGGCTTGCAGAGATTCAATATGAAATATTACATAAGCTCCATATAGCTCCTGTTACTCTCCACAAAATATTTTGAACCATCAGTCCCATCGGTAGTGAGTGTAAAACAGACCTTGGGTCTCATTTCCACTTTTTCTGGGGCTGCATTCAGGTTGCTAAGATACTGGAGTCGCATAGCTCGAGCTATGTCTGTTATGTCTTAACATGATGGATTTGTTATGTAACACCGTGAGCCTTTTGTTCTGAAATATAAAAGAAATATTGTTTCAACAGCATATTTTTTTCCTGACGTGTCATGTCATGTTTCCTCTCCAAAACAACCTCCTAAATGTTCAAAAGTAAATTAAATACTTGATGGGAGTCAAAGATCTTGCATCGCCTGTCAGATCTCCTTTTGCAAATTCTCAACGTCTCCTCTTCCTCCCTCTCTCTCTCAGGGTTTCCTAAGATGGAGGTGTGTCAAGAGTATTATGGCTTGCCTCCGCCCCCCGTGGGCTTCGGCCAACCGCTTCAACTCTCCAAAGGTGACATCATTGAGCTGAGCCGGGCGGATGCTGACCTGCCATGGTGGGAGGTAGCGTTGAAAACCAAACACAAGCGTATACACTCTGACGGGGGCGGTGGGTGGGGTGAGGGTGGGGAGTCACATGTTATTTTGTTGTGTTTTCAAGCCCTGCGTCCTGTGGTTATTGCGTTGGTGTGAAATGCTTTTGTC
This sequence comes from Ophiodon elongatus, assembly GCA_016806645.1. Taxonomy (NCBI): domain Eukaryota; kingdom Metazoa; phylum Chordata; class Actinopteri; order Perciformes; family Hexagrammidae; genus Ophiodon; species Ophiodon elongatus. Next base: position 2,828,571 of record JACSYO010001013.1, on the reverse strand, counting down.
TCTCTCAGTCTCTTTTGTCATTTTCCTCCCTGTATCTCGTTCCACTTCCTCCCTCGGGCCCAAACCAGCACCGGTGCCTCCGCTTGTGTGATTCATTTCAAAGTTTTTGATATGGAAAATAAATCAAACCTAATGGCTGAATGCCATTTAGCTGCTTCAGTCTCGGGGTTGAATAGAACGGAGCCAACGTCAAAGTTTTAGTAAAAACCTGGTTTGAAAAAGACCTTTGAAGTTTACATTGTTGCTGATCATTTTTACAAAAGCAGAAGGTTGACGTGCGAATTATTTACGACTTCTCACGCTTTCTTTGTCAGTCATGTAATGGTTGCATGATTTATTTATTTATTTATTTAACCTCTAGAGTCCTGGTCAAGATGGCAGCGTCCGTAAACGCTACATAAAAAGACAGATAACAGACTTTAAAACAGCAAAAAAAAAAGAAATTAGACATAATAATTTCACATAAAAGAAACTTTAGCAAATTGCATCAATCAAAGCATTTTCATCCTATGTTTGGGCAATTATATTCAGTGTTCAAATGATTTCTTTGTTCCTCGCTGTAATGATTAGAAATCTCAGTCATTTTTCTCTGCTCATTTGAAATAAATAGAAGGTAGAAGGTTTGTTCTGTAAAATTGTAATTAATGGGAAGTGTTTGTAGTAAAAAGGCTAAAGCATGCAAAACACTGGAACTGTTGGATCCACAATATTTGATTAATCTTTTACTCTCAAACAAAGGCTCTCATCCATTAATCATCACTTCAGTTGTTTCGAGCTTTACAAGACTTCCTCAGTAATTCCCACATACAAATTTGGTGTAAATTCTCTCAGATCGATAACTGCACACGAGTCCTTTGTTTATAAGTTGCTCGTTCATGTTGATCTTATTATTAATTTATGTGTTGCAACGACTGCTTGGTCTGCCCGGTCCGGCCGTGTGATTTGCTGTTCTGTGTGACACTCAGGGAAGGAACCTGACAGTCGGTCAAATGGGATGGTTCCCCTGCCAAAAGGTTCAGCCCTACATCTCTGTGAGTACGAAAGTCACGAGCCAACATGAGCTCCCGAACACCAGATACCTTCCACCACACTGAACATTTTTTTAGTAATTTTTTTTTTTAGTTAAATACAACTTAAAGTTTTCAAATACCTGAGCACAAGGAAACAAACAAATGTTCAGACACGTTCAGTTAAGTCCGGTGGTATTTGTCTGCTCGATTGTTTCCTGTACTGAAACCAACATCAGCAGTATAGGAAGTAAAGACCAGTGATAGCGGACCTTTGTTTTACGTCTAATCTCTGTGCGATCTCACCCTTTCCCAGAGGCAGACCTCTGACCTGTCAGGCTTCCACTGGTGAGTATCAACAGGAACTCGGTCACATGACTTGCTCACCAAACCCATGTTAACCTCATGGGTCTAATTCTTCCTCTAAAGCAGGGCACCGCGACAAGGAAGGATTAAGACCAAAGAGCTGATACAGAAAACCATAACAGCCACAAATACAGAACCAGAAAATGAAAAGTGCTTTTAAAGTAGTTTTGGATGTATGAAGTCACCTTTAGTTATTCGTCACATGTCATCATGATACTCGTGATAATTACAATGATGTACGAATTCAAGAGGACTCAAAATGCAGCAAATAACAATAAATGAAATTTAAAAAATAATAAAAAAACAGCTTGTGAAAATGCAGAAGTCCTTTAAGTATCCATGTATTGGATTTAAAATGAGTTATGTTAGTGCTACCTGGTGGCAACATCAGGTATGACACTGTGGAATGAAACTAAAACACAAAGTTACCGACTGATTGCAAGAATTGTCACCCACATAATTTTTCTACAAACTAAAACTGCAGCAGTCAGTTTCATAAAAATTAAGAAAAAAACACTTTGGTGACACTTTAGTTAACGTACCCCTATTTAGCATTTACAATCAGTACATAAATAGTTAATACATGTTTTATAACATAGTTGTAAGCAGATAAAAGATAAATGGAGGTTGGTGTATAAACAGATAATGAATGATAATATAGTAAAATACAGTTTTAATAATATAGAATATGTCTATATGAGAAGTTTTAACTACTGACAAATGCTGTACATAATAAGCAGTTAGAAATAATAATATATCTGCGTACGATTACATTAGAGGGTGTTATTAACCACTCATCAGTTATTTGTACACTTAGAAATGCTAAATAAAGGAACTGAAAGTAAAGTGCTGAATCAACTTTAAAGCTAAACTTTGTAACTTTTATTGAAACAGACACTTTGGCCTTTTGTTATTTCTTCTTTTAAAGTTTTTAGACTCTTGCTTTGAGACAATAATAAGGTTCTGATTCTCACTGTGCTTGAAGGTTTGCAGGGAACATGGACAGAACCGCCGCCAAGAACCTGTTAATGTCCCGGTCCGACGGAACATTCCTCGTGCGGCAGAAAAGTGGAGGAGAGTTTGCTATCAGCATCAAGTAAGCCTTCGCAGATTTATCGGTTAAGATCATTTAATCTTGAGGAATGTTTGTTTTCTTTTATTTTCTGTTTACAGATTGAAGATGACCGCTCAGTAATCACTGATTTGGTCATTAGCAAGTTGAAAGATGGCTAGATATCTAGGTTAAAACTGGGCTGAATTCGGTTAAAAAGTGAAGGTTTGTTTTAGACGCTGTGGTTGTATTCAGTATGATATTGTTGCAACAGCATTTGAATGACTATATTTTAGTGTGAAGGAGGTATTACTGTGTTGCTACACGTTGAAATGCTGTCGTAACTATTCTCTTTAATTAAATGATCCTTTTCCAGCTTCTTAACTATCAGAATTTGCTGCTTTTTTTTTGTCTTGAATTGTAATTAATAAAATATATTTTTGTTTTCAACTGTTGCTCGGACAAAACCAGCTATTTGAAGACATTGTCTGGGGCTATGGGAACTTTTTTTTCACAATTGTCTGACATTTTAAGGACCAAATGATGCGGATTAAGAAAATAATCTTCAGTTAAATTGATAATGAAAGTGATTGTTGGTCGCAGCCCTGTTGGAAAATCAGATGTCTAAAGTTTTAAATTACACACCTGATGTCTGTTGACCTATAAATAAATGACCAGTCATGTGCTTACTCAGCAATGTCGAATGATGACTTAACTAAGCGGAAATAAATTGCTGAATGCTTATGAGCTCTGGTATCACTTCCTCTCCAAGAAATAACCAATACCTCCTATATGAATCAGTTCTCATATGAAAGTCACGAATCCTTGCAGAAGTTGAAAAGTTTTCCTTCTTTTTAGAGGAGCCCCGACACCATTCGGCTATCAAACTAAACAATGCTCACTATCCAACCTCTTTGTGATCATGAACCCGAGACAAATAATTAAAATACCCCAAACACTTAACTTTCCCTTTTAATGTTATTAATCTTAGAGCACCTACTTCACTGCTGCCTCTTTCACCCACAAACCTCTTTCTCCTCTTCCAGGTTCAACATGGACGTCAGACACATTAAGGTCACGTCCACTGAAGGCCTCTACCGCATCAATGAAAAGAAAGCCTTCAAAGGTTTAGTCGTAAGTTGTTGTTTTTTAAACCTCATGTGGTTCTCTATGATGACACTGACCAGAAGAAATACACTAAAACTGCCCTTTTACGTTTTGAGTTATTTCCATCATCTGCTTAACCTCCTTAACCTCTTTTTAAATCCTTCTTAAAAACACATTTGTATTTGTGTGCTTTCACAGGGTTTTTGGCCTGAAGAGAAGGCATTCTCTTGACTTTTATCTTAATTATTATTTTAAGGATTTTATATTGTTTTATTTTAATTATTGTCAAATATTTCTTATTTGGTCAGTGTTGTATAACTCTTAAACTATTTAAAATTGTCTGCCATTTCTATCTTGTAAAGCACTTTTGCAACCTTTGTTTAGAAAAGTGCCAGATAAATAAAATGTATTATAATTATTATTATTATCAATATTTTTATCCCTCTCACATGTTCCTCATACTCTCCTTCTCCCATCGTTACGGCTCCTTTTCCCGTGGTAGGAGATGATTGAGTTTTACCAGCAGAACTCTTTGAAGGAATACTTTAAGGATGTGGACACCACGCTGTGTACGCCTTACAAACAACCAGAGCAAAGCAACTTGCCTAACAACACGCCACAGAACACACCAAACACAACACCAGGTACTTCCCACTATTATGATCATGCTTAAAGAATCATTTGACAATTTGGGAAATATATGCTTATTTGCTTTCTTTCCGAGAGTCAAATGAGAAGATCGACATTCGAGTGGTATCCATCTTCTGATCACACTCTCGGCAAGAAAGCGAATGAGGTGATTTTTCAAAATGCTCTAATATTCTCTGAAGCTTGTCTGTGCAACGTTGACCTTTTCTGACAGGAGGCAGCATGAAGAGTTTCGGCGTAGTGAGGGCCAGGTATGACTTCTCCGCGAGGGACCGCTCAGAGCTGTCGCTGCAGGAAGGAGACACCATCAAGATCCTCTCCAAGAAAGGCCAGAGTGGTTGGTGGAAAGGAGAGGTGTACGGCCGGGTGAGGGAATTGCAAACACAAAAATTACTAGAAAGCTGCACCCAGTAGAGTGCAGATCTCCGCCAGGTGTGTCTGAAACCACCTGATCGCATGAATACAACCCACAACCGATTAACCTTTTTCGTCGAGACACCAAGGCATCGAAAAAAACACATTTTATTGAAACTTAAAAACAAGTGGTCGATGAATGCTGGCAATCACCTCGAAGTCGTCTTCTAAGACGCGTCATACATCCGTGCCAAGAAAAAAAAAAAATGAACTAACCAAGCATAGCGGCGGATGAGTTGCGGTGACACACCCTCCAAAGTAGTACGAGGGAGCTGGTGCAGAGGTGTGCGTACTGATAGTTCTGTAAACTGTTGGCGTTCAGCCAAACACGCCGTCCATTCCGTTAGCTGTAAGCCAACAGTGAGGAGGAGTGAGGAGTGAGTGAGGAGTCAGCAGGCAGTCAATGGAAGTATAAAACCGGCAATAAGAAGGTGATTTTTGAGTAAGTGTGAGTCACCACAACCACGAGAGATCTTTGAGCATGCAGCCGTAACCGGGCCTCCAGAATATAATGCGGTTTGCTGCAGCAGAATGCGAGAATAGTCATGGACAGACGCAGAAGTGCGTGCCCACACACACACACACACACACACACACACACACACACACACACACACACACAGTCGTACCCAATTGATCACATTATCCTCCTGGCGGAGATAAATAAATGATATGAATAAAAGTGTTTAAAAAACAACATTTACCGGTTTTGAGGCAGCTCGTCTTAACCTGCGCTGCCCCTTTGTTTCCAGGTGGGGTTCTTTCCAGCCAACTACGTGGAGGAGGACTACTCTGACTACTGCTGATGGAGATGTAAAGACCCAGACTGTACGTGTGGTCTACGTGATACCTGGTTTCCATCGATTGCATTAACCCACACGCACCAGTGTGTCTGTGTGCGTGTGGAAGAGATGCCGTTACTTGTGATCTAATGACTGTCTAGTGATGTGAATAAATGTTTTGTCCAGCTGATCTGACGAATGTCTGGTTCATGGCTGTACAACTAACTTAAAAAAAAAAGTGTGTGTTCAAACTCTAAACCCACATTTCAACAAGATGGGCATTAACCTGCTATATCAACCTCTTCTTCTTTATGGGTCTGGCTTTTTTGCATGGCGGCATTGTAATGCTTAGCCTTGTTTGGCATGACGACCGGGGCATTGTGATGTTGAAAGGGTCTTTTCCAAGTTATAGTCACAAAGTTGGAAGCACACGATTGTCTAAAATATCATAGTGTGCTGTAGCATTTAAATTTGACCTTAACTGGAACAAAGAGGTTCGGCCCAAATCATGAAAAAAACTGACCAAATAGTCATAGAAGAATATAAAATATCAATACCACAGTGTAAAAACACTGCATCACAAATAGAGCTTCTGCAATCAAATTAGAAAAAATTAACCTTTAACGGTCTTAAATTGTTTTATATATTGTTAGAGATGCACCGAGCCTACTTTTTTATTCCTGATACCGACACCTGGGCTTTGGTCATCGGCCGATACAGAGAACCAACTAGATACTGGTGTTTAATTATTAAGCTGTAAGCCTCACTGTGTGGAAGTGACTGATTTCATTACTTCGTGTAAGACAACATCAGGCTTGACTTAAACATTCCTTTCCTAACTTTGTGGAACAAAATGTAACAAATATATACATAGATATAAATGTACTGAATTACTATTTGTTCTAACAATGGTATCAGATACCTGATCCAGCTATTTGAGTCAGTATTGGACCAATATCAGTATATCTCTCTCTGTCTGTGTGTGTGTGTATAAAATTGTATAGATGCAATAATGTGTATGCAGGATTTCAGTGTTGTAGTTGGTCTAAGTTGGGCTTTCTAAGTGTTGTATACAGCTGGGTACTTTACAACAACGTATTGTGTTTTATAAACCCATTAGATCTTTTACATGAAAAATCTTAACCTGTAAAGTAACATGTAACTCCAGCTGTTAGATGCATGTAGTATAGTAGAAAGTACCATATTGCCATCTATGAAATATAGTGGAGTAAAATTTTAAAAATAGCAAAGAATTGTAATTCTCGAGTAAATATATGAACATTTTAAAGTTTTATGCTTTCAACTTACATTGTAGCCATACAAGAGGTTACAGTTAAGATTACAGGACAACAATGACCAGCACTCAGCCATGCAAGTAGGTAAATATCCGCTTTAATTCCAAAATATCAAAACAAAAACTGCACAACAACATTTCTTTCACACAATTTGTGGGTAAAAATCATACGCTAAAACTGAGATCAATGTAATGTCTGTGTAGATACTGCTCTTGCTCTCTTTGATGATCATGGTGGTTTCCTGCGACCGATCCCATTTCTGTGGGTGTGTGTGCATGTGTCCGTGTGTGTGTGTGGGTCAATGAAGAGGGTCATCTGTGTGGCATGGACCTGTGGTCCTCCTCTGGTCTACTGGTAGTAAAGCTCCAGGTTCATCCCATCGTGGATTTCATCTGCAGAGGTTGTGGTTAAGTACAACAGATCAGGATGAAATACTTCTGCTTGGTAAACGTTTGCTACAGTTAATATGATCAAATGCTCCTCCTGTTTTCATATGAAAAATGATTTAGAAATACATTATCACTGCTGACATCCACTAAATCACTATGTAGACTGTTGAGAATGTGTCTGCCAATACATATTTTATCAAAAGATAAAGATTTCAAACAGTAATTCAAATCATGCAACTTCCAAATATATTATGAAGATTAGGTTCATCCAAACCAGTGGTAATGGTTTGTACTTATGCAAATAATTTAGGATTTTTTTTTTTTTTTTTTACACGATACTTTAGAGCTTTGACCTCCACCCCAATACAAGAAAAGTAAACAGAATTTCAGATCATTGATTAAAAAAAAAAAGCAGGAAATAAATAATTTTCTCAAATTGTTAGTTGTTATTGTGGGTTAGGGTTATTGTTGGCTGGTTTGTTATAATCAAATTACAGACTTCTGGTAATTAATATTATCCAATGCTTTTTTTTTTTTAAAGTTTGAAAAAGTTAGTTGGCCTCTGTGAAAATATAAAAACTGGTGACAGAATATCAGTGTCAAACTAAAAGTAAGTGAGAGAGCAGCTGCAAAGATTGTTTAAAGGATACAGTCCCCCAGAGACACGTGGTCCTTGAATATGGTATACCTGTGGGAACAGAGGAGGAACAATCAACCGGTAATAGAAGACGACCATAGAAACACTTGTTATGATCAGTATTCCAGACAAGTAACTCACCATTTCTTTAGTACAATCTTGTCAAACCGTGTTCCTGTCTGAGCAGCTATGAGCTTCTTCAGATCTCCAATAGTGTCCTCAGAGCTGAAACATGGCGGTTAAGGAAAGAGCAACAAGATGGCACCGAAAAAAAATAATTCAGGGTCACAGCTCAAACGTGGTTTAACTAACCCAGGTTAACATCTAGCCTTACTTGGTTCTTCAAAAGCATATTTTTGTTGATCTTGGAGAAAGTTCTCTTGAATTACAGAGTTATCTTATTTTATTTTTTAAGAAAACATGAATAGAGTGTGCACTCATGATTAATTGGCATGCCACTGTTTTGATAGCACATTTGAGAAGCTGGAACAGTCTCTGGTTCCACCTTCTCAAATAGGATAATTTGTCTTTCCTCATAGTAAACGCAACAGCTTTGGGTTTCATAGTATTGGTCAGATAAAAACAACTTATATGAAGATGCCATATAATGTATGTGAATTACCCTGCATTTCTTTAGCCTTGAAGTTAAGGACTTCAAAGACTACCTATATAAAGAACATCTCATCTTCTCACTACGCATACGCATTACATTCCTGTTTAAATTGCAATTAATTCACTTTGCATTTACTGCACACCTGTCTACCACAAATATATATTATGTTATATACGATAGATTTTGTCCCTAATACTTAACTTCTGCACTATTTGATGTCTTTAGAGTCTCATTTTTACTTTATTCCTGTATATACTATATTTTGAACATTGTTGGAGGGAGGCATAACGAATGCATCTCTGTTATCAAGTCAAGCTAACTCCACGTTAGCTGTGCGTGGGTACTAAACATGTGGCAGGACGCATTATTCAGAATTAACTCTTCAGTTTCAGGGAGGATACTTGCACTTGACCCGGACCTTCTTGCCCAGGCGATCGTTGCAAACCACCTCGATCATTTTAGGTTTCTGTCAGCAGAAGGAAAGTTAGACAGCTGGTTAGCACGACACATGTGTGAGTGTTGAGTCGCTCTCAAACAACTCTTCATATAATTTAGGACAGTAATGCTCGTGCATTTAGTTGGTTAGAAGCTATAGATATTGTGGTTAGTTTTCACAACGTGCCACGTGAGAGAAACAGAACCTAAACTGTCAAATCTGTTTAAATCCGTGATGTTGTTTTGTGTGGTGTTAGCTAACACCAGCTAGCTAGAGCTCACAACACGCTGTCGTTGTGTATTATATGGACCAAAATGTTACAAAGCACACAAGAAACGTACATTGTGTCTTGAATATGTGGAGCATTGAGTTACATCTACAATGACGGTGTGTTAAATGTGAGATTCTTACCTGGAAACTCACAGCAAAACAACAAATATCGCCTATTGGTGATGTTCTGTGGACTGGTCTCCGTCCGTAAAGCTGAGTCGTTTTGTGTATAAGCCTCTCGGCCAATCAAACGGCCACACCGATGATTGACAGCCCGCGTCAGCCTATGACAGCACAGTAAAGGGGCGGGCCTAATTCTGAAAACAACTCGTGCCGTAAACCCGTGGCTAACTGTCGCACTGTGCCTAGCTGCAGCCCGACCTGTCACACACGGGCAGCTTCATTGAAATTTTGTTTTCGTGAACGCTGCTGCAGGAAAAAAAACAACAACAATGGCAGACGAGGAGAAGTTACCTGCTGGATGGGAGAAAAGAATGAGCCGCAGTTCAGGTAATGAAACGGAAGCCTCGGGAAGCTAAACATGCTAGCTTGCTAAGCTAAACGCCGATATGCAACCCGTTGTGAATTTAGCTCCCGAGCTAGCATCGTGGTTTAGTGCTCAAGCGAGGCGGACGAGACTTTACCTTTAACGGGGATGTGCTGAGACAAGTGATGGGCGACTCGGTCTTGCAGGTGTGTTTTGCAAAAAACGTGGCGTTCGGCTGTTATTTTGGTGTGTTTGCTTCACGCTCGCGCCCAGAGCTGATCCATTAAACCTGGCGACTGCGAAGGGCCCTGCATGACGTCATGCGGCTCCAGCGCCTCACCTGCGCTGCATATTTATGTTGGGAAGAAGCTTTGTAGATTGCAATTCCATCAAAGCATGAATATTTTATAGTTTTACTTTTCTGCCTCTCAGCTTTGGTTTGTAGGCTGTAGCACAACAAACAGTTGGTGGAGGAAGTACACAGATCCAGAAGTACTCTAAAAATACTCTACTACAAATATAATCCCTGCATTCAAAACCTTACTCAAAGTATTAAGGTTGTTTTAAAATATTATCAGCAAATACTATATAGGTCTACTATGTCATACTGTACTGCCTTTTTTTACTACAATGCTACACCTTATACCGTATCTCATATCCCATACTATATCATAATTTACCATATTAGATACGATTATGTTAATATGTTACAGTGACTATTGCACTATTGCACTATACTCAACTCTAATAATGCACACATTAATCACACCACTGTCAATATCTTCTTTAATGTACCTCCTGTTATTTATTTTCTTTCTATGCCTATGTGTATTTATTTATGTACTTATGTACTGCTGCAACAACCACATTATCCTGCTGGGGATCAATAAGAGTGTATCTTAATCGCAAAATTTACATTAAGTATGAAAAGTAAAAGTATACGCATTGAGCAGTAAAATGGTCCCTGTCAGTGTTTTACTTTATGAGGTTTTTATATTAATTGTTATTACCGCTGCATTAATGTGTATGTTGCATTTTACTCCTGTAGATGTTTAAGCCATGTTTATTTTAACTCCTTCATATACTGTTGGCTAGTTTGATTTTCAGCAATGCATAATTTTCTATGAGATCATCATATGTTTGTAGCGTTGCCGCCCTGTGAGAAAAAAGTCACCTTTGTGACCATGCATTTTCTAGCTCTTCCAATACTATGGGCTCCTGTACACTTCTACTCTACTGCAGGAAAATATGGTACTTTTTACTCCCACATTTGTGTGACCGCTTAAGTTACTTTTCCACAAACAATTTCTTATCCCCTTCCTGTCCAGTGAAAACCACGCATCTCCAGATGAGTTGATTTAGAATGTTTGTGATACACTGACGGATGAAGAGTTACTTCATGTGTTGAGAAAGTGCTCCTGCTTCTTAAGCTAAATAAAATAATTAAAATCCCTCTTGCATCAGCTGGAAAATGCATCGTCACACAGCTGAAAACAGGGCTGTTTTTCTGAGCTTATGAAAAGTTAACTTTTTAGAGACATGTGGTTCTCAAAGGACAGCAACGCTATAGGACGCCATGTTGAGAGGCTTGTGGAGGCAATATATATGTTCAGAATTTTATATTGAGCCCTATTTAATGTTGTGTCTTCAGCTTGTTCTGCTGCCTCCATTTGTAAAAACAATAATTGAATGCATCTTTATTGACTCTCACTTTTTTTGCCCTGCAGGCAAAGTATACTACTTCAACCACATCACCAATGCCAGCCAGTGGGAACGTCCGGTGGGGGATGGCCGTGGAGAGCCGGAGAAGGTTATTATGTGTAATATTTTAAATGTATCTATTATTATGATCACAATAAACTTTTATTATAGCGCACTTTTCAAAATGAGAGTTACAAAGTGCTTTACAAGAATAGCATAAAAACAAGACTAGTTTAGTGACGACTGAAATTAGTGATGGGTGGGGTTTGGGGTTCCTGCCAAGCAAAGGTAAAGTTTTGGATTATTGGATTTGAACAAAACAGTGACATCTGGTGGTTTGTAGAACTTCTAGCAGCCCTGTAAGACGAGAGCTGAATGACTACAACAACCCATTCGTGTAATAAACGTGTAATAAACGGCTACATTTTGTTTATTTAAAGCTATATTATTCTGGAATTAAATAATAAAGAAATAGTTATTATAGAATTTAAATAATTCGTAAATGTGTTGTCCAAAAAGCCTACGTCTCAAATATCTTTGTTGACATTGAATTTATATGTATCTTATTGAATTGGTGTGTGCTTTTCCTTCCATCGTCGACATTTAGGCTTCGGTGCGGATGTATCGTCCTCACATGCCAAGCCATGATCTACGATGAGGTCGAACGTTACGATAAGATACGAGATAATAGTATCTTCGCCCACTCAGAATTATATTGAGTGCCAATAATAGGAATATTTGCCATTTCTGTGTTTAACTGAGCGTACGGGCGACCAGGGAGGTTTTATTGTTACCATGGTAACTCAATTTAAATAGAAGACACAATTTCTCTTTTGAGTTCAAATCTATTATGTTGTTGGTAAATGGTTTAGGATGATGAGATTGCAGAACCAAGTTAGTCAACCTGATATTAGAAAACAGAAAATGCTTCATTAAACATTACTATTATTATTATTATTATTATTATTAACAACAGTTGAGGCCTGTGTTACAGCTGACCCTGTTGATTTTATATTATGAAACTGTACGAATAACCGCTCCAATGGTCATAAACATTCTGCTCAGTAATCAAACTGACCTGCTGAAATCAGGTCACTTGTTTGCTGGTTGGATTTGTCTTCATGGGATCGCACACATTACCAGGACTGAACTACTTGAAGTAAATGTGATTTTAATTTTATTTATTTTTAACCAATATTACAATAATGTTTTTGGTCCATACAGTATTAAACAGTCAAACCTGAACACAAGCTTATCTTATTTGTACATGAATAGAATCAGATAAAAATAATGCCGTTACTTGTAGTTAAGGTTCTCATTTTTCTTTTTTTTTCTTTTTTATTCAATCACTTCAAGATTCAGTTCTCATTATTATAGAACAGCCAAAGATAGAAAGGAAAGCGGAGAGAGGGGACAGAGAAGGGAGGACATGCAGCAAAGTGGTCAGAGGCGATTTTAAAAAAACGATTTGGCCAACATTTATTAATATACTGCATGCTAGTGTATTTTACATTTATTAATAATAGTTAATGTTGCATTTATTTTCATTATTAATTCAGTTAGTTGTTGTTTTTTTGATAGGTCTCTTTATTTGATTAGTCTATAAAATGTCAGAAAATTGTGAAAGATGTCCAGAACTTCCAAAAGTTCAACGCAACAAGGGCTGCAACTCGTGATTATTTTCATTATCGATTAGTCTGCAGATTATTTTCAATGTTCTGAGTTTAGTGAAATACTGGATTAGATCTAGACGACACTACATTCAGTCTTTTTTTTTCTTAATCACGTTGCATTATTATCATACAGTACAGCTGAGGTAAAGAAATCCCAATTGAGACATCTACATTGAATGGTATCCATAGCAACAGTCATCATCAGGTGTCTTCTGTGAACACGGAAGTAGGGCTTTTTATTTATTTATTTATTTTTTTTACTCTAAAGGCTTTTTCTTTCTCATTAAGGCTTCCAACATTTGTTTGACATTTGTCCGTAGGTACTTTATTCGGTTATCACATAATAAAGTGACTCATCTCTTCAAAACCAGCTTGAGGCCAGGGTGGTTTTCAACCCCATAATTAGTCATTGTGTTGTAACAAATGATTATAAAATGTAACTAGCCACAGTTTCAATGGTGCTTTGTGATATATAATTAGAAAACAATAGCACAACAACGTTTGGAAAATGTAAATTTGTTCTTTAACCTCCAATTAAAGTTTGGTCAGTTACGGAAAAAGTCTTAATGACTTCCTAACTTTTACAACTCAAGTAAGAAAAAAAAAAAAACATTGACTTACTTTCCAGTAATTAAATGGGATTTTTCTATTATTTCAGAAAATAAGCTCTGTGGCAAACACAAGTTTATGATACTGAAACCTTTTGTTCTTCCCAAACGAACTCCACTTCATGAATTTTGAAGCATAAATGCAAACGCTGTTGAAGAAAAAGTGTATGTGACCGTATGAGATTTGCACACAGCCGATATTACGACACTATTACGACACGTGATTATAAACACAACACGGTTGTCAAGGCGACCAGTCAACATGACGGCGTTTAGTAGTTTCCTTTAGCCACGTGTTCGCAACCACCTTTTTGAGGACACGTTCAATTTTCTAAATTGAGGTATTTACTGGCATTTCTTTTTTATCGTATGACAAACGTTGAAATCTCTTAAACTTGTTTTAACCACAGATCTTATTTCAGGTTTCTAACCATTGACTTCGAGACGAGTGTAAACTAGACTTTATTAACGATACTAAAGCCATTAGTTATGATGTACCTTATCTCTGTCCTCTTAGATAGTGCTACTGACTTCTCTGAGGAGGAAACATTTATTCATCCCAGTCTCATTGATTCTTGACACTGATCAGTTTGTGTTTTCTCACCCGCTCAGGTACGCTGCTCTCACCTCCTGGTGAAGCACAATCAGTCACGGCGTCCTTCTTCTTGGAGAGAACAAAATATCACACGAACTAAAGACGAGGCCCTGGAGCTCATTCAGAGTACGTAAAGGAATCGGAGGAGGGGAGGGGGTTCAGGTCTGATCAACATGTTAACGTTGTTCTTTATTTCTTTGTTCTGTGCAGAGTATATAGAAGATATCAAGTCTGGAGAGGAGAAGTTTGAGTCCCTGGCTTCTCAGTTCAGTGACTGCAGCTCAGCTAAGAATGGTGGAGATCTGGGATTATTTGGCAAAGGTACATTTGTGTGTGTGCGTGTGTGTGTGTGTGTATTTGCAGGTCCAGCATCTGGTTCGGCTTTTAAAATTCAAATAAAATAAAGGAGAGGTACAGAAGAGTGTGTTTAAGGATGAGTCTGGTGAATGTGTCGTAATCAGCAACAAGTACTCGTCTTTAATGTGTATTTAAAAAAGAACTACAGTACCCAGCTGTTTTAGGAAATTATTTATCTCTTTTTAAAAATTAAACTATATATTTGTGACCTGTTTTTAAAGATTTACATATTAAGTATGAACAAATGGGCAAAAGATATTTAGAGACCAACATTTAGACTCTTAATGATTTAACATTGTTTTTTTTATTTGTAAAATAAAATTGTGTAAAGAACAAAAACATTTTTTTAGTGCCTCTGCATCCGGTCCTTTTTCTCGTGAACGTGAGATCTCAGGAACGCCTTCGGGAAATTTCTTCAAACTCGGCACAAACGTCCTCTTGGACAGATTGTCTGGTTGAACTGATCAGATTTTGGTGGTTAAATTTCCCTGAAAGCTCACAAAACACTCAAGAATTCACAAGCTATTTATGACAATTTCACAAATAAAAGATTGTGACATTTTGGAAAGACATGGATGTATAAACTGCAACATGACTGGTTGGCGGAGCCAAACGACCGCGAGGCAGTACTTCCAGTTAGCGTTATTATTTTTTTTAATTTATTTCTATGTTTTGTTTTACTTTTAATTTAATATCCGTCAATGTTGCTCCTATTTCCGTTCACTGTGTTGGCACGCTTCCAATTTAAAAGCCATTAATTGCTGGCTGTGCCTCATTTAACACGCCATCAGTCGGAAGGAAAACGTAATGTACTTCAATCACGAAATAATAGCATGTAATCATTGTAAGTGTAAGTAAACGCAGGTATTTATGTACACACGGGTCAACGAGCATAATGTTCAACATGTTCATGTGCGAATTGCTATTTGAATGTGGATAAAAGATGTGTTACTTAAACATAATATGTCTGTTTTAATGTTTTAGGTCAAATGCAGAAGCCTTTTGAAGACGCCTCCTTTGCTCTCAAAGTGGGAGACATGAGCGGTCCGGTTTTTACTGACTCTGGGGTCCACATCATCCTACGTACCGGTTGACAGGAAAAAGCCACATACTATACTTTCCTCTCATGTCTTCACACACAAACACAAACACACACACACACACACACACACACACACAGTCCGACCTGATTAATTTTAATGACCCACACCCCCCAATAAACAAGGCTTATGGGCTGTATCGCATTAGTTTACTGGGATCATCTCTTTCCACGATCATTTTTGTTCCATCGGACATGTTTGAATAATTTGATCACACTTGAACATCAAGTATCGCAGATTATTCCTCTGAGACCTCAAGCTTTTAATAACCCCGGCAATGCCACTATATAAAAAAACATGAGTGCCTGTGACTCTGTTGAAGTGATTGCTCCCGTGGAAACGGTTTCACACGATGCGTGACGTTTTAAAAAAAAAAAAAAAAAAAAAAAAAAAGCGTCTGTAAAAGCTTGTTTTTTTTTTGTATGTGCATGTCTTCAAAAAAAGAAAAAAGGACCATTCACTGTATGTTTTCCTGTAACCTTTTCCATTTTTACTGTACGTGAGCCGGAAACAGATCCTCGATCTTGTTTTGGAA
>JACSYO010001013.1:2702500-2807500 GCA_016806645.1 Ophiodon elongatus | reverse complement strand
ATTTTATGTCCTTTTTGAAATTAATCTTCTAATTTATTTTCTGTAATTTGTGTCCACAGCTCACTGATACGTACGTACTCCAAACCGTACAGTAAGGGTTGGCAGGTATGGAAACATCTCACAGATAATGTTGAAGAGAAACATACATTTTGCAATTTTATTATTGTAACTGATACCGTAGATATGTAGACATGTTTTGTGAGCGTAATAGGCTGAAAACAGCACACAACAAAAACGTTATTCTTAATTTACAGCTTTTATTAGAGTAGATAGACCGTGACCACCTTGTGACTTAAACAAGATGCATAATTATGAGCATTCGTTTTAAATGTGATTGTTGAACCTATTGTAGCCGCTTGGTGCTTCAAGCTATTAGGCTCATAATAATTTCACCCCTCATAATAAAGTCATTTGCAATTCAGTAGCAGTTGTATTGATTTAAAATGTTACGGTGATGTGGTAAAACAGCTCAAGAGCGTCTTGTTTTTCACAGGCTGACTTGAGTCCCTTCTCGGAGGACAGCGACTACGTGGGAACGCGGTCCGATGTGTATAACTACGCTAACACCATAGCGAAAGACGACCGCTACTCCTACAGCAATTACGAAGTCAACTGTAGCCATTACAGGTGGGGTGACATTGCCTCAGGTTTTTCAACTTAAGTTTTCTTTTTTTCATATTTAATTTAACAGTCTGTCTTTTTGTGTTTAGTTACCATTTGTTGAACAACCCGCCGATCAACAAAGAATTCCACGAGGATGTGCAGAGTCTTCCCTCTTCCTACGGCAGCGCCACCAAAATCAACTACAGACAGCTCATCGATAAATATGGCACACATTATACGAGCGAGGTTAAGACGCACGCACACTCTCTCCACTCGACGCATTTATTTTCTTAGCTCACAGGAATAATCACATTTTCTTTTGTCTCAAGGTTGAACTTGGGGGGCGACTGAATCGAGTCACGGCCGCACGTATCTGTTTGTCCTCCCTGAATGGGCTCTCCTCACATCAGGTACACATGACACACACATGTTTTTTTTTTTTTAAATAAAAAACACAACACCAATTTTCTCCCTAATGAGCCCCTTTATACACCAGACCAGGGGTCATTCTGAGATTACTCTCAGAGAGATCCTAACTACATTTATAGCAGAGAGTCCTAAAGCTTAGGAGTGATTTAAAAAAAACTTCTCAGAGCAACTCTAAGCAAGGAAGGGATAGAAACTTTGACCGAAGTGAAGAGGTGTGGTAGGGCTGTTGCTAGGTACGACTCATTCTCTGAAAAAGCAGTGATTGGTTGATCCATCCGAAGCAAAAAGGAAATGCAGAAACATGGCGGCCGGCTCTGTGAAGAGGTTAACGATTCATTCTCAGGTGACAAGAACACAACAATTCTTATTTCCAGTTGATTTTGCACCAAAAAAAAAACATATATCCATTCCTGCCACGAGATCCCCCCTAAATGCTCCACACCGTTCCTTTAAACAGTCGTATAATTACCCACTGCACCATGAATAACATCTTATTTTCCCTCCTGTTTTCTAGGTGCACGAATGCTTACAGCTGGGTCTCTCTGTTGGCCTTGGTTATTCCACTTCACCTCGCAGTAAGTCTTGCGACAATGTCCTACACAATCAGGACGTCTCCACCGCGTACAAGTACGGCCTCCACAGCCACCACACATACGTGGTAGGTGGCGGAGGTTGGGGGGGTGAGTGTTCTCACCTCCGCGAAGACTCCCTGGGCTACCGACACTGGCTGGAGACCCTCAGGACTCACCCTGGCATTATTACGCAATCCCTGAGCCCACTGCACACGCTGGTGACGGACTGGAACCGAAAGATAGGACTGAAGGCGGCTATTGAACATTACCTGAAAGAAAACGCCATCAGGCCCTCGATCCAACCAGCCCACTGCCTTGGAGGGCCGCACCTGAATCACAACTGCTGTCCTCAACAGGCCTGGTGGGGACAGCTGACGGTGATCAGCATCCGAGGCTGGAAGCTAAAAGGAGATAAACGTGGCAAGAGTGAAGCGTACGTAGAGAAAGGGGGACAGGGTTGAGTGGTCACTGTGATCAGGATTCGCCTAAGACACATTTTAACTAAATACCTTTTTTTTTCTTTCAGGTATGCTATCGTAAAACACAAACATGCTGCTCATAAAACTCCTGTGATCCGATCAAACAATCCTACCTGGAAAGCTCAAATCGATCTGGGCATGGTCAGTAAATCTTCCTACTCTTCTTCTTTTTTCGTTTTTTTTTTTTATGAGGGAAGGACAATAGGAGCTAATATGCTTTTACCAGCACTTTGTAGAAATGTAGTGGAAACATCTTAGGGGATTACATCTGTCTGGGTCAAATTGATCACTAAAAGAGCCACTTCTTTTGATGTATTTCTCATGCAGATTACCACGTAATTGACATTTGTATATTTATCATACGAACTAAACGGACAGCTTCGCTATTTACTGAATTTTATTGACTGTTTAAAAATACCGTACAGCTTCTTCAAATGCTTTTCAAATAACAGTACTGTACAACTTCAATTACTATGTTTGTTATTTTACATTATTCTGATTACAATCTTATTTCAAATCTTTTTTGAAGGTGGACACACGCGAGAGTTTGACGGTCGAGGTCTGGGACAAGGACAAGGGACGTGATGACCTTCTGGTGTCATGTGTGTTCAATGTGCAACGGGGGAAAAACAAGCACAAGTGCCGCGACAAGAAAGGCAAAGTCTTGGTCAAGTACACTCTGACCTGCGACCGTCACCTCGCTGGAGACAAGTGCAACCTGTACAAACCAACTTCATATTGAGAAACACATCACCGGGCGTGTCGCTGGCTTTCCTTTCATGGTGAAAAAACATTGGCACTAGCGTTAAAGTTAGAGGTGTATTTACATTAGGGAAACTGAGGTGTTGTAAAAGAAATCTGATCGTGATGGAAAAAAAGAGGCTTCTGTTTTTTATTAACATTACCGATGAGCACTTTTATAAATTGGATTCATTGGTTGGTAACTACCACAGATTACGTCTTTACGGTTACGGTCTAAGACCTTTTAAATGTCTGCTGTAACAACAACATGTTTCTGTCCCTTCTCATGCAAATAAAAGCAATGAAAAAAAAAAAAGGTTTTGTCTTTAAGTACTTCAAGTGTCTTCAAAGCTAAAGAAAACGCTGATTTAGAATTGCACCTTGCAAAGTATTTCAAATTTGTGCAATTTATAGAGTGTTTTTTTTTGGAAATACATTGTTTTAAGTTCAAATTGTTGGATATGATACCCAAAAGTAAATGATCGGAAAACTTCCTCAAACAGGCAACTGTCTACTTTTTTATTTTATTTTAAAAAATCACCGTTCATATACACATAAAGCCAAAGTGCCTCACATAGAGAAAGCAAAACATACAATAATGAATACAATTTTGAAATTAAATGTTTATAAATAAAGTCAATACAAAATTGTCTATAAAATAAAATAAAAAAAGGGATAAAAAAATAACCAATGATTAAAGCTTAAAAACTAAGGCTATAAAATTACTCCAAATTAAAAGGTAGATTAAAAAGAAAAGTATTCAAAGGCAGGGTTGTTAATCTTGAGTACATTATAAAAAATAATCCAACCAAAATAACCCAGCCCAGTTTTATCAACTCTTTTCCAATGAAAGTAGCAGCACTAGCTCCGAAAGTTGTTAAATCTAATGAGAAAGTCGTCGAGTTCGAACCGATTCGAATTGAAAACTTGAACTTTTCAGAAAAGCGCTGTTGACGCCACTGTAGTAAATGGAGGAGAAGCTTGTTTTGTCCGAGTTTGTCCATCCTGAACTTTATATTTTGGACACACACTATCATGTCAATGACCTAAACGCCCATTTGTAGGAGCAGACTGAGTGGAGACAAGCTCTTCTATACAAAGCATGAAGCAGACATCCTCCGTTTGATGGGGAAAAAAATATGTAAAACAAATAGATAGTAGCCCAAATATATAATACAAAGCAAAGGGCTGCAGCTAGTCTGTCATACAACGGTGGTTAGTGGTGATATGTTGTCAAGAAACAGGCACAATGTGGACACAGGCCCTTTAGCTCTATTCTAAAGAATTGAGAGGCTAAGCCCCGCCCCTGTTGGCGTCCCACATTGGAGACAAATATTTTTTTTCATCATGTGCCATGAATTAGACATATGATGTTTGTCCATTTAAAAGTTAATTTTGCAAGTCAAGAAAGTCACAGTTTGTTATAGATTTGTTGTTGTATCATTTGGTTTTGTGTGAAACCAGCCGGTTAACCACGCCTCTTGTCTGCACGTCACCAACAAGGCCGTTACCGTGGCTCGCTAGCTAGTTCGGTGACTTAACTCTGTCTGTCTGACACACAGTGAGGTGCACAAATGTATCCTACCTGATGTGTTTTTCACAGCAGAAAGAATGTGTAGGACCCGTTGTTGGTGCGACTAACGTTACATCCCGATAAGAAACACACAGGCATCGTAGCTTCAGAGAGAGAGACGTCAATTATGTGACCTTTGAGTGTGTCTTTCTAATTGAAAAAAATTCAGTCATACTTCAAACGGTTTTACGACAAAATGCCAATTTCTTGACGCGCAAATGTATCTTTTAAATTTGACAAATATATGTGTAATACATGGCACAATTTAAATGGCACAAAATACTAATAAAAATGTATTATTTGTCTCTCTCGCCATTGACTACCGTACATCTTCTTTCCGAACTAAGGTCCCATGGTGGTCAACAGGAAAGGGCGGGACTTCATCTCTCTATAGGCCGGCATTCATTGAAATGCTATTGCAGTCCTGGTACGGCCACAGATACCAGATATTTTTCTTTTTTGTCAGAGCATTGGATTCATTGATTTCTATGGAAGCCTATTTTCGCCACTGTGATGAAAAAAATAAGATCTGTAAGTCATAATTATGACTTACTATCTCATAATTATGACTTACTATCTCATAATTATGACTTACTAATTAAATAGTAAGTCATTATTATGAGATAGTAAGTCATTATTATGAGATAGTAAGTCATAATTATGAGATAGTAAGTCATAATTATGAGATAGTAAGTCGAAATTATGAGATAGTAAGTCGAAATTATGAGATAGTAAGTCATTATTATGAGATAGTAAGTCATTATTATGAGATAGTAAGTTTGGTGTGTTTTTGGTGTGTTTTTGGTGTGTCATTTATGAGATAGTAAGTCTTGTGTGTATTATTATGAGATAGTAAGTCATTATTATGAGATAGTAAGTCATAATTATGAGATAGTAAGTCATAATTATGAGATAGTAAGTCGAAATTATGAGATAGTAAGTCGAAATTATGAGATAGTAAGTCATTATTATGAGATAGTAAGTCATTATTATGAGATAGTAAGTCATAATTATGACTTACAGGATCTTGTTTTTTTCATCACAGTGGCAGAAATGGGCTTCCATAGGTTGCTGTCAAGATGTAATACGATTTTAAACAAAAATGTCCCCAATTTTATTTTTAAAGAAGATTACCAACCCTGCCTTTAATTTCATTCTAAAAATATCTGTCGGGTTTGTCACCTTGTTTTGCCCCAATGTTTTGCCCCCCACACAAAAACTAAATATCACGCTCCAGCCCCATATAGCTCATCTTCATGTGTGATGAGTGATAATGAAGCAAAACACAAACAGGGGCCCATCCTGCTACCGGGTACTGGTTTCCAGCTCTCCCTGTCTGACACACAGTGGGGTGTAAATGTAAAAGCACTAATAAACTGCCCCCGCCCTGTCATGTCTCCATGCCTCCTGTGGTAAAGGTTTCCTGTGTTGCGTTTACGCGTGTGCGTAAAAACCAGCTCCCGCCGCGGACCACTGGATTCCTTCCTCTCATCTTTGGAAATGCCTTCTGATTCAAACCAACTAGCCCACGGAACAGCCCGGGGCCGCATATAAACCCCTCTGTCCGGCCCACATTACGAGGGCACGCCGTCCGACACACGTGCAACTCATTTAGGGGACCGCGCTGCGGTTTCCGTGAGAAGGAAACGATGGAGGAGGAAAGTTTCTGACGCCTCTCCGTCTTGTTGGGTCTGCTCTGCTCGCGGGAGGAACAGCGGAGGTCATTTTTTTTTTTTTCGCTCTGCGCGGTTCGCTCGTCCTCATCACAACGTCACGGATACTGTAAATCTGAACGATCTGTATATGGATTCGGGATTAATAAGGTCTCCGACACTGAAATGTCTCCGGTTTGGAAATGCAGCTCCACGCCTGCCTGTTGCTTTTTATTATCACAACAGGTAAGGACCTCTGCTGTGAACTGCTGTAGGTCTCATCATGTCGTCTGCTCCTCTTAATATCACTGAACTTTGTGTTTTGTTTTTTTAGCTGAAACTGCAGTTTCGTTTTCAGCTACTTTTTAAATGAAGTCACAACAGTGCTGCTCTTTTGTACAATACAAAAGTGGCTTGAAGGTTTCTGTAGAGTTGAGGTTTGAGGTAATCCAAATATAGGGATCATCAGATTATTCAAGAGGTATGAAACAAGGGGGGGTGGTGGGGGGGGGGTCTGTGATCTTGAAGTTTGTTTTTTTTTCCTTTCATTTTCTGTTATTTCTTTTACTTTTTCATGCCTCAGAGAATTATCTTTGGTTGAACTGGACACAATTTATGTCCATCGCAATTTATTATTAGTAAATCAGTTTTCACTGCAACGTCACACAGAGGTCAGGAGATTTATGCCAGATTGAAACCCTCTTTTTTTCCCAGCATCTTTTCTTTTTTTTTTTTTCCCCCCCTCTTTCCTCAGATAAAACCTTGGCCTTGCTGCACCAGCACTGTGGTGGAGATGTCAGCCTGGACAAACAGCCAGCTGGTCACATCAATCTCACTGTACCTGGACTTTTCACCGACACCAACAACACACCCAACCCCATGAACCACCAGTCCGACAGAACCCCAACGCTTTCAGTTTGCACCTGGACGATAGGTGTTCCTCTGGGCCGGGCGGTACGTTTAAAGTTTGTGTGGTCGGACGGTGGTTCCAGCGTAAAAGTGCGCTGCGTTTTGAACGAGGACAACCCGGTCCTGGAGAGCGGGGGGATGGCTCTGCTCTCCCACTGTGATGGAGACAAAGCCAGCTTCACTTGGACTGGAGCGGGCCGCTCCTCAAATGACATTCAGCTTTCCTATCATGGTGAGAAACCATTACTCAATTTAACTTTCATTTTCATTTATTGAGTAAGGGAGGCCCACTTTCCTGCACCATGATCATGAGAGTTTGATCCAATTGTGGAAATAACATTTGGTTTGAGAGATGCTTATTTTGTTGTCTCCATGAATATATGTACGGTTTGTTTGTTTTGTTACAGTAGAATAATATTATGGTTACTTTGGCTGTACGATGTGAAACTGTGGAAATGTATTATTCAAACTGAGTCCGTCGGAAAGTTCTTATCACACTCGCTGTGTTGTGAGAGACAGATATGTTATGTTGTGGGGATTTCCACTCTCGTCCCTCCTCACCCTCGCCCTCTCTGTTTTTTTTGTTTTTGTTTTTGTTCCTGGTCATGCAGTCCAGGAAGATGATATGAATTCCTCGGCGGACCCCACCAGCCCACGTTCAGACCAAGACCTCCTGCGTCGGTCTCGGACAGGAACCAGCTTTACAAGCGCCGCTCCTGTTGGTCAAGACGTGGTGAGAGGGACGGACGGGGGCAGAGGTCGCCTCTTTGAAGGTCTGGAGGAGAGCTCTGGGCCTCAGCCTGCGTCTAGTCCCTCCTCTCAGGACCAGGGGCCGCTCCACCCCACTTCACCTCTGCAGGGACTCGCTGTGGCTGTGAGAGCTGATAGGGAAACTCTCCCTCTTCCTGAGGAAGAACCAAACAATGGAGCGGATACATCTGGAGCTGCTCACCTCGCCGATGGAAAAATGTCTGCCAGAGCGAGAGCACGCCCCTATTTTCAGCCCACAGACTCGCTGTTTGACACATCGCACACAGCAAACACGGAGGAGAACTCCAGCAACGAGCTCCCTCAAACCCAGAATGCGGTGACGCGTGCGACGGCCGTGAGCTCCAACACCTTGCTTGGCACATACACAGCCACTCCGACGTCTGAGCTATCTACAAACACACAAGCACGCTCCAGCTCCGGAGTCCCACCTCTCAACTCTTCTTCACCTCCCAGGACCACCTGGGAGAGTGATACCGTCCTGATCCCACGTGATGGGGCCGTTAGTGTGGCGTCTGGAGAGGAGCTCCCCCATTCCTGGAGGAGCCAGCGAAGCACAGAGGGACTTAGCTCTGATCTGAGCTCCGCCGTCACCTCTGATCCTCTAAAGTCCCCCACCGACCCTCAGCAGGGTGAATCACACACCGATATTGAACCCACTGCGCCGTCGCCATCATCCTCACAGTCCTCCAGCGGGACTCATTCATCCACCGCCCACATCGCGGAGCTGGAAACATCTGTTGGTGCCATGGAGGCCGCTTCATTTCATCCAAACACAGCCGGTGGAACTGACTCATCGGTATTGGCTGCGTCAGAGGTCACGAGTCAAAGTGCTGCGTCGGAGTTTTCTGTCAAACTTGAGATGCTTGCCACTTTCACTTCCTCCACACAGAGTCAAGCAAAATCCCCACAAAGCACAGAGGGCCGTGTGCACTCGCCACCTCCCGACACGGCCTCCCCGTTCACACAGACGAGCAAAGACGAGACGCACGCGGCATCGCAGAGCACACGCGGACATTTTGCCGACACTGCGTCCTCCTCGCCGGGCACCACCCAAGTTCATGACCGGACTTTGAGTGTCACGGGTTCTTCTTCTACACCGCTGACGTTGGCAGACGTAGTCCAGACCTCAGCTCCCTCGGGAACAACTGAGGACACTGAAACACGCACGCTGCGTCGTCCCTCTTACACTCTCCTACATGACAGCTCGCCCACAAATTCCCCGACTCCTGTTCCTCCTTTGTCGGACAGTACGTCCACACACTCGTCAACACCTTCATACACACTCCAGACACACACTACGTTACCTGGTCTTTCACATTTAACTCACACACCCCTTTCTTTGCCTTCCTCTACCACTGACTCCGCTGCACACACACCGCTCATCGACCACGAAACCACGCCTACGCCCTCGCAAACAATCACATCGACATCTTCACACGCGCCTCGTACACAGAACCGCCTGCCTTTGACATCTTCCACTAATGTCCCGCTCACGTCTACACAGCCCCGCGACTACGTCACCACCGCACAGACGTCTCTGCTCTCACTCACAACTGCAAAATCAGATTATGGACATGGAGGTGGGGAGGTAGAGGAAGTAGAGAGAGAGGATGATTCTCAGCAAAGGTTTCCAGGCAGCACAACCGCACACAATCCCACAGCCGGAGCTCCATCCTGGACCACCTCACATCCCAGCCAGGAGAACCATTTGTCCCTCACACCTTCTGCTTTAACCTCCGCTTGGAGCCCCACAACTAGTCAGACACCCAAGTTCTACATTGTGCCAGACCAACCTTCAGCCATCAGAGGTAATGTACATATTTGTGTGTAGTTGAATAATATATATATATTTTTTTGTCCAGACTTTAATTTATTTTCCTGTTTTGTCCAGTGGAGTCAATTGAGCTGCTGCTGCAGATTGTTGTGGAAGAGTCCAGATCGGCTTTTGCTTCTGGTTTGGAGGAAGAAACCACTGCCTGGGTGAGAGATCACACACACACACACACACACACACACACACACACACACACACTGGCATGCAGAAAAGCACCAACAAATCATGTGATTACACAATGGCTTTAGAGTTTGATTTCGTGGCTGCTACAAAGTCCTCATTCCATGTTTCTTTCAGGTGGATCCGTACCTTCAGAAAGCCCCAGGGTTCAGCAGGCTGCTGGGAGTCTGGAGCAGGTGAGGTCTTATGGAGCACATATAGACTGTAGCTAAATGCAGCTTAGCTACAGTTTAGCCCATTTTGTGCCTCTCATCTATTACCAATAAAGTCAAGTCACAGGTTTGAGACACACGTTGACATTTTGACACACTAACAAGTTGTTATTGGCAAACGGTTGCTTATTAACACGTCCAGCAGACATGGAACTACATTATCCTTCATTTGAAGTCGTGTCTCTGGCCAAGTGCCAAATGTAAATCAGATGTCCATTCTCCCTTTAGCGCTCTTGTGGTCTCCTCCGACTCCTGAGGCGGGAAGTATTTGGCTGTTTAGCTGCTTAATGCTCTACTATGTCCATCAGCTAATTCCATTGCCTCTCAACGGCTCTCAACATGCGGACGGCTGAGCTGGTGCTAACAGTGCTAACAGTGCTAACAGCGCTAACAGTGCTAACAGCGCAAACTACAGCAAAAGTGCTGACAGAGCTAACCGTATTTACCTGAGAGGGAAACCGGAGGATGGCATTGGTCAGGGTGGTGTTATCAGCTGTAACCGCCGTATTAGTGAGCTAAGCAGTGGGCACGCTCACATGCATGAGCATGCAGTAAAGGCACACACGGCCGGTTGTGTTAACCAAAAACAAAGATGCTCGGATTACAACCCACACAGAGGGAGACATTACTCCAATATATCTCTATATGGCAAATCATTGTTTGCTGCTATATTAATGATCTGAATCCCACACATTGCACCTTTTTCTTTTTTTTTTAAAAATGGGATTTTCATAGATGGCCAGGTAAAATAAGAGGCTTAGCTCTGTGACTCGTATACAGCGGTAACACATGAGAGGCACAAACCGGTGATGCGCTGCAGAAGGTTGTGTGAAGAGAGCTACAGAACGTGGATGTGCTGCTGTTTTAGTGGCCATGCAGTGCAGAGTCTGGTGGAGTTCAGAACCAGCGGGGCTCTGCGGTGGCTCGGCATGACTGGACCCGCGTCACTGTTGGAACGGACAGGACTCGCTCAGGCTGTGTGCGAGGGGAGGAGCTTCAGATCATCCAAGATCACCAACATCACGCTGGGAGGTAAGCCGAGGTGGAGATGCTCACCTACACACAGCCGACCAAAGATGCCTGACTTTTCGGCGGCGTAGTGGTCTAAGGGGAATGGTTGCAATTCGTTCTCCTCCTCCTCTCTCCTCTGATTTCCTGTCCTTCACATTTACCTGAGAGGGCTTTCCATTCTTTCAAATAGTTTTATTGTGAAGCACGTGTACAGCGGTGATTCAGACTTCTGTCGATCATGCCTCATTTTATGTTTAATATCAAAAGACAAACAATACAAGCAAGTAATAATGGCAAAATGACACAAACAAACAAACAAACAAACAAACAAACAAACAAACAAACAAAATATAACTAAAAAAAACAAACGAGCAAAAGTGGACACATTGTCCAGCTTGAGCAGTGCCACCTAGGGGTGATAAAGACTACTGCAGTGTATTTTAGCTGTCTGTTCCTTCTATAGAGGAGATATTTGGTCTCAGAATCCTTTCAGATTGCTCCAGTCTATCATTAAGGACATGTCTGTTTATCTCAATCTATTAGTCAGTGTGATCCAGGATTGGAAAGTCGACTCGTCTTCCTTCTTCCAGAAGAAGAGAAAACTTTTCTTTGCACAAAGGAGACCATAAGACGGGAGTTGATGTTCAAGATGTCCTCTGCAGGAATTCCTTTCTTAACCTGCTTACCTAATTAACAAAGTTACAGGCAGACATCATAACACAGTTAGATTGACTCAGTTAAACTCACAATCCAGTTATCGGAAATCTGATTATGACGACGGATATTAAACTTGTTACTGTGGTATGTGATCATCTTACTGTACTGCTTTTGCTTTTGGTGTTTGCCATTTACGCAAATTTTCACAATGACTCAAGTACTGCAGCTGCATGTTTGCTGTTGGACAAATTGCATCGACAGGCTACTTTTCTGGCAGATTATTTGGGGCAACAGGGCTACTTATTTGCAGAGTATCAAGTATGATATTATAAAAAAATTGGGTCAACTCTGCATGTAAAGATAATCACTAAATTAGATTTAAATAAAACCAATATATTATTTGCTTTGCCAATTCATCAAGGCATTTCAGCTATTGCTTTAACATTGACATTTAAGGCCGACACATTTAAAGATGAATGCTGGCAATATTCTACTGTTTTCATTTTTGTATTTGTCTTTGCCATATAGAGCTCTCATTGTTGTCCAGAAAAAGAAAAAAACAACATAAATGAGACGCACTGTTGCATGACCTGTCATTATGATGAGCGTGAGCACTGTAAAATATAAACATTTTAGTGCAGTGCACCAAACGTGAAATAATCCACAGCTGAACCTTGTGCTCAACAAATGCTCTATTTACTCCAGTTTGTGGACATTGCTATTTCCTTTAAAAAAAAATCAAACCAAATATCTCTTTAAAGATGGAGCTGTTCAGAGGGTACTGTACTGGGCTTGGGAGTGAGTGCCACAGACTGTATTGGGAAATACTGAGACTGACTAACACAATGTTTTTTTTTTTTTTCATGGGATTTGTTGGCCATAATCAAAATGTAGAATAACAGCAGCCTCATCCTTGGAACACATCTTTCCTCCAGGTCTGCAGGGCGACGTGTGCGACTGGTTACTGCAGTGTCCAGCAGGCTACAAGTGTGTGTTTAATCCCGGCACTTCAAACTACAGCTGCTCTTCTGTCTGCCACTTTGACCACTGCCACCACCACGGCATCTGTACTCACCACCCGGGCCAGCTCCCCGTTTGCCGGTGAGACCAGACGGAGGCAGTTTGAACCTCTCCGTCCACCCAAGAAGGTTTTGTGCATTTCAAGCGTCGTCTTGTCTGTTTATTTTAGATGCCTGGTCGGAGAGGACTTCTGGTACATGGGTCAGAGGTGTGACATGAGGATGACTCGAGCGCGGCTCGTGGGCGCGTGTCTCGCCATCTTGCTCGTCATGGTGACCGTGATTGCCGTTGTGGCCCTTGTGGCGGTGCGACGATACCGAGCCATTCTGATCCAGGCCAAAGTGGATCAGACTCGGAGCAGGTACGCACCGACTCGCACGTAAAATCACTACTTGCAGCGTTTCGGACCTACAATACAAACGTGAATACACACAATTCACAGATGCCACACAAGATACCCTGAACATGACACATATATGATGTAATAACAATTAGATGTTTAGAGGAAGTTTCTAGTTAAAACAAATATGTTCACCTGTGTTTCTGTAACGAGGTGTGATCTTGTGGGTTCGACCTTAAAATAACACAATAAACACACCTTTGGTAAACATATAAAAATGCAGTTGACACCAAACAACTTGGATTAATGTGACATATGTGGCAATAACAGAAAAGGCATCTTCAGGGGGAGCTCTTGTGTCCTGGCACAGATGGACCAGTAGTTGTAGTTACAGTAATGTCCACTAGGTGTCACAGTCTGGCTGCTGAAGCACATATTTAGGATAAAGGCTGCACTGTGGAAACTGGGGGAAATGTTGAGTCAGTCTGGTTGAATTTGAATGTCCACCGTCTGGACTTGCAGACAGCCCCTTGCGAACTTCAGTCATACGTTCCGTGATACGTTCACTGCCATCACGTCAAGTCTGTAAGGCGCTAGACCAAGAGGGGATTAAATTATGGATAATCTTCAAAGTGAAGGTTGGAAGTTTGTAAAAAGTCTCCTTAAGGGCCCCGTGGGAACTTGAGGAGTTGTAGATATGGACAGCCTTCAACAAATGCGTTGAAGTGCAGACTGCAGCCTCTCAAGGCGTTTATGTTGAGACACTAGATCACAGAGTGAAGAGTTTTATCCACCTTGACTTGGAGACGCTCTAGGTTCATCCTATTGCTGAGATTAACTTTTAATATTGGGTGTGCACACAGACAGATAAAGTTTAGGAGAGGGTAGTAGTTCTGTCCAGAGAAAGTTGGACTCTCCCGGAGGTTTCGTTCTTCTTCTTTTTTTTTGACCCGTTAATAGATTTTTTTTTTTTTTTTGGGGGGGCGAGTTTTTCTTTAGCGAGGGTCCAGGGACAGAGGATGTTGTATGTGGTCCAGACTGTAAAGCCCAATGTGGCAAACGTGTGAATTGAATGTTCACTTCCATTAGTTGATTTTTGCAAATTTTTCTCCAGTGAGATTTTCTAAACTGGCAAAACTATTAAACAAAAATAAAAAATAAAAATATATATACTACTTGAGTAAAAATAATATATATATATATATTTTATTTATTTATATATATATATATTTCTTTTTTTAATTTTTTTATTTATATATATATATTTTATTTATTTATATTTATTTTTACTCAAGTCCAGATCAAATTGAAGCAGATATAATGAATATTGTGCCGTGAATAATTATCCTCACATTATAGTTTGTTGTTTGTGCAGCTATCGCAGGTTCAACCATTTTGATGAGCTGTCAGGACGCTTCTGGTTGCGTTCGTGGGCAGGATCAGCAGACTCGCTGGATAATCCCGCCTTTACACGCTCCGATGAGTTACTGCACCTGCGGGCGCTGGACCGCCCCTGCTGTTACCACGACGACACGCTGTCGCTGGCCTCCACCTGCCCCAGTCACGGGGCTCGCATCAATACAATCTACCCGCACAGGTGGGCACACACAAACAAACAAACACACACACACACACACACACACACACACACACACACACACACACACACACACACACACACACACACACACGTCCATTATTGATCATGCCGGGAGCAAATGTCTGTCTGTCCTCCTCAATCTGACTAAAGCATGAAGTACATATAACAGTATGATCTATAACATCTCTGTACTCTGCTGTTAAGTGAACCTCATATGAAGTTACATCACATTTAAGTGATGACTAAGAAAATAATGATCAAGATACAAAGAAGCAAGCTAAATGCGTACATCTAAACAGGCTTGTTTTGAAAAGTTCAGCAATCAAGGAGACATTAGATCTGCAACACACACACACACACACACACACACACACACACACACACACGGAGGGGTGGGTGGGTGTTGCAGCCTACAACCTCACCACTAGATGCCACTAAATCTTACACATTGCACCTTTAAAAAATAATAATAACAATGCCTGCTGGAGGCAGCAGATAAAAATATTTGTCTCCTTTGCTGCTAAACGCTTCAATGTTCATCAGTTCGTTGCTCACTAACTGTCACTTAGAGGGCAGATAGTGTACAGTGGTTTATCAGAGCTTTTTCTGAAAACATCTGACAGACTGAAAGCCAAAAGATTAAAGTTGTGGGCCGTGAAACTGAAACAATAAGCTGAAAGATGCTAAAGGCCTGTAGAGCTGAATTTGGTGATAATTCTTTGTGGGTTTTTCATTCTCACCAGCCCCTTTTCATCTTTTGTTGCTGTAGAAATAGTTTTAGAAAGCAATGTTTTAACTATTGAATACTACTTTAATCAGTAAATGTTGTATTTAATCAAAGCAATATAGTAAAGATGTAAAATAAACAGTTAAAACACAACAACTTAATGAATGCAATTTAGTGACACTAAACATAACAATAAGTGTATCCCAAACTATGGCTTAATACATGTTTAAAACCCTAAAACAAGTTCAAATTAAGTGAATAAATCACTAAATAATATCAATTAATAAAACTACATTTCCGGCCCTTTGCTAATCTGTATCTTAAGCTTTTACTGCCTATAGTTCCCCCAAGTTTTTCTTGACAATACTTTCAGACACACATTTACATTTTTGACATTCGTTAATTTATATAATATGTAAACGACGTCTGTGTCTATAATCCCATGGCTCTCTGTAGCTCTCAGTATGGTTGGAGGGGAAGCGAGATGAGCATGGGGGATGGTGTGTTGGACTCGGGTAAGGCCAGTGACCTGTCTGTCTGTAGCTGGCCCGTGGAACCCATTCAGTGGACTCCCTTCCCACTTCTGCAGCAACTGGCCTCCCACAGGACACCCACAGTGAGTGTTTGGCTGTGTGTGAGAGAGAAACATAAATATATATATATGTATATGTATATCTGGTTTCATTATGTGTTGTTTCCCTGTGAAACCAGGTGAGGGTGTCGAGGCCTCGGTCCTACTGTGAAGGCATGGAGCTGGTAGACCTGGGAAAGAGCTGGACTGCTTGACACTCAGAAATAAGAATAAAATAAACATTGATATTTTCAGCATATTATTGCATTCTAGGTCTCAAATGTTCTTGTTTTGTTGATGAAAACTGTTAAAAAAAAAAAAAAAAAAAAAACAATGAGTGTAAATGTGTGTATATAAGTGTATATTTCTTTTGCTACATGTTCCAGTTCTGCTTCGTATGCCTCTGATGAGATGAAGGATGAACTGTAAAGAAAGAAGAACAAAGGGTGTGTCTAAATGTCTATGGCACAGAGTTTTATATCATGCTTTAATAAACTTAAATCTTACTCAGGGCAAGAATAAATGCATTCAATTTTTTGCCTTTATCAATAAAAAATGTAAGTCATTTAAACCTACTGAGCTTTGCTCTCTGAGGTCATCGCTTACAAAGGACAGTTTAGTTGTGTAGCACAAATACACATTTTAACACAAAGGCAGTTAAAAAGCCTTAGAATCTATTAACCCTCTATTGCATGAAGTATTACTTAAACATGATCAATATGTTTTAATGTTTGTTTTTTTTACTTTAAATAATGAAAATATTTGAAAAGAAAAATGTTTTCATTCAACGTCATTCATTTCTTTTAGTCATCATGAATGCTTTTAAATCAAATTCACATTACATTCTCCATTCTGACCCACTTTGTTGAAGAAGCAAAGGAAGATGGCCCACTTTCCCATCCAGGCATCTCCTGTATTGTTTGCTTGCAAGGTCCAGTAGTCTGTGTTGTCCCTTCTGACCGGATCAGGTGGCACAAGGCCCCTTGGCACCCTCTTTACTTTCCCCCAGGACAATCAGGGGTGTAATGTATAATCCTGATAAACGATACAGTTACAAAATGTCTGGAATTACAAAGTAATAATTAAAAACGTTTTCCTTTTTAAATGTAATAAAAAGTTGTAAACATAGTCTCAGTGTAGCTTAGTCTTATGAAAGTCAATTACAGTCCAATAGGTTGAAAGCCCGCAGTGCATGTACATAATATGGTTACCATATGGCATCAAATTAATTTAACAAAACACTTATCACTTCTGGACTGGTTTTGGTTAACTTACCTCAGATAAAACACATTATTACACCGTTAAACAATTCGTCAACTTTGGGAGCCCTCAGATCATGACCTTCTCGTGCCACACTGAAATGTGGATTTTTTTAGTACTGTTTTTGAGTAGAATTTACAAAACACATATGGCAACTTAATGCAATAGAGGGTTAGGAACCCAGTAGAACCAGTTTTCTGGTTCAAGCTCTGTGCATAGTAATACATGTAGCTTCTCTATTTGGACTCTGGAAATGGTTAACAGTCAACTGCTTACCTGCGAGAGCTAATATGGTTAAAGATATTCAGAAGTGTATTTGGGCCTAAATCACTGTAAAGTAGCAGTACATTTAACTCTGTTCAATGACACACTGACAGTCAGCCTGTGCAGAGACCTGAGAATTGGTGAGATGTGTTCACTTGTCTTTGTCAGGTTGGACTTTTTGGGGGGGGGATTTCTGCCTCGAAATCTGTATCTTCTAATATTTCATTTCAAAGAGTATTTCACATCCCTTCTTCCTCTCTCTGTCTCACTGGAGCACACACACACACACACACACACACACGCGCGCGCACACACACTAGCTACACTTCCACTCAATGCTGCTTATGAACCTGAGATGGAATGTGATGCCATAAATGACTGGGGCAGAGTGTAACGGGCAAATATTTACACTGCATTGCACTGGTGTCATTGTTCCTGTCATGGGAAAAGGAATAAGGCAGTGATTGGTTTGGGAGGAGAGAGGAAATGTGGCAAATAAAGGATGAGAGCGATTGTGCGTTAAAGGGAGAGAGAGAGCGCTAGAGATAGGGGATGAGTGAAAAGTGGACAGAAGCTACCTGCTAGCTTCTTCCATATACGGTCTTAGTCAGAGCCAAGAGCCAGTCCTGTGAATTTCTCTGACTGTGCGAGTGAGCAATGCAGGGAGTGTCTACGTATGTGTGTGTGTGTGGGTGTGTGGGTGTGTGTGTGTGTGTGTGTGTGTTGTAATCCATGCATGAGTCACGCACGCCACCAAATTATGAAATGGCTTGAGAAAAATGACAAGAGGAAACATTGAGAAATATCTGCCAGGAAGGAGTCAGAGATTACAAAGTTTAACCCCCCCCCCCCCCAAAGAAATGTTGATAAATCACTTTCTACATATTAATCTCTGAGTGCTTGTGAAGGATTCAGAAATCCATCCTAAAGCAGTATGCACACTCACCCACAGTAGTCTATATACATGCACAGCCTTAAAAAGGGAGATTCATTCATTTCCTCAGACTGGTCACATGACTTGAGCAGTGCATTCTTCCCCCCCATGTGACTAGCTCCAATATCTCCTTATATGGATGTCATCCAAAGGAACTCTTAAAGGGATGGTTGTCCTGCCCTGGGTCTATACTTGGTGTGTGAGAGTGTGCGTGCGTGTGTGCGTGTGTGTGTGTGTGTGTGTGTGTGTGTGTGTGTGTGTGTGTGTTCAGTGTCTGTCTAGAAAAGGATAATGCCACTCTGAAAAGCCAATTCCCTGATTAGATCATTCACTTCCCCTCTTCCTTCTATGTCATCCTTAGCTGCTCCATACCTAGTGACATGTGGGCATTTGTGTGTGTTTAAAGGTCTGTGTGGTCACTTCCTGTGTGCATCTGCAGAAGTCAAGCACTCTGAAACCTACTTCCTGTCTCCTTTGGCGAGCTGGCTATCATATACCCTTATTAGGAACACAAAGAGCCAATGAGAATTCCTACCATAAGTTTATGTGTCTTTGTCCGGTGCCCTTATTGAGTTAAAACCGCAACCCTACCCACCCACTTAAAGTCTCTTGTCGATTTACAAGATGAACTTTGCATGGCAACGTCCAAGTGTGCTATCATAATAATAAATAAGTACTTCAGGTTGGAGATGCACCAGCCTTATGCGCATATGGGTGTGTGCATGAGCAGGTGTGTATCATATCTAAGCGGGTCACATTCCTCTGTAATAGTTTCATAATAGGCCTTGCGGTATTCATTTCGAAACCACAAATAGGTACGTTCTGGAAATTACACACCTGTCTATTACATCTCATTGAGGCTGATAGGCCCCCTCCACTCCCTGACACTGGACAAGTGATGAGAGATAAGTGATCTACGGCCTCCTGAGTGTTTGCTGTAAACATACCTCAGCTAAGCCTGACCACATGTATCACTATCACTCTCCTCTGTGTGTGTGTGTGTGTGTGTGTGTGTGCGTGCGTGTGCGTGTGTGTGCGTGTGTGTGTGTGAGAGACACTGGTATGTCAGGGTAGACGTGTTAATCAGGGTGTTAACAGTGCTGTCAGTGACCCTGAGACTGGAACCACCCCACGTCCTGGCACTACCAGCCACGAGTGTCTGCCATGAATTTGCAAATGCATCCGCACAGTCTTCAGTGCCGTCTAGTTCTGTCTCATTCCCTCGCGTCCCTCCACTTAAATTGAGATGAATCGTGGATTTTCTTGTCGGTTTTCTGCACTTATTCCTCCAATGCACAAAGATAAAACAGAAGATAGTAACACGGGGTAGATGAATAAAATGCAAGTTGAGAGAAAAAGTGTAGGCCCCATCAACATGGATGTCAGGAATTAAAACTATAACAGGGTGGACTGAATTACATAAAAAAAAAATGTGCTAATCAGCTCATCAGACAATAACATAAAAGCACATATTTCAACTTGTTTACAAGGAGTCTGCTGTGCGTCGTTGTGTGTATCATCCCCATTGCTCCCGTCATAATAAATACTGATGGATGATATATAAAATGTGTTTTACTGAACACCGAAAGACCCCCAGACTAACAGTTGACAGAACGTATAGGTTAGTTTCCATGTTGCTCGTCTCCTCCGTCCTGTCAAGAGCGCAGGAGCGTTATCTGCATGCGCCACACCCAGTGGACGCGGGAGGACCAATCAGAGGGCGCTGAGCGGAAAGTTCTCCTTTTATGGAGAGGGGCTGCAGCGCCCGCTCACATAAAACCCTGCAATTTATTGGCCTCCATTGCAGTCAGGTTCAGACACTAAACCCTACCGGAGTGTAGCGCGCAGTCACAGCCCTCCTAAGCCGATAACCCTCCTCCCGAACAGGTAAGACAACCGCGATACCAAGAAGTTTGTGCATGTTTTTTTTTAAAATGCATTTATTCAACATATGCATGCATGTTTGTGTGTGTGTGTGATATTTTAGCCGGCTGGTTAATGACACGAGGTTTTTTTTTTTTTTTTTTTCTGAACTTGGAACAGCTAACTTAAATTCGGTCATTCATTAAGTTTTTAAATGTTTCTGATAACAGCTACAGTTTGAGGGGACGTCCCCACTACCGGTTACTTATGTAGCTATATATGTGTGTTGGTACGCTGTCGTGTGTGTAATACATATATATTACAGATGGTGTGAAATAACCCCGGCTCTCCACGTTGTCGTCACTTCATCAGTTTAACAAATCAGTATGCGTTTAAAAAAAAAAGAAGAAAAAAAAAGAGAGCGAGAGAGAGCCTGACCTTCTCTCTTTCTTGTAAGCATCTGCTTTGGCTCTGACACGGTGTCTGGCTCTGCTCTCTCTGATTTCACACACAGATTGCATCGACTGATTTTAATTTAAAACACTTAACGCGAACAGAAATTGCAGACAGGCGTGCAGAAATTAGAAAAAGTCTCTTTTTTTTTTTTTAAATTGTATTTCCCACATGAGCTTGTAACTATGATGCTTAACGACATAAAGGAACACCTGATGACATGACTGATGGGTGGAAGTTAATTCCCCCTTTTTTTTTTTTTTTTTTATAACTGTTTTTAAAAGCTTCACCTTTAACCCCGTGTGTGGTGGTTCCGGCGGAGGGAGTGGCCCCTGGTCCGTGTCAGGTTGCGGTTTCACGACACACGGGCCGGGCCCCCGCTGTCTCTCTCTCGCCTTATATGGGCATGGCGAGCCCGAGCGTTGAAACCGCCTTTTGTCTCTCCGCTGTTGTCTCTGGGCTGGGGACCTGCGCCACTGCGACATCCAGCGTCCAGTCGCCATAACGACAAGGCTGTAACCCCAGTTGATGTTTGCCAGATGTAACTCGGGACTGTCACACAGAGCCTCAGTGTTTAACCCCCCCCCCCCCCCCCTTCTCTCTCTCTCTCTCTCTCCTCTCTTTGTGTCCCTCCTCTCTGCCCAGAAAATGGAAGACGAAATCGCCGCCCTCGTTGTTGACAACGGATCCGGTATGTGCAAAGCTGGCTTTGCAGGAGATGATGCTCCACGTGCCGTGTTCCCCTCCATTGTTGGCCGTCCCAGACATCAGGTACAGCATCCACATATTGTATAAATTATAAATGACAAAGCATGTAAAAACTGTCCTACATTTCTGTTGTGTATCTTGATTTTTAACTTTTTTTTTTTTTTTTTTTCCCCTTATTTCTCTACTAGGGTGTGATGGTTGGCATGGGCCAGAAAGACAGCTATGTTGGCGACGAGGCCCAGAGTAAAAGGGGAATCCTGACCCTGAAGTACCCCATTGAGCACGGCATCGTCACCAACTGGGACGACATGGAGAAGATCTGGCATCACACCTTCTACAATGAGCTGAGAGTGGCCCCTGAGGAGCACCCAGTCCTGCTCACCGAGGCTCCCCTGAACCCCAAGGCCAACAGGGAAAAGATGACCCAGGTAATGATGGCTGACACACTGACGCACCCCCCCCTCCCCCCCCTCCTCACACAGTAATAAAAAAAAAAAAAAAAAAAAAAAACTCGACTCACCTGCAGGGCCCCGCAGCAGGAAACATGTGTTGCCGCTCGGGCATTTCCGCTTCTGCTCAATCTGTCCGTTTCCTCCTGCTCCTCCAATCTCCAGGTTTCTTTCATCCTGTGCTGATCTTTTCATCTCTGCGGAGGCTTCAGGTTTCTATCTCTCTGCACTGTGGATGCATCGGGCATGGTCACTGCTGTGTTCAAATCAGGCTTGTTTTAGACTACAGTAGATGACAAGCGTCCTAACTACACTGGTGTCTGCATGATGCACCAGACGACCGTAGAGCAGGTTGCTGCACAGTCAACACGACTAAACTACAAGTTACTGTAACGACTGGGTTTTATACTCAAAACAAAACAGGCCAGTGTGCTGTGCTTTTCTGTACTAACTCGCACGAGCTCACTTAGGGTTACATCGACTCATCCCTCGTCTCCTCTCTTCCTCCAGATCATGTTCGAGACCTTCAACACCCCCGCCATGTATGTGGCCATCCAGGCTGTGCTGTCCCTGTACGCCTCCGGCCGTACCACCGGTATCGTCATGGACTCTGGTGACGGTGTGACCCACACAGTGCCCATCTATGAAGGCTACGCCCTGCCCCACGCCATCCTCAGGTTGGACCTGGCTGGCCGAGACCTCACGGACTACCTCATGAAGATCCTGACTGAGAGGGGTTACAGCTTCACCACCACAGGTTGGCACACAAACGGCGACTTCACGACGAGCTAATCTTTTGACTCATTGGGGGAAAAAAAAAAAAAAAAAACTGGGACTGACTCTAACATGTATTCTCTTGTCTTGCAGCTGAGCGTGAGATTGTGCGTGACATTAAGGAGAAGTTGTGCTACGTTGCACTGGACTTCGAGCAGGAAATGGGCACCGCCGCCTCCTCTTCATCCCTGGAGAAGAGCTACGAGCTGCCCGACGGACAGGTCATCACCATTGGCAACGAGAGGTTCCGTTGTCCCGAGGCCCTCTTCCAGCCCTCTTTCCTTGGTAGGTTCAGTCTGGGAACAAATACAGAGGGAGTTCAACTGTTGTGAAGCACAGGGGGTCGTCAAGTATGTGGACCACAAACTTACTTTCTTCTTCACCACCTCTCACAGGTATGGAGTCTTGCGGTATCCATGAAACCACCTTCAACAGCATCATGAAGTGCGACGTGGACATCCGTAAGGATCTGTATGCCAACACCGTGCTGTCCGGAGGTACCACCATGTACCCTGGCATCGCTGACCGCATGCAGAAGGAAATCACTGCCCTGGCACCCACCACCATGAAGATCAAGGTATAACTCATCATCATCATCATCCTCTGGCAAAAACCATGTGGTGTTCCAGAAGGCTCTTTACCTCTATTGCCACTCGGTGGACAAACGTGGTTAATTCAGCATTCAAGCGCTCTCGCTTGTCTTTTTAGCTTCTCCTCCTACATTTAATTGACTTAACACCTTTTTTTTTTTTTTTTTTTTTCCTCTTCCTCCTTGCAGATCATTGCTCCCCCAGAGAGGAAGTACTCTGTATGGATCGGTGGCTCCATCCTGGCCTCCCTGTCCACCTTCCAGCAGATGTGGATCAGCAAGCAGGAGTACGACGAGTCCGGCCCCAGCATTGTCCACAGGAAGTGCTTCTAAACAGACTTGTCAGTCCCACCCCCTCCCCCGAAACACACACTGCTACAAACCCAAACGACTGGCTCTGCATACATGCCTACACCAACACACTGGTGTATGCTGAGCCTGCAACGCCACTTCCCATTTTCCCTCATCACTATGGCTATGGCACCATGCCCCCTGATGGGGAGAAACTCTGCCGGAAGTACAGAGCGTCCCAGGCGGTGTGAATGTGTGAGGAACATGATGTCCATTGTCGTGTTTGTGTCGGTCATTCCAGATGTGTTTGTTCACCACCTTATTTGCCTCTATGAAGGTTTTTCTCTGTCGGGCCCCACTGCCCAACAGACCTGTAGTATTGCTTATGTAAATTATGTAATCTTTTGTTTTTGTACTTTCAGCCTTAACCAATACTTGGTCCAGTTTGTTTGTCATTATGCAAAAGACAAAGCTTCTACCTTGTATGGGGGTGTGAAGGATTGTGCCCGGGGCTTCAAGCCTCTGGTGTACACAACAACCCAATAAAGTGCACATGTCTGAGATTCCAGTCTGTCTACTTGGTGTCTATTCATTTTGAGCAGCTCAGAATTTACATTGTCTCAATCCCATGCTTTAATGCAAGTTGGACACATTGCTTTACACTCTGAAGGTTAAATGTCACATTTTAACTTGCTGCATAGAATAAAGCAGTTTTATTCTATGTAGTTGCGTCAGTTTCAAGGTCTTGGTATCATCACCGTCATGGCTCACTAGTTTACTAGAACTGTAAAATCTGCTGTGATTCTATACTAACAATGCATCAAATGGCTAATTTAATTAAAAAGTCTCTCTGAACTAAGTATAATTGTACTAAATTACTTTCAAACACTTATCAAAGCACAATGAAATGCATTGCATGATTGTTGCCCATTTAATAAACTATGCGCAAACAAGTGCATCTTTAAATTTGCATCAGGCGGAAAGTAAACAGCAAAAAAAAGGTTAACAATTTTAAAGTCTTGCAGAAGACCATGTTATACTTTTTGGTCCAGCCATAAAACTTGTGAACTTAGGAAACTAAGTGACTTAATTAAAGCTGATTGTTTTTTTTTTAAAGGCCC
Source organism: Ophiodon elongatus (assembly GCA_016806645.1). Lineage (NCBI taxonomy): Eukaryota > Metazoa > Chordata > Actinopteri > Perciformes > Hexagrammidae > Ophiodon > Ophiodon elongatus. The sequence goes on along the minus strand of JACSYO010001013.1, from coordinate 2,782,913 downwards.
AGTGTAAGACTTGGTGCCATCTAGTGGTGTGTAGCAGATTGCAACCAACTTAATACCCTCTGCTTACTCCTCCCTTTCCTAACATGTTGAACTACGGTGGCCTTTAGGATTTTAGTCCAACTAGGAGCTCCTTATCAATACTCTGCTTTTCTACATGAAAAAAATTGCTTTAAACACGTCTGGGATTTTAGAAACTAATGCATTCGGAACACGATTAGAATTTATACTTGAAATATATCTAAATATAGTTATGAAGCCTCAAGTTCAGCGATTCCGCTGTGGCCATCTTGGAATACGACAGTTGCCATGTTTTTTGTGACCGGAAATTACCAATTTCGGAATGCGGAGTGACGTGGAGACGCCAGATACGTCTCTGGTAAGTGACCTGTCAATCACAGTAAGCCCCGCCCTAAAGCATACTCTGCTTTATGGTCTATTTTACTCTAAATTGACCCTAATTTGCTAAATGAACATGCTGTATTTAAGTAATAAGGTACTCGAGGCAGTACTGTATCGTCAATGTTCTGTTCAAGGGTGTTGTACGCGTCGGGCCGGCAAACCCTTGAACAGTACATTATTGACGATACAGTACTGCCTCGAGTACCTTATTGCTTTTAAAATACGGTTGCGACATGAATAGTAAGTAAATAGTAAGCTGCCTTTCAGCACAAAATAGTTGTAGCCACCAAACGTTGTGTATCACATTTCGGTAGCCTAGAGAAAATAGTCCCCGTATGTGTGGCTGTTGCTATGCAACAGACAAACAGCATTGGGAACATCACGTTTGTTAGCCTAGCTAGATCTCGCACCATCTCATTCATTCACATTGCTCATTTGATAAAAGTTGCCATTAAAATAACAAAAATGACAATGGGACACTTTCAATAAAATAATATTTAATTTAAACATTAAGTCTAAACATTCTAAATCAATCATGAATGCTAAAAGAAAACTAAAGTTGCAAGTGACTTGGGACTCGATAGACTAACATTAGGCTGTTAACGTTTGTTTATGTTGATTTGGATATCTCCATTAATTGTGCATCCGTGGAAAACGTTTCTCATGTCCCCTTCGTCTCTGATGATATCGCTTCCGACCACTCTTGCTCTCTTTGCCGGTGGCTCGGTGTTGGAAGTGCCTTCTCCAGCAAGGATATTACTCCAACGCTGTCTTTCATTGAGATTTGGTGCCCAGTAGCTTTGAAGGGAGCTTTCGGATTTATAGCATGACGTCCACCTAAATTATCCTCTTCGGCTAACCACTCATCAAAAGTCATTCCCCCCAAAATATCAAAGTTTACACGAAACATGTTTGGTAACTGTCAAGCTTGAAATGACAACTAACGGTCGCGCAAAATCTAACGTTACCTGTTATTTTGAGTGCGCACTGATATGGAACGCTCAGGCAAATGTAAACAGGTGTACAGTACATTATGGCTCAATACAGTACACCCCGTGACTCACTCTCAACCAATCAGAATGCTTGATTTCATCTACCCGTATTATAATGAGAAGTAATTACATATCAGATATATTAATTATTATCTAACTTTGTGGATCGGACTGCAAGTCATATATCTTATAATATTGAAATATTAAGAGGTCACATTAACTCTATATTATTAAAACATGATCATTTCATGGTTTGAGCTGTATTTTCTGATTATTAATTAACTGTTGACGGACACTTTTTTTAACAAACTGCTGATGAATTTTGATAGTTGGAAAACTTTGGATAATAATAGCGCATAACAGTATTACAGGACTATAGAAGCCATAATAGCCATTGATGCCTGTTTTATCTTTTATATATTTATTTAATGTTTTAAATCACTAATGTATTTTTACATTGTTGCTGCTGAACTGACTGATGTTTTTCCACAGAGAAGGTACAAATATTCTATATTGAAACCAATGGTGAAAATTAACATTTACTCAAGTATTCGAGTATTTCCATTTCATATTACTTTATACTTACTCACCTATATTTCAGAGGCAAAAAAATTACTTTTTACACCACACAGCTATATTTACTAGCCACTTTGAAGATCAAGGTTTTACATACAAATATATAGTATAATGAGTATGGTGCATTACAAATTACTTTTTACAGATTAAACTAGCCAACAGGATAAAAATTAATAATAAGTAATACGTAGTACCAGCTACAACATAAAATGCTGCTTATACAGAAATGCAGAATAATCCAATAATTTAATATCACACTGACAGGTTTCCATCTGCTACCTAATGAATAATTATACTTTTGATACATTTAACTGCTAATACTTGTGTTTTTCTTCTTTCTTAAAAATATTTTTTTTTTGTTTTTTTTTGTTAAAGGAAAATTCCTTTAACAAAAAAAAGAAAAGAAATCAGATTGGCTTGACAGCAACTTCTTTGTTGTTTATTTTTCTTTGGGCCTGACCGGAAGTATGTCCGTCACCGACAGACGTCCGTCACCGACAGACTTCCGTCACTGTGCAGCAGCGAACGTGGTCCGTCCTGTCAACGGGTGGTTACACCCGGTAACAGCGCCTGTGCTCCGACGGAAAGCGATTTCATCGGAAAATGAGGCGCTGGGCGGCCGGATGAACATCTAAAAATCAAATCAAAATAAATAAAACCTCCTGGTGATCATGAGCGGGACCGTGAGAGGGATTTCAGAGGACATGGACCGACAGATTGTACAGGTGAGGAAACCGACAGAACCTCGAGAACCCGTAAATATTGAACGGTACCGCAGAGCGGCTGAACTAACGTTAGCTAACGTTCACGCAGAGCTGGGTCAGACCCACACGGATCCCTGCTCCGTTGTTCACCCAAGTTTGGTGAATACGCCTCGACACTGTAGTAAAACACTGACGTGAACGCGTTTGAGCTTTGCTACAATATGTGTCTGGTCGCTGGTCAGCTTTTAATCTCAAATTGTACTATATGTATAGGTGTTTCCGCTTATTTAACTATAACGCTGGTTAATAAATGAACTGTACAACACGGAGCACTATTAGTAAATGTGATTTTATGTATGTAATGTCCACATCGTTGTCATATATTAAATCTTATTCAAAAGTCAGTTGAGGTAATTAAGATATATAAAATGTAAGAATAAAATAACCAGATAGGATTTTTTGGCAAATCCAGCTAATTAAAAACTCTCAAATAACTAATGCTGATGCAAAATTATGTATATATACATCTATATCTATATCTAGCTATATATAGATATATAGATATAGATATATCTATATCTATATATAGATATATAGATATATGTGTGTGTGTATATAAAAAAACCCTATAAAAATGTTGTCATAAAGCAGTCCCACTAATTGATTTGCAGCATTGTCTACAATGGCTGAATACAACCAGACATTAAATGGAGAGCTACCACAATATGAATGATAAATTGTCATAACCTTGGGTCTTAATAATAGCTGCTGTCTCTTCGTTGGACCTCAATTACAAAATACCAATAATTGGTAGTTGATACCACCAGGATTTGCAGCATCTTGACCGTTATGGTAATTCTGACTGAATGCACGGAGGGTCCAAAAGCTTTTAACCGTGACACCGCTTGCTGTCTGTCTCAGGCTGTGTTTGACGAGGACACGATGTCCTCGACCTCGGTGGGGATGTCGGATTTGTCCGACGAGATCCTGCTGTGCATCCTCCGCCATGTTCCGGTGTGTGACCTGGTGCGGAACGTGGCGAACGTCTGCCACAAGTTACACACACTGTGCCACGATAAGACCCTGCTCACAAACGTCAGCCTGTCTGAGGAGTATCTGGTAAAGATGTTGAATTTCTTTTTCTTCACCTCTTGAACTGATGAGGCATGTTTCAAGATGATCAGATTTCAGTGAAGATCTCTATCACAGTTTTCTATTAATCTTCCAACTTAATGCACGTGTGTGTGTGGATCTTTCTGTATATTTTGAAAGCGTTCCTTCAACAACACAGTGGAGTGTTTGTTGCATTTTAACAGCTGGATTTAATAAAATGAGTTCTTTGTTTCCTCCAGGCTGACGATCTATTGGTACGGCAGATATTAAAGCGGTTGGCCAATCACGTGCAGTCTCTCAGCCTGAATGGTTGCTACTGGCTGGCCGGCTCGACAATGGAGCTTCTCGCTCGCTGCAGAGGAGTGACGCACCTCGATGTCACCGGCTGTCGCCTCACTTCTCTGCGTCTCTCCCGTCTCCTCTCCTCCCTCTCTCTGCTCAGATCCCTCGCTTTTGATGTGACGCCAGGCTTCAACTCGGCTCAGCTCAGTTCGGAGGCCGTGGATTCACTGAGCCGCCTGTCAGAGCTCAGACAGACACTGTTGACACCGAGTTATGGTGTGGTGCCGTGTTGCGCCCAACTCCGCAAGTAAGAGTCTGTCAGAATATTGAGATTTCATGTGACAAATGAAAGTTTTGGTGCAAGATGAAAAGTGAAGGGATCACAATTCATCCTGAGCTGAACATGATTGTCTGTACCAGATTTCATGGCAATCAATACAATAGCTTTGGAGACATTTCATTACGAACTACTAGGGCCGCCCCCCTCTTACTCGTCGTTCTTTAATGCTTTTTTTAATGCTGAATTATTTATTTCCCCAAAAATTATGAGTACAATTCTGGTAGATTTAATTATGCTTTTTTGTGATTCTTTGTCAAGAAACTCAGTTTTACAGATCTGTAGATTAAATCAACCAGCCAATTGGTTGACAAAATCCTGTTAGTAGACGAATAATTGATTTGGTTGATGACAGCCCTATGAGCGCCAAAGGTCAACCTCAAGGTGGCGCCAGTGGAAAAGTCATGTCTACAAAATTGTGTGCCAACTCATATTGGTGATCCCCAAAGTCACTAGGATGTATCCTCCATGGCTCATGAGTGTTTGAACAAAATGTCATGTAAATCCATCCTGTAGTTGTTGAGATATTTCCGTCTCTGGATCAAAGTGGTGGACTGAACCGACATAGCCATCCCTAGCTAGCATGGCTGAAATGCATAAGTGCAAAGCCTCAACTGCTTTGTGTCACAATCAAATCTTAAATGTACTTGTCACTTCAGAGCACATGTCTGGTCTGGTGATGTCAGACCAGACAGCAGCCATCTTTATGCATTTGGTCCGTTGGTTGAGTTCAGCGACACTACGCTAATGGAACTGGCATTCACATTCTTGTCGCCTTGTCTCAGGACTTTGTGTTACTTTTACTGCTACATTGTTGGATGTGTGTCTGCAGGCTGATGCTGCAGTTTGACATCTCAGATGTGACCAGAGAGGGTATCGGTGTTTGCTGTCAGTTAATGATGGGTCAGAGCAGCGTGCCGCATTACCAGCAGCTGGAGGAGTTCACTGCCAGGCTCGCTCCGGGGGAGGTGAGTTTGTTTGCGTTCATGTGCGTGTACTATGCTCTCGTATATCTGCAGTACACTCTTGAATACTGTGTGGTTTGTAATTGGTGTATCTGTGTGTTCGTGTCCTTAGGTAAACCAGACCTTGCTCCTCCTCTACCTGGCAGTGTTCAGCGTTCATGTGCCGAAGCGTCTCCGAGTTTTCCTTGTGTCGATTCCTGGCCCAAACCCGGCGCACTGGCCCGCGGCTCCCTCACTGGCCCAGAGCTTGGGCCAACGCGGGGACCTGGAGGCCCTGCAGCTCCCTCGGTCCTGGCTGGACTCCTTGTCCCTGAAGCGAGCCCTGGAGGGAAACAGTCCGAAGCACCTGAGCTTCAGCCGCTGCCCAGCGCTGTGGCCGCAGGTGTTCCAGTCGTTGCTGGAGGGAGGAGTCAAAGACGCCGCACAGCTGACCAGCCTGAACCTCAGCGGGATCAACAAGGTCCTGTACTCCGAGTGCAGGAGTGTGGAGGATCAGCTGGTCCCCGCGACAATGAGCCGGTTGGCGGTCGGCTGTTCCAACGTTAAACAACTGAACCTGATGCACACACACTATCATCATGAAAACTCACCCGGGCTGGGTGCGGAAACACACCTGTGTGCCAGCTTGGCCAAACTCGCACACCTGCGCTCTCTCACTCTGCCGGCCTGCGCTCTGTCAGACGGCTTGAACACACATCAAATCACTACAAACAACACGTCTCCCTCTCCGTTGTTCCTGGGGCTGAAGAAGCCTCCGCGTCTGGGGATCCAGAATTACAAGCCCGATACGGAGTCCTCTCTGTCGGGGGACAGCACTTCAGGGCTCGCTCTGCTCTTAGCCGGCTGCCCTTTTTTAGAGACCTTAGAGCTCATCGGTCCAGGTTTTGTCTCCGCGCTGCCTCGGCTTGAGCCTTGCACTCGCGCCAGCGTGGAGCCCCGCGGTATGTGTGCGTGGGCCCGAGGAGTTGGTGACGCACACTTGGCGGCACTTGAGGCTTTGCCTCGATTACATCGTCTGACTCTGGCTGGGCTCCCTGGGGTCCTCAGGGGGACAGGGCTGGTACAGATGACCAGGCAGTGCAAAGACCTACAGGTATTGTCCCTTGCCAACATGGGATCACTAAAAACCATGAACTACACCCCTGCCTTGCTGGACACACTTAAACAGTGCACGCAGCTACGGGAACTCAGGTTAGAAGACGTCTTTGTGTACCCTTCATTTACTGTATTACTGAACTCTAACCATCAGACCGTACAGTCGTAATCATTATTACATGTCCCTTTTTAGTTAACGGATTGTCCATCTTTCCAGTGAAATATTTATTCATTTATCAATTCTCATATTTAATTTATTATTTGAACTATTAATTTAATCAGAATGTTAGTTTTCCTCAGTGGGGTGTTAAGTAGATTCAGAACCACACAAACGTTCGGCTTACTTTGTAAAAAAAAAAAAAAAGAATCAAAATATAATCTTTTTTTGTTATGAATCTAATTAAATAAAAAAACTTGTTTATGACATTTTTTAATTAGCAGATTGTATTTTTTCAGAGAATTATGAGAACCCCCAAACTGAAAAAAACATACATTCAGATTTACCTTGTAGAATGATGTAGAGGTTTTTTTTTTTCATTCTATTTTTCTATGTAAAGTTCTTCTATTCACTACAAAATCCAGGGCAGTACATCATTTAGTCTGATTACATTTCTTGGAAAGAGTTCACGTAACATTGTGTGTCTGTGTTCCAGGTTAGAGCAGCCCTACCTGAATGCCAGCGCGTCATTCTTTGAGGCTCTGTCCTGCTGCTCCCGTCTGCAGCGTCTCTGCCTTATCTCACGCAGCGGTACCTTCGACCCGTCGGCCGCAGAAACCTTCATGGAGCGATGCGGCCACGTCGTCATGTGCCACATGTTCCTGGGTGGCACCTTAGTGGCTTGTCGCACTCTGCAGAAAGCTCTGCTGGACAGGTCTGTGCTTTTTTTTTTTTTTTTTTTTTTTTTAAGTGTGAAGACAAATCCTCAAACATTTAGGTGATAGTTTTGGATTTATTTTGAAATGGAGTTGAGGTACTCATCCAGAGTCGGCGTAGAACCTACAGAGGATGTCGGTCACCACGCCCTAAGTTTGTAGAAACCGACAGGAGTTATGGCACAGAGGCAAAGCGATGAACTGCTGTGGACGGAGCCAGAAGCAAAACATGTTTTAGCCACCTAGATAAAAGGCCCACCTTAAAAAAACGAAAATTCAATATCAGTTAAAGTCTACCCTATATTTTGGATTTTTTTTCACCTCTTTACCGTGCCATCATGAATCCCTGTCCGACGAGGAACCGAAGCCATTATCTAAGCTTGCTTCAGAGACACCAGACGTCATTGACAAAAACAGTAATTTAACCTCGCGAAACACAACAGTAGCTGGTGTAGCACTGCCTTGGTCAGTTAGTGTTATTGTGTGACTTCAAAACACCAAGTCACACAAGGGCACAAACAAACTAACTGATCGAGGCGTTGGGAGACCAGCAACTCCTGTGTTCTGCGAGGTAAAAGGACCAAAGAGCAGAGATGGATATAACGGCTTCAGTTCCCTGTTGGACAGTTCTGCCTGAAAGCAACATAAAGCAGTAAAAATATTCTAAATGTAGTGTACACTTGAACTGATATTGTTTTTTTTCTTTTTCGGTGAGCTTTTCTTTTCGGCGGCTAAAATTAGTTTTGTTGCTGTCCGTCCACATTATGCTGCTCCTGTTGCTCCTCTCTGTTTCTACAAACTGGGGGGCGTGCCGACCGTCATCTGCTGTAGGCAATACGCTGACTATGTATAAGTACCTCATAAAACCCACTTTAAAAAATCTCAATTATCCCATTAAACTTGTTTTAACGTACTGTTATTTGTTTGTTTACCATATTTTTATTGTAAATTTTTATATTTTTCTATTTTTTTAATTCTGTAATGTTATTGCACTGTGTTTTTTGTTTTTGTTTATTGTTGTGCACCTTTCACCAAGTCAAATTCCTTGTATGTGTAACGTACTTGGCAATAAACAGTTCTGGTTCTGATTCTGAAAATCACCTTTTCTTGTGTTCTCTCTCTCTCTTTCTCTCTCTCTCTCTCTCTCTCTCTCTCTCTCTCTCTCTCTCTCTCCGTTAGATTTTCAATCGATCGCTCGGCTCTGAGCGTGGTCATCTACCCGTTACAGCATGAAGACCTGCCCTCCGTCATCAGAGACATCCCACTAACACTGCTGGACAGGATTACTTTGTTCCAGAGCCACGTGGCCCAACCACCGCATCTGTCCCCATTGTGACATCACCAGAAAGCTTCAGCGTGATTGGTGCTCAGACCTATTTTATTCTGCAGGAAATAAAATACACTTATTCAAAGACTGATTGTCATCTGCACAGTGATTTCTGTGTTATTTGTTTCGCCAACAACGGTTTCAGGCTGCTCTACAACAATCATCATCATCATCTTCATCATCTTCTTCATCATCATCATCATCATCATCATCATCATCAACCATGATTGTTTTCATTTACCTGACAAAGTAATGATGGTGTTCAAAGAGTAATTTGCTGGCAGGGAGTTTATTGTTCCAGGACTTTGGAGGTCTCAGCCTTTCAATCATAAATAATGTCTATTAGTACACCGATCTGTTGCTTTGAAAATAAGTGCCAAAAATATAAATGAAGGGATGTATTTGTTCAGATACTTTGTACAGAAGATCTGAATCAAATGATGTTGTAATAAACTCCATTGAAATTATTCGTAATTGTTGTCTGTGTACTATTGGCCTGTTTGTGTAATTCTTTTAATTCATCACAAGTTGTCTACTATTGTTGGTGGTGTTATCCAAAGCTACATTGGTAGGCAACCGGACGACAGACCATAATTTCCACACATGGAGCCCCGCCGCGAGAATATGGAAATGTAAAATTATTCTTTAAAGACACATTATTTTTTTTGTATTTGTTGAAATCAACCCAGAATTAACACAATGGCCAGTGGACCCAAATGTTCTAACATGCAGTGGCGGACTCAGCCTGTCTGCACCGGAAGGGAGCGCTACATGGCCCCCTGCATCACGTGACACTGTCTGACTGGACCTCTCTACTCCAGGTCGCACAGCCGGGCGGAGTCTATGACCCACAGCCCGGGGAGGAGCGGCTCCGTGAACGCGGTCTCTTCTCTGTGCAGCAGCTGCAGCGTGGTGTCGTCACAGACGCAGTAGTAGGTCAGACGACCCGCCTCGTGGTCCAGGTACACGCCGACTCTGGAGGACCGAGGCTCCGGCACCTCGGTCTCCTCGTCCTCGTGCCTGAAACACTTCGCGTTTCCGTTTATGTCCAAACTCCAGGATTTGTCGTTGCAGCCGAAGGCGCACTGTGCGTAATAGTCCGATCTGCCGAGATCTTTGTACGCCACCGCTATTTCAACGGACCCTTTGAACTCCACCTCCCAGTAGCAGCGTCCCGACAGGGCCTCTCTGCACAGCACCTGGTACAGGTGGGAGAACCTGTCCGGGTGCTCGGGGTACTCCTGGACCACATCTGTGAGCTCCACCTTTCTGTTCCCCTCAGACAGAACCATCTCTCTGTACGCGGTGTTTGGGTCCAGGGTGAGGGGCCGGTAATCTGGGAGTGGAGAGGAAGAGCTCTTAACTGGGAGGATTTAAAGAATTGCTCTATGAGTGTGTTTGAAGGAATAATTAGACATTTTTGGGAAATTGGCTAATTTGCTTTTTTGCAGAGAGGTACAGCAGATTAAACGAGAAGATTAGTAGGCAAGTGAGTATTTTGACCAAAAACCTATTTTTTATGCACATTTTCCAACTCCAAGCTGTATAAACTTGAATGCCTATTGGATTTAAGCATATCAGGTGATGTGTATTTGTGTAATGAGGGAGAGTGTGGCCTAAGGAGATCAACACCCTATATCAAGGTGTGCATAATCTTCTTTTCCTCAGGCAAAATGGCCCAAAAAGAGATTTAACTGACTCTGAAAAGTCAAAAATTGTAAGAAAAAAAAAAAAAAAAGTCTTTCAGAGCACTGTAGATGTTCAATAATAAAATGAATCCTCAAACATACAACTTGCCTAATAATTGTGCACACAGTGTATGAAGCCAGACTGGAAGACTGGGAACAAGGGGAAACAGCTTATATTTAATATATGACCATTTAATTATAACATTAGTGCAACCAGGGCCAATCGTGGCTTCTGAGCTCAACTGCATGTTCAATACATTTCCTAAAGAGTAACCGATGGCACCTCACTGTTATCTGTTGGTCTGTTTTCTGAGATATAAAAAGACTCACATTTTATGAAGTCTGCTCTGGTCTGAGGTTCATCTATTTGTGAATCATCTGCTCCTCTCTCACACACACACACACACACACACACAAATTCAGAGTCATTTTATAAATACTGATTTAGAACTACATTATATCTGAGGACAAGTGTCTTTAAAACACAGAAGGTGCTAATATGTAGAGCTAAAATCATGGAGACACTATTTAGGATATTTTCCAACACCAATTTATTACATAATATGGAAGATGTCTACAAAATCACTCGTATATATTAAAGCCATGAACATCAGATTAATTCAAACAAAAAATGTTGTGACTCTTTTTGCTTATTTTATTGTAGCTCACTCAAAACCATTCATCTGGACAACAGAACACGATGAGATCAACTTATTATGATATGATTTTGTTTGAATTTGATAAACGATCTGGATGAAATGATAACACTAACGTGTTTTTTATGACACAAAGTTCGGTCATGTGTGCTGCTGGTACATTTGTATAGTGGGTGTGTTTACCTGCAGCAGGCGTGGCGTTAGACACATGACGGGGGGGAACTTGCTGATCTTGGACAGAGATTTCCTGCATAAATCAGTATTAGTATTGTGTTTCTCTCCAAGACTCTGGTAGAATACAGAAAATGGTCAAAAACTGTGAAGCTAAAACATTTGTCCTCATCCATTCATTTGTAATCCCAGTCAAATCTGTGAGAGGGTTGTGTATTTTTATACACACTCAAGGTTTTTATACACTGTGACTGCAACAAAACTTCCCCCTGAAACTGCTGTGGGTACAGAATAGTTTCACCAAAGTATTGTATTGATGTATCCTGTAGGTTTAAGGTGTGATCATGATTCATCTCTCTGTGAATCACCAGGAGAACATTAGGAGACTGTATTTTAATATTATTCCAGTATTTACGACAATAAAGTTATTCCTTCACAGCCTCAAAAATATATGACTAACTCATCTGATGAAACAATACATATTTCCATAGATCACAAACCAAACTGCAGCAACTAGATCATTCACAGGATGCGCTTATTTGGTGGCTGACGTTTTAATTACTACAATAAATGACTGTTTATTAAAGGCCCAATTCTTGAATTGAACTTTGGAGCCTCCTGCTGAGACAATATGACACACTGTTATATGTCTTTCCTTACATGGTAATAATGCTGACTGACGATATAGCCTACTTCTTCACTCTGGTATTAAATGCCTTCAGCTGACCTCTCATATGTGAGAAACTTACATTTTATGATGTCAGAATTACACAATGATAACTTAGATTTGAGTTTTTCTTAACATACAAATGAACACTTCAAATAATTTCTGAATAGTGTGCAATAGTATGAGCGTGTAATGAGTCGCATAATATTAAAACGCGTGCAGTCACTTGTTATGAATCTATGTATTTTACCATTGATCCAGCTGCGTCTCTCTCTTCCATTGCTGAGACGCTGATCAAAACTTGTATCCCGGAAGCCGGTGTCGCCCCTGACGACCGTGTCTCTTTCTAAATAAATCAAACCGGCCTTTAAATATTCTTATTTGGTCTGGCTCACCGTTTTTACCCCACATTTAACCCCAGGAAGTCAACTTCATGACCAGCTGCGGGGCGTCGATCTACCTCTAGGGGCGTGAAGTCAACGGCACAGGCGAACGAGTCTATCACCGATGTAGTCGATCGAAGTGGGACGTCCCATCCAGAGTAGATTAAGCTTTTTAAACAATTAATTTACCTCCAGAAATAAACTGTGACGTGTTTAAACTCAATTCATGTCAATTGTGATTCATTTCAAGGATCGAAGCGCTAAATAAGGCGCTTTATAATGATTGTTTCTGTATCTACTAGTCAGGTCTGGCGTAGTGTTTGTCATTGAAACATCGTGTTGCGTGCAGCGTGACAGAAGCTGCGCAGCTGAACCTGAAACAAGCGTTTGTAAGATTTTTTTTGTAGATTTTTTAAAATTGCTTAACATGTTAACGTCCGTCGCCTGTTTCGTGCGAAACGGGAGGAAAGTCTCGGTCCCTGTCGTGAAACTGTCCCTATTTTCAACGGTTAAGAGCTCGACCGGGACCCTCAACCTGCCCGGGGGACGAGATGTGTCGCGACACCGGTCCTCCGGGCTCGTCCTCACGCCGACTCCCTGGCAGCTGCTCTCCGTCAGATCGGTGTGCCTATCCGCCGCTTCCCATGCGGGTGCAGACCCCCTGGGTTCCCCCTCAGCCCCGGCTAAAAACGACCCCCCGGACCGGGAGAACTTCGGTTCCTTTTCCACCGACATGTCCTCCAGGAAGACGTTTAGGAAAATCAGCCCGTACGTCCAGGATCTGCGGCACCGGGAGGGGGACGAGGACCCGGTGAAACCTCGCAGGAGGTCCGCGAGGAGAAACACGCCGTACTGGTACTTCTTACAGTGCAAGAAGCTGATCAAAGACAACAAGGTGTGTGTGTGTGTGTGTGTGTGTGTGTGTGTGTGTGTGTGTGTGTGTGTGTGTGTGTGTGTGTGTGTGTGTGTGTGTGTGTGTGTGTTCCTTCTGTGTGTGTGTCCTCTATGTGTGTGTGCTCCTTCTGTGTGCATGTCCTCTGTGTGTGTGTGTGTGTGTGCGTGCGTGTGTGTGCTCCTTCTGTGTGCATGTCCTCTGTGTGTGTGTGTGCTCCTTCTGTGTGCATGTCCTCTGTGTGTGTGTGTGTGTGTGTGTCTGTGTGTCCTCTCTGTACTCCTGTGTTTAAACATTGTGTGTGTGTGTGTGTGTGTGTCCTCTCGCCTCCTGTTTTTAAACATTGTGTGTGTCTCTCTGTCCTCCTTCTGTGTATAAACACTGTGTGTGTGTGTGTGTATGTATGTGTGTGTGTGTGTGTGTGTGTGTGTGTGTGTGTCCTCTCAGCTGCAGGAGGCCTTGGACCTGTTCAGCAGGGACATGCTGCAGGCAGAGCGGCTGCAGCCGGAGGAGTGCAACTTCACTGTGCTGATCGGAGGCTGCGGTCGAGCTGGACAACTGAAGAAGGCCTTCAGACTCTACAATGACGTAGGGATATTTTATTTACACACTGTCATCATGTTTATATGTTCATCAGGGCTGCGCTTTGATAATTTGACTTGTTAATGAAATCAGGTTTATCGACGAAGCGCATTTAATAAAAACAACCTACGTAGACCAGAGTGCTGTAAAATATAATAATATACAATAAAACAACATTACATGGCAACAGCACAAAAAAAAAAGCAGTAGAGACAACATAACAATATAATCCCATACATAAATATCCGGGGTTGGACTAGAGGCAGAGGAGCTCAGAGCTCTACCAGGTACACAGGTACACAGGTACCAGGTACACAGGTACACAGGTACTCAGGTACCAGGTACACAGGTACCGTTATTTTGCACCAGCTGCAGGCGAGACGAGGGTGACTGGGTTCTATATACTCGGTACCAAATAACGAGCGTTGCAGTAACCCAGATGAGAAGACAAGAAGGCATTTGTGATAATCTTCAGGTCATTAAATGAGAGAAACGGTTTGAGTTAGATATATTTCTCGGTTGGAAACAACCTTTCGAAATGGTGTAAATTTGCTCGTCAAATTTTATAGCTGCATCGAAGATGACGCCAAGATTTTGTGGGCATGAAGGCTGCTCAGTCGCCAGGGGATATTCCAGATCCTAAAGAGATGTGAAACTGTGTCCTCTGTCTGTTATATAGAATTTGTCAAGCTATAACCAGAAAATATGTGATTTTTATGGGGTTTTTTTGCTTCTACTTTTGATTTACAATGTAAAACAGCAGCGCTGCAATAAATCGTAGCTTAAAGAAGGTTATAGTGTTCAGTTTTTGTTTAAACTAGAGAGGCGTTGATTCAACTTTAGGATGATTTTGGAAGCTGTGGCTTGCGGCGCTGATTTAAATTGTATTGCTTCTAATATTTCTTCTCCTCATTTACATAAATGAGAATAGACTAAATATTAGAACGACCTCTCAGATTAACATTCTACACTTCAACACAAACTGCAGCCTTCAAAATTTTAATCAATATTTTTTAACCTGCTCACATTATTTTTTCACTTAAATTTGCCCCAAATTCATCCCTACCTTTTCTTCCAGCAGAGATACAAAATTGTTAAAATTAAAAAATATCTTCATTTCACTTAGGTTCATTATTTTACAACTATATCACTGTTGTATTTTTTTATTCACTCAAATTGGTTATACTATAGTCGGTTTTTATTTGTATTATTATCAGTTTCCAGTCATAGTTTTAGTTTCAGCTCCAATTTCCAAGTTGAACTTGAAGCCTGCGATGAATACCGTTACGTAATAATGCGCGCGTGTCTTCCAGATGAAGAAGCGAGGTCTAGATGCCACGGACGCCACCTACACCGCGCTGTTCAACGCCTGCGCCGAGTCGCCGTCCAAACAGGCCGGCCTCCAGCAAGCGTTGGCGTTGGAGCAAGAGCTCCGTCGCAACAACTACCCACTCAGCACCATCACGTACCACGCCCTCCTCAAGACGCACGCCGTCACCAACCACCTGCAGGCCTGCATCCACACGCTGCGGGTACGACGCGGGGCCGACGTCGGGAGGGTCTGCTCACCGAATTGTCAGATTTCTTTACGAGTCTTGTGTGTGTGTGTGTGTGTGTGTGTGTGTGTTTGTAGGAGATGCTGCAGAACGGCCATGCTGTAACTCAGAAGACGTTTCACTACCTGCTGATGGGCTGTTTGAAGGACAAAGAAACGGGATTCAGACTGGCTTTACAGGTAGATACAGGATTTAGAGCCACCTCACATTGGTACGTGATATGTTTGAGAGGAAAGGCCGATTTTTCCGTGAGAGAAACATGCTTCAATCTGCGTGATACGAGATTGGAATGTTTTATACACCTTCTGACCTCACCCCTTTCGATATGAGCCATGTTTTTGACCTGTAAGTATGAGAAAGTGATTAACCAGAAAGATCATCCATCCAGGAGACCAAAGACTGGCCGTTTCACAAATGTAGGACCAAAATCACACAATGTGACTTGTTCCCCCGGCAGCGGGGCCTCAGGAGGAGATGAGTGTCATCCTTTAATTGTGTGTGTGTGTGTGTGTGTGTGTGTGTGTGTGTGTGTGTGTGAGAGAGAGAGAGAATGAGTAAGGTAGAAAAGTGCGATATACAGGTGCATCTCAATGAATTAGAATATCATCGAAAAGTTTATTTAGTTTATAAATACCATAATCATCAAAATTAAAATAAATAAACTCTTGAAATATATCACCATGTGTATAATGAATCTATATAATATGAGTTTCACTTTTTGAATTGAATTACTGAAATAAATGAACTTTTCGATGATATTCTAATTCATTGAGATGCACCTGTAAATGCAGTCCTTTAACATTTACAAACCAACCGATTTAAAAACAAACAGCATGAAATGATGTGCAGTGAAACATAGAAGGAACTTGTAATATTGTTGTTATTGCACAAAGTCAATATGCACCGTACCTCTTTACCTCTATTTTCTCTTCAGGTGTGGCGCCAGATGCTGAGGTCCGGGATTCAGCCAGACTCAAAGAACTATAACCTGCTCCTGCGAACCGCCAGAGACTGCGGGATTGGCGATCCCGCCCTGGCCAATGGCGTGCTGCTGGGGCCCGACCAGGAGTACGAGAGGGAACGCGTGTCCCGGTTAAAGTCAGAGCCTGGACGCAAAGACGTGATAGACATTGACCTCCTGGAGAGGCAGTTGTTTATCCAGCCTGACCCACACGATGACGGTCAGCAGGACAGCAGAGGCAGCGAGGAGTCCGACAGCAAAGACTCCACCCAGTTGGTGCCCGTCAGACAAAGAGAAACCGCCTTGCTGCCGGTCGACATAGTAGCTGATTCCACACCCCCCAACCTGCTGGACCTTTTCGAGGGTAAGAGGGGGGGCGTGGTCTCCCTCGGCACCGTGGACGGAGCGTCGGATAGGCTCGCCCTCATCGGGGGAGCTGAAGGATTCCTGGAGAAGATGGCCGCTAACCGACTCATTCCGGACCTCAGAACCGTGACCCTGCTCGGGGACACGATGGAGCCGGGATACCAGTCGCTGCAGACGCTGCTGAAGGTCGCCAAGCAGCACAAAGTGAAGCTAGACGTCGCGTTCTTTAACACTGTGATTCGCAGATCAGCCAGAGCTGGTGACCTGGAGGAGGCAAAGGTACACACACACACACACACACACACACACACACACACACACACACACACACACACACACACACACACGCGCTCGTAGTATCTAGCCATGCAGAGAGTTTCGATTGTATCTCGCCAGGTTTATTTGTCCCCACCAGTGGTGGAAAGTA
The DNA here is from genome assembly GCA_016806645.1 of Ophiodon elongatus. Classification (NCBI taxonomy): domain Eukaryota; kingdom Metazoa; phylum Chordata; class Actinopteri; order Perciformes; family Hexagrammidae; genus Ophiodon; species Ophiodon elongatus. The sequence continues at coordinate 2,765,901 of JACSYO010001013.1, read as the reverse complement.
ACTGAGTACATTTCCTCAATTATTGTACTGAAGTACATTTTTTTAAGGTACTTTTACTTTATTTTAGTATTTCCATTTTCTGGTAATTTAATAATAATAATGCATTTAATTTGTAACGCACTTTTCATTCATAAAGAATCTCAGAGTGCACTTTGTACTTCCAATCTTCTGTGAGAAATATTGGACTTTTTTTTACTCCTGACATTTTTAACGTGTGGGTGCATCTTTTTGATACGCGTCTTTCTCTTTCCAGGCCGTGTTGAGTGTGATGCGACAGCGGAACGTAAACGTGGATGTGAAGACGTTTGGAAGTCTGGCGTTGGGCTGCGCGCAACAGCAGGACGGGCTGCAGCTGCTGAAAGACATGGAGGTGATGAAACTCTCGTCCTGACAGTCAGAATAGATGTCAGATTGAGGACTCGCCGTTTATTTGTATAACCGAGGACAGAAAATCATCCGCTATTCTGTCACCGCTGCTTTTTCCATTTGTTATGTTCATGTAAACAGAGAACAAAGACAGTTTATCAAAATAAAAGTGTTGATTATTAGTTGCACTGAGATGAACTGTAACATTGTCATATGAAATACTAACGTCAGCAGTAATCGTATTAAGAGTCGTAGTAGTAGTACGAGTAGAACACCAATATTTTGACTTATTATTTTTATCTTTACATGTGTTTATTGCAGGAGGCGGGACTTAGGCCTAACGTCCAGGTGTTCTCTGCTCTGATTGGCCGAGCAACTCGAAGACTGGATTTTGTTTACCTTAAAACGATGCTCCAAAGCATGAGCAGCATGAAGGTGTGGCCTAATGAGCTCATCATCAGAAAGCTGGAGTTTGCCTCACAGTATCCTCCCAACTATGACCAGGTAAGTGTACCTACAGCGCATCAGGGAGTTTCTCCAACTAGTCGGTACAAACCTGAGCATGAGATCATATCTGTAGCTAAAGACTCTCCTGTAGTCTTCATTGCTCAATCATTTTAGAGGACGGGAAGGAAACCGGTTCCCCAAAGCTTCTTGTACCAAATGGTTTCAGATGCTGATGAGAGATAATGTTGCTCCGACAGTCTAAAGATCCACGTGTGTGTGTGAGCCGTGATTTAACTCGATGGTTCCGAGTATCGTGGCTTTATTTGTGTGAAATACCAGCGGCAACGCCTCTCCACCAAAGTAGATAACATCTACGCTCTGCAGAGTGTTTTAGCATCTTTCAGCCCATTGTTTTGTTTTTCAGGCTGTCAAACTCCTCTCTCTCATTGGCTCTGTTTTCAGCGAATAAAGCTCTGACAAACCCTCCGATCACCACCTACACATAGCATGGAAAAAAATCAGACAAAACACAGTTAGCTGCAATGTTTCAGGAGTTAAAGGAGACCACGAAAAAGCTGGAAGGAGAATTCATATCCGACTTGCCAGGAGGCCAGAAACACGACTTTTTATGATGCTCCATATCGTACTGGATGTGTAAATATACAAATGTTGAACTTAGCAATGTTGTGTTTTTAGCTTATTCCTCTGCACGCGAGTGGCCAAAAACATCACACCATGATTAAAGTCATACTTTCTATAAATGTTGTGTTGACTTATTCATATTTTATTTATGTTCCCCCTTTCCATCAATCCCAGTACAAGACAAGAAACAACTACCTGCTCCAAATCGATGGTTTCCGTGGTTACTACCAGCAGTGGCTGAGAGCAATGCCCGCTCAGAGCGCCGAGGACGATCAGGCGGAGCTGCAGACGGAGACGGAGACCGAAGGGCTGAAAGCAGAAGCTGCAGATGGACTCACAGCGGCCCAAAGAAACCAGAGAGCCGCATCAAGGAGATATAAGCCTCACAGCAAGGACAAGAGAAGCAGCTCTCCTCTTTAACAACTTAGTATCATATGTTGGTCTGTTTGCGTTCAGCTGTGTGACTCTGGATGGACTTCAGATCAGGGTCGTAGCTCATGGACCTTCCTTCGGTTGACTTATTTGAAGATGTATTTTTCTCCACAGATCGAAATCGTTGTAATTTGTATTGCAATTAAAGTAAAATTCAAGTTTGAAACATAAATCTCACCGTAGTTGTCTATTGCATTATATTTTATTTTGAAACCACAATTTTAGGGTAATTTGCTGAGTAATGGATGGACTTCACTGGTCATTTGCGATTAGTGTAGAAATGCACACTCGCATGCAAGATGCACATTTTGTGGTGGTCTTTATTTTTATTTTTATTTGAATCGATGTGAAGTGCATTATAAGAGGACACGTATTACAATTTGGATTATAGAATTACAAGTTCACTCGCCGATGAGGTTTTTTTCAGATAAGGTTAAAAAAAAAAATTTAAAACTGACTTTCTTTGACCAATAATGTATTTAATGAACGACTATTCATTTCTTGTCCATGTTTGCTGCATTTGAAAGTGTTGCGGGGCTTTGGGAGGAAAAGGATGGTGGAGTTTGTTATATTGTGTGAAGGATGCATTTGAAGGATCAGCTGTTATCTAATTGTGGTAGACGGTAATCTCAAAGCACTGCTTGAGATGGAATCTCAGTGCTGAGGCTTCGTCACAGTCTGATGGACTGAAATATAACGGGATGAAAACTAATGTGTCTGTGGATTATTATTGTTTTTGTTAACGCTTGTTGTGCCTCAACAGGAGAGATGAAATGAGTTGTTAGGTGTCTGACAATTAATAGATAAACTTTCTAAAGAATCTTTTTAGAGAGAAAATGTGGATTTATTATTTGATAGTGAAATGAGAGGCTTTAAAAGAAGTATTAAATAATGTGTAAGAATATAATGTGGCTTTATCTTTGTTACAGATTGATCAAAACAAAACAAGTTTACTTTTTAAAAGGGAAGAGGCCGTTAGGACTCGCTCAAGTGTTCCATTTTTTATAAAATAACAACCCTCAAATTACTTAATTTTATAGAAAAACTTAAGAGCTGCTGAAGAGCAAATGAAAAAAATATTAAGAGCCGTTCACCTCCAGAGGATAATATTAAAAATTCCAGGTTTTTAGGTTTAGTAAAGCTTCAATAAAGGAGTGAAAACAAGAGAAAAAAAAAAGCTTTTTTAATAAGAAAGCATCCGTCTGAGTTAGTTGATTATTGTGAAATAGAGGAAAGAAATTAGACCAAAAAAAGAATAAAACCTTGGATCAGGGAGTTATACCTGTTTATGAAGTTACTCCAGAGAAACTTGGACGACACAAACAATCCAGTATGTATGTATTTATTTATTTAACGTTATGTATTTATTTATTTATGTATTTATTTATATGCGGTAACTAACGCTGCTTTATCAAATAATATGTATTTATTTATTTATTTATATGCTAACGCTGCTTTATCGAATAATATGTATTAATTTATTTATTTATATGCTAACGCTGCTTTATCAAATAATATGTATTAATTTATTTATTTATATGCTAACGCTGCTTTATCGAATAATATGTATTAATTAATTTATTTATATGCTAACGCTGCTTTATCGAATAATATGTATTAATTTATTTATTTATATGCTAACGCTGCTTTATCAAATATGTATTAATTTATTTATTTATATGCTAACGCTGCTTTATCAAATAATATGTATTAATTTATTTATTTATATGCTAACGCTGCTTTATCAAATAATATGTATTAATTTATTTATTTATATGCTAACGCTGCTTTATCAAATAATATGTATTAATTTATTTATTTATATGCTAACGCTGCTTTATCAAATAATATGTATTAATTTATTTATTTATATGCTAACGCTGCTTTATCAAATAATATGTATTAATTTATTTATTTATATGCTAACGCTGCTTTATCAAATAATATGTATTAATTTATTTATTTATATGCTAACGCTGCTTTATCAAATAATATGTATTAATTTATTTATTTATATGCTAACGCTGCTTTATCAAATAATATGTATTAATTTATTTATTTATATGCTAACGCTGCTTTATCAAATAATATGTATTAATTTATTTATTTATATGCTAACGCTGCTTTATCAAATAATATGTATTAATTTATTTATTTATATGCTAACGCTGCTTTATCAAATAATATGTATTAATTTATTTATTTATATGCTAACGTGCTTTATCAAATAATATGTATTAATTTATTTATTTATATGCTAACGCTGCTTTATCAAATAATATTTATTTATTTATTTATTTATATGCTAACGCTGCTTTATCAAATAATATGTATTAATTTATTTATTTATATGCTAACGCTGCTTTATCAAATAATATGTATTAATTTATTTATTTATATGCTAACGCTGCTTTATCAAATAATATGTATTAATTTATTTATTTATATGCTAACGCTGCTTTATCGAATAATATGTATTAATTAATTTATTTATATGCTAACGCTGCTTTATCGAATAATATGTATTAATTTATTTATTTATATGCTAACGCTGCTTTATCAAATATGTATTAATTTATTTATTTATATTTGTTTTTTTTTTTTTTGTGTGTTTTATAATATGTATTAATTTATTTATTTATATGCTAACGCTGCTTTATCAATATGTATTAATTTATTTATTTATATGCTAACGCTGCTTTATCAAATATTGTATTAATTTATTTATTTATATGCTAACGCTGCTTTATCAAATAATATGTATTAATTTATTTATTTATATGCTAACGCTGCTTTATCAAATAATATGTATTAATTTATTTATGTATATGCTAACGCTGCTTTATCAAATAATATGTATTAATTTATTTATTTATATGCTAACGCTGCTTTATCAAATAATATTCGATCATTCTGCATTTATCTACTGCGCCACAAATCCGTCCAGTAGGAGGCGGTGACACACCTGTAAGCTGGTTTTCCGACCAACAATTGGGCCCACAAAGAAGAAAATGAAACGTCACATCCGGTCACGATGAGTTTGGAGAACACCGGGCGCCAAAAATAAGTTCTCTATTTTGGGACAACAAAGGTAAGACAACTGTCGCTAACAAAACTAAAACAACCGCATTAACTTATTTTGTTTCTGTATTTTGTAGCAAAGAAGTAAATTTTTAATGTTGACACAATGTGCGACAGCTTTTACGTTTATTTAACTTTCGGTTTCCTGCCTGGGAGGAAAGGGAGCAAGCTTCTTACAAGTAGGAAATAAACTTATGTGGTTTGGTCTGCTTTGGAAAGTCTTTTTTTTTTTATAACAAAGATACTTAATGTCTCTTCTAGATATGTCCTTTATATTTTAGTGACATGAACCCGGCTCCTTCCCAAAATACTGACAAACCAGCCTGTAAACTTTCCGTGAGGAACAACTCATGAAGGGTTTGATGTGTGTGATTGCCTTTCCTTTTCCTGTTTCTTCTTTCTTCTTCTTCTTTCTTCTTCTTCTTTTTTCTTCTTCCTTCTTCTTTTTTCTTCTTTTTTCTTCTTCTTCTTCTTCTTCTTCCCTGCTAGACATCTCTGATGGGCACAACGGTGGACACTGCAGAAATCATCATCATCCTCAGTGATGATGAAGACTGTGAAGAGGACATATCCTGCAATGATCCCTCGGTTCTCATCGTGGAGGTGGAGGACGTGAAGAAGAGTGGTAACAGCTGTGTTTTAAGTCAACACACACACACACACACACACACACACACACAACCCAGTATGTGAAGGTTGTGACTGGTCATCAGCTCTTCTCCTCCTCCTCCTCCTCCTCCTCCTTCTCCTCCTCCTCCTCCTCCTCCTCCTGTGTTTCAGACGGTGCTGTACCTCCCAGTACTCCGGATGAAGACCTGGTCATCACCTTCTCCCGCCGCGCTGAGGTCCTGCCTCATGCACGCTACGACTGTCCCATACATGCTTTTACGTGAGCGAATTGCAACACGCATTTTGTGATGCACTGATTTTTTTTTTTTTTTTTCATGAGAGAGAACCTGACCTCCGACCTCTCCTCTGTCCTGCTCAGGGCTACAGAATTTGATATTTGTGCTCCTGTGGCCGATAACCAGCTCACGTGTGATCAGTGCTTCTGCTACATCTGCGACAAGCTGGCGTCATCGGTATGTGTTGACGTCGTCTTTAAACTATACACGCAGTCGTCAAAACTCCCTGAACGTACTCTAAACTATTTACCAGTCCTATTTCTAATATTATAACAGCTGCTATTATTATCATTCTAGTTTTATCCACAGCTGCAGGAAACGTTGGTTCTCCGTAAATTATAGAATACGGTCTGGACTTACTCTGTGTGTCTCTAGATGACTTCTGTTACGATTTGATGCTATTTAAATCAATTTAATTGAATGCAATTTAAAAATGAGTAATTGTTCTTAATTCTTGTCAGATTTACAAACAAAAAAAATCGGCTTTATGACCACAAATTGAGAAAAAGCTTCAGAAGCACAAATTAATGCATTTATTCATTTCTGGATAAAGATAATTTTGTGTGTGTGTGTGTGTGTGTGTGTGTGTGTGCAGTGTAAAATGTGGAGTTACAGCGGTGTGTGTCACTGCAACAGCCACAAGAGGAGCGACGTCTGGAACAACCTCAGAAACAGCTCGCTGCTGGGAGGACTCAGGACTTTCAACCTAACTTTGTCTGAAATAGATTCTCACCTCCGACATGCAGGTACTTGCTCACACACACACACACACACACACACACACACACACACACACACACACACACACACACATTTGTAAAATCCTCAGACTGAGCCACTTGTTGTTCGATTGTTATTCCTCTCCTTTTCACTGTCACTGGATTTGTCGTCCTCTTGTCCAGACACGATGCTGCAGAGCTTCAGAAAAGAGCTCTGTGTGAAGTTCTCGTCCTACTTGAACGGATCGACCTTAGAGCAATGCGGTCTGAGCCAGATGAACCAGAAAGGCCTCGTCTTCGAGTGAGTGGCGGAGCAGAGCCGTCCATAATGTGGAAAGGATACTGAAATCCATCCAGATGATGTCGCACCGTTCATGGATCAGGGATACACGAAAGTCGTTAGGATTCATCCTCGCCCATTAATGTCGGCGCATCCAAAAACCAATGCAGTCCCAAATATGTGGACACGCAAATATTACACCCATTAATAATCACTGAACATTGTCATTCCAAAACCCCCCAAAAATGCTCTAGCATTAAGGGGACTCCCTAAAAACTTGGCACTTCACCCGGGTGCAGAGTGCCTGTGCGCCTGATGCCGATCTCGTCTGCTCGTATCGGGTCGCCTCGTCACTTTTTGGAGAAGCTAGCAAAACCGTAACCTAAAAAGTTGTTTATTAACCTTTTTTCTTTCTTTTTTTTTTACCTTAACCCCAAGATTAAACCTACAGGAGACCTCGCGCCTGATTGTAACTTCAAACAGTTGTCATTTCTTTTACATTTCTTTGGAATCATGAATTCACGGCTGCGACTGCGACCAGACGTCCCCGGAGATTTTCAAGTGACTTTTACTGCTGATGAATTTCCCAAATTGAGCATCATAACGTTACGCTGGCAAACACCGAGGAAGGCACCCGGGATCGATCTGTAGAAACTAGAGCCTTTAAACTTCATCCAATATATTAATGACACGTGATATGACCTTCTGATGTCGGCATGGTGCATACTGCACATTAACAGTAGTAACCGACAGTATTTGTACAAATTAACTATAACTCATGTAGGTGTGGAGTTTGAAAGTTGTGGGTATTTATCAAACATGCTATCCGGATGCATTGTGGGAAATGTAGGATCAAGTGTTTTCTGAATATTGACACACACACACACGCTGGGCACTAAAAGTCAGGATTTCTGCTGCATTGGTTTTTATGTCTTATTACAAAAGTGCCATTTTTAGAATTCTGTTTTCTGTTTTTGTTTGGCAGCTACACGCCCGTGTACGAGTTTGTGTCATCGTTCCTGAACGAAGCAGATAAACAGGACGGCAGAGCTGCTGCCATCATGAGACTCGGAGCAGTTGTGGACTTTTTTCAACATTTTCAAATCTCGGGGTACAGACACACACACACACACACACACACACACACACACACACACACACACACACACACACACACACACAGCATGAATACCATTTCCTGTTATAGATTAATGGTGATCTTAACAGCTTTTATGCTCTCTGTATAGTCATTTTCTTTGATTGATATGATTCTCTCCAGGTGTTGCATCCCACAGTCTCCCTTTGCTAATGCTGTTGAAGCCAGACTGGTGTTACTGCAGAGGTACACACACACACACACACACACACACACACACACACACACACACACAGACAGAACCCCTGTTGTGTCCCGTCTGAAACGAATTCATTTAGATTTTTGCCTCGTTTGTGTTTTGCAGGGTAATAGCGTCCGTGCAGAGACAGATGGTGATGACTGATTTAACCCCCGAGTTCATCCACAAATTGCAGGATTTCTACCAAAGGTTACTTTTCCCCGCTGAGCTGAAGAGCATGAAGAACAGGTGTGTGTGTGTGTGTGCGTCTTCAAATGTGTCTCTGAGTTCATAAACGCTTGTGTGTGTGTTTCATTCCCAAAGTTACACATAAAAGCCTGTTTGTGCGTTATTGTAACTGTGTGTGTTTTGTGTGCGTCTGTGTGTGTTTCAGCCTGTGTGTTCGTCATTGGGAAGATGTCCTGCTGGTGTCTGTGCTGAAGGGGCAGAACGTGACGGGAGTCCGCAAAGACAAAGGCAAGAAGGACCAACTGATTGAACAGATTTCTGTAGTTCTCTTGAGAACGGAGCTACTGCAGCAGCAGCACAGGTACAAAACGGATACACACACACACACACACACACACACACACACACACACACACACACCCTTTTCTGTTCACAACCGCTAATAAAACCCAAACCTGGCTGTGTTCTCACCGTCTGCAGATACAGAGAATTGTGTCGCTATCTACGAGTTGTCGAGACGGATGATTCCAAACTGTGAGTGTTCGAATAGTCACAAATATTTAAATTGGTTTAGATGTTTTAAAAGTGGGGTTGTATGATGTACTGAAATCTCAGCAAAAATCTATTTTTCATTGTATTTTTTTTTTTCTGGAGTTATTGGAAACGTTTTGATCACACGAGTCTGAAACAATCCTGTAACCATCATTGAAACCACTCAAAAAGAAAGAATCTTAAAAAACACATTTCCGTTATTTTAAATGACTTCACCCCCCAAACTAGCCATATTTCTAGAAAAAAAAAATATATATATATATATATTTAAAGAAAAATTTAATTTAAATTTTTTTTATTGATAGTAGGCATCAATTAGACATTTACAGATGTCTTCCAGACAATTGACATTGCATGTGCAGATTTTTAGATGATGCTCATTTTAGTTATACACATATATAGAACAAGGGGTGAAAAACATAGAATAAACCCAAACTCTATTTTTTAATGATACTGATATTGATGCATAAAAGCAAAGCTCATGAGGGTTCAGTTGTTTTTCTTTTTTTTTTTTTTTAAAGTAGTTCTTACAACTGCAACCTTTTTTAAAATATAATCTAATCTCTTGCCTGGATTTGTATATTATTTCGACATGACGATGATTTGTCCCTCCGGTAGTCTGCAGCAGGTGCAGGACCTCATCCCGTTCTTCATGTGCATGGACGGCTCTCTAACCGACGGTCTGAACAGCTTGTTCCCCTCGGTGAACGCTCCCGCCTCGCGCCTCACGCCACATCTCTTCCTCTTTTATCTCCGCGTCTTTAAAACGGCGACGGCACCGAAGCTGACGGTCAGTCAGCCGGCACAGCTCTGCTTCTCTGACGCGGCGTGGCAGCCAATCAACGGTCGGACATCCTGCAGATAAATTATAGAGTTTTTATACTTTTAAAAATGATTAAATAGTATATAATAATGAAGAAGTATTTTCTCATAGGAAGTCAAACCCTCTTCTCCCTCCAGATGCTGTGCCGCTGCCGCGCGTTGTGCTGGTGAGGTTTGCTCTCAGGGCTCAGAGATGCTGCTCCGTCGTCTTCACTGACGTAAGAAAATGTTTTCATAACTTGTGGTTTGCTCAGACAAATGTCACCGAGTTACTGACATAATAGATGCTCTCTACGCTGCATCCGTTTTTCACTTTCGGTTATAAAACTTGTGAAACGCCAAAAGACGCACAAAACGCACAAAAAAAAAAAACACGATAGACGAGGCAGTTTTCCACATTTTAAGTGTGGGCTTCTTGTCTGTGTGTTTCTCAGTGAGAGAGGAACCCTGCTTGTGTGCTTTAATAGTTTACAGTTGTTAAATAATAGATTTGCAGTATTCTGGAGCAGCATACATTTAAATGTATGCATACGGTGTCATGTAAATGTGAGAATAGTTAATTAATCATTCCTTTTTGTCTTTCACTATTTTTTTTAATCCTCTTTATTTCTTGGTTTGGACGCTGAGTTTTTTTAAATTTCCCTTTTTAAAAAATTTAAATAAAATAAAAGGTCCAAATAGGGAACATTGCTTAGTCTCGTCCGAGTCTTTGTTGATGTGTGATTTAGTCTAATTAGTGTGAGGCTGAATGTGTTTTACGTACCATACTGGCATTTAGACCTCCGTGAGGAAAAACATAATAGATTATTGCAGGTTTTTTTTGTTTTCTTTTGCAGGAATTTGATGTTTCAGTTCACTTAAAATTAGAGGTGCACTGATACATTTTTTTTATTTTTCCGATTTAATTTGACTGAATGGCCGGTCGATCTCCGATTATAGTCGAATCAATGCTGATCACATGCACAGCGACCAACTGTTGTCACATCCACACGCACAGCGTTGCCAACATGGCAATTTTCAAGCCAGATTTTGGGACTTTTCAGACCCTCTGTGGGACTTTGTTTCCAAAAGAAGCCACTCACGACTTATTCAAACAGTCGGGGGGGGAAAGCAAGAAATATGTCCCAGTATATCCTATTTTAATTCATCCCAGAGTAACGCAGTAACCGGCTCCTCCGCCGACACAGCAGGTCTCTCCCTCTCCTTTTCACCGCAGGAGAGCGAGTTAATATTACAATATTACAATATGCAAACTAGTCGTTCTTGTAAATGCATACTGATTCATCAAGATGTTTGGATAAATAAATACATAGTTTTAAATAAATGACTATAAAGGCCTGCATACACAGTATAGCATTGTTATTGAATAGTACACAAACAGCAGGAGTAGGACATGCTAGGAGCGACCCGGACCTCTCACCAGTCAAAGCTGTGTTTATTTCAGAAGCTCCCAGTAACCGCAATGGTCTTCTTCACAGAAACGTTTGTTTTTTGAGTATTGTCTTTTCATAGTTTATGTGCTTGTTGTGATTAAAGCGATTTGTGAATTATTATTTAAAGCAGACTGACTTTCCCCGTGTGCATGAACGGGCCACATGAATAAAGTGTGACTTCTGTGTGATTGTACATCTGATACATCATTCAAGCTAGCCCTCAAAACCCACCTCTTCAAACTCGCCTTCACCTGCTGACCCCTGAACCCCACCCTCCACTACGTGACTCATTCCGCACAGCTTCTCTAGTTTTCTTCTTCTTTTTTTACCAGAAAAGAAAAATATATATTTTTTTTCTGTTTGTTTGTTTTGGTTGCTCCTTTTATCTTTCTATTTTTTTTTAATTATTTTTTTCTGTTTGTCTCTGCCCTATGTAAAGCGTCTTTGAGTACTTAGAAAAGCGCTATATAAAATTAAAGTATTATTATACCTTTCTGCTCCAGTCTCAGTGTTGGACCAGTTTACTCAAAGTCGTCAACACGCTCAACGCCTTCCCAGAACCGAGCCCGCAGTTTCTACACGTGTGTATTTTTGTTGTTGTTTATTAACAGCTCCTTCTTCATGTATTTATTTATCGTTCTCCATTTGTTCATAGCAGTATTTGTTTACATTCTGTGAATTCTGTGTCTCTCATGTCTGGACTTTCAGGAGGCGAAGGATATCGTGAATTCGATACTGCTTGGCCAGCACGGGACAAACATACAGATCCCACGTTTCTTTCAGGAGGTGCGCACGTTACTTACTACACACGTACACGTGGATGTTACCGGCGGGTAATTAACTTTAATATATGTGTTTATGTGTTTTACAGGTGTACCCAGATCAGGCTATGTTGCTGTTGGTAACGGGGGCTTTAGGTGTGAGAATCCTGAGTACCGCTCTGAGTCCGGCCCTCCCGGTGCTCAACACCTTTAAGGTAATCTCCTGCTTGCAGACATTTATTCCAGAGAGCTGAACGGTCCCCATGTTCCTTTTCCCCCCGTGAAGCTGAACTGACCGTCTAAAGGTTTTATCCAGTAACATTTCTCTGTGTCTCAGGATAACATGTGGGCTCTCGGGTGGCTGTGGAACAATTTGTCCTCCTGCCCAGAACGGCTCAAGTCCTTCTTACTGGAGATGTCGCAGGAGATGGAAAACACGACAGGTGTGCGGGCAGCTTTAATAATAATCATATTATTATATTTCATAATAATGAATCGACGCACTAAACCCCCAACATGCTTGTGTTGGTGATTTTGTTTTTTTAATCGTCAAAAAATGGGTCAAAATGTACCGGTACTCCTGCAAAGATATTTGGGTTCTTGTTGCAAATAAGTTGCTTGCACTCGTTGGCGACACCTGGCGGTGACATGAGGGAACTGCACCGACGGCTGACCTCACAGGTGTGCGGCACGGCCAGCACGTCCTGAAGGCCTCAGTACACTTCTGCGTTGAAAAGATCGTGTGACGTTAATTTCAGGAGTCGCATTCTCTGAGTTAATCTTTTTACTTGTATCAATAACTGAAGCGTATCGTGGATAATGAGATGTGTTACAGTCGATGGGCTACAGTTGATATTTCAATGCGTCAGATACATACTTTATTAATATTTAGGTAAATATAAATATATCAGACTTGGTGTCAGCAGATACTCAATATTCACGGACTCTGATTGGGATAGGGGACATCACAAAGTGTGATTTTTTTTAAATTTTTTTTTAAATTTTTTTTTAAATGAGATCATATTTATTCGGGGAGTGCAGTTAGTGACAGTGTGGGCTCCATGGTAACGTAGCTCTGACAGCCGCGCAGAGGAGCAGCGGGTCTTTAGCGAGGGTCAATTAGGAGTTTAAGTCTTGCAAATAGCGTTCACAACCACGAAACATAGCATGTCTTTGTTTCTCTGTCTCCGTCAGATGGGGATCATTTATTACCTGTTCTTCACGCCATTGTATCCACTCAGTCTTCTTCAACAGAGAACGTTGACCAGTGAGTGAGATTTCATTCATAACAAAAGCACCCACGACCCTTTTGAGATAAGAGAATCCTTGTGTGACCGTTTCTACTTTGCTTTGACACTGGATTATAAACGTTACCGAAAGGCTGTGGCTCTGAACTGTTGCCTTGTTTTTCCATGACCTCTCCGGATGTGGTGGTGATCAGCACCTACTGTAAGTCGCCCTGTCACATGCGGTGATCCTTCACGATGTGTCCTCAACGTCGTGGTGTTGATTAACCCTCTGTGTCTCCTCCTCGTGTAGGCAGTCCAGTGGCAGTTAAACTCCACCCCTCCTGAGTGAAGGCCCGTCAGCCGTAAGTCTCACAACTGTCGTCAGCTGTTTCGTCCTCTGGATTCTTTTTTTTTTTTTTTTTTTTATTTATTTCATCATGCACTTTTAAAGGAAAAGGTCTCTTTTATTGTGGGTCATATATTTTCTTCAAACTGTAAATTCTTAGTATTCGTCAAAAAAAAAAAAAAAGTCCTTACAAATGTGTTGAATGCATTAAGTATATATATATATATATATATATATATTTATTTTTTTCAAACATGCGATGTTAAATCAGATAATAGTCGTCTTCTCCCGGCCTTTCACGGCCCACCAGCTGTACCAAGATATGGCCTGAATTGTAGTTTTTAGTAACTATGAACTACTATAACCAACTGCATGGGCGAGGTTACAGTGTTCAACACTTCTATGTATTGTGTTGCAGAGATATCCACTGATATGCTGACCGGTTAGCCCCGGCCCGTCCTGTCTTGTAATACCACTTGTACCTCTGGAGGCGATAGTGAGTCACTGTAGCGTCCAGTCTGCCGTCAGCAGAGCACGCCGGCAAAATGTCGATTTTTAAAAAAAAACGCACAATATTTCATTAGATAAAGATAGATGTGCTCATTCCCAAAATATCACAACATATCTTTTTTTCCAATAAACGTTCTTTTGTTCTCAATTAGTTTCCAGTGAGTCGACTAATGGATTAATTGGCTTATCATATCCGTACTAACACAGTTTGAAGTAGTCTCAGTGATAGTATCTGTGTTTCTTCCCTCAGGACCGATCCTCTCTGATTACTGGCTGCTTTTACACGTGCAACCACCGAACTGTAAGAGTTGCTTTCTCAGTTTTGTGTTTGACATAACGCCTCCTGTAAGCTATGAAGCAGCTGATCGTGCATGCAGAAGTATCATTTTGTCTCGTCTCTCTTTGGTGTTTGCAGCTCGGCCTGATTCCACGCCGTCGATCGCTGAGCGGAGAGCCGAGGAGCCACGAATCAACGCGTCTGGACTTTCACACGGACGTCAGAATGTAAGCGGGCGAAAACCAGATGTTAGCGGAGCGATGAAGAGAGACTTCCAACACGTCTTCGTTAATATTCATCATTTCACAACGTCATAGAGACACTTTATGTTGCTTCATTCTTTAATTACTGGATCAGGTCATTATGCTGATGGTCTTCAGTTGATTCCTGCACTGTTGGATGTAGTTTTTCTTTCTTTATGTTCACGACCTTCTGGAAATACTTTCATGAGATGCAATCATGTGATGTCATCATGTGATGTTGGTCAATAAACGGAAAGAAATGACTTTTTAAAGCTGTTGTTTTTGCTTATGTTGCTTAATTTAGAATCCTAATGTAAAATAAGATTTTATTTGTAGAGTAAATAAACATGTGCTGAACTCGAGACTTTGTGATATTCTGTACTGACTTTTCTTTTTTTTACTTTTCATGACATTCATATTATGTTATAACTTTGTTTGACTTATTTACTATACTGAGAATTTTTTCAGATATGACATTTCATGATATATTGACTTATGATAAACTATACTATAACATTTTATGGCTTCTTTAAGAAATACATTTTTGACTTTAAGACATGCTATGAGTATTTTATGACCTATATTAGGACTTTTTATTAAATTAATGATAGGGTGTCATGTAGTACTGATCCCATAGCTTTTTTTTTTCCTCAATCTGTATTCATATCTGTGTTGAAGCGACTGATTATTCATCTATGTGTAAGGTAACAAAGCTGGAACTACACATTTTCTTCTGTGGTGCTCAATGAAGTTGTTCATAGACTATAACCGTTACATTATATTATATAAAACCACACTGTGGCTCCTCCTCTTAAACAAGTTAATCGATTAATCCTATATGTTCTCGGTTAACAGCGGAAATCATCTTTTTGTCCTTCTGGTGTTTTTTTTTAATTGAGTGGTGTCTATATTCATGACTTTAATATATTCATGATATTAACTTTTAATGCAATTGCCCATCACAGACCATCATGTAATGTTGACAAATAAATGGAAAAAGTGACTTTTCATGCTTTGACGCTGTTTTTATTGCTTATGTTGCTCATATTAGAATTCAGAGTAAATACACGCATGCTGAATATGGCTCATATTTGCATCAATCAATCAATCAATCAATAAAATCAAAGTGTCAAACAGAAGGAAACTGTTCTGTTATTAGCTGCAGTTTAGAGTTCAAGCCAGGTTTCTAAAATCGGCGAACAATCCCACGGTGTAATTAATCGTTTCTGTATCATTTTGCATGTTTAGCTGCATCTCACGTCTTCAGAGTCAAATGTCATTAAGTTGTCACAACAGCCGAGCTGTTTATGCTGAGTTTTAATATGATTTAATGTTACTCAAAAGGAAGTACATGGCACGGTCCTGGAAGATATTTCTGACGTTTCAAAGTCATTTTTTATCTTTAACCAGATCTGTAGTCAAACTAAGGTCCCGTATGTGTAAATCATACCTGTATTCAGAGTCAGCTAAAACTAGCAGCACACAAGGTTTGTCCAGTAAAAGTGTTTGAACTGAATTCACTGCTGCTTTAAATGTGCTGGTAAGTGGATTGTTACTATTGGACCTTTATTTCCAGTCTTTGCGCTCAGCTGAGTTTCTCTTCTCATCTAATCGTCAGCAAGACATACAGCATTTTCCACGACAGTTTAATGTCGACTAATGTGATATTGGCAGTGGACTGAGGGGAGACCGATTTCATTTCTTGTCTATTCTACTTTATAGATTTTTTTAATTTCCGCATGAATTGGTGAAATTACTCAAAAACAAGTTTTCTTGTTTTCAACCGGCCGTTCATCTGAACCTGTGCTTCTTTTAATAGATCGAGTTGTACAGCTGGCTTAAGTCGCTTATTCTAATGCAGCTAAACTGGTTAAACGTTAAAATGACAGAGCAACAGACCACGTTACAGTCGAGGCTGTTTATAAAAGTAAATAATTACCAGTCCACGTAGTACCACCAAGATCCTAAAAGAAATACAAACAACAATACTCCACTGGCGGAACAGCAATCTCATATATGTCACAGTTTGGTTTTTTTTGCCCAGTTTTCATATGTGGCTCAATTATCTTAAATTACAAAGAGTTATCATGTGATTCAGTTATAAGCCTTCATTTTAAAAACACACTCCAATAAAAAAAAGGAAAAAAAAAAAAAGAGAAAAGTACTTCATTAATTGAACCAGCATGGAAAAGTCTTTGGTGCCGTTGAGGCACTAGTGCGTTTGTGTACAGTAATCCAAAGTGACCCACGGCATAATAGAAATAAAGAATCAGTAAAAGTCATGCATACACACGAACATTCAACACTGCAGATAAAAACATATAAGCGTGATCCCTCAGTGGCAGACGACACAACTCATTGCATTTGGTTGTAGGTGTTATTATTATTATAATAATAATAATAGACCTTCTTTGTGACGAGGCAAGTGTTTCTTGTCCATCCAGTGTTACGCTGCGTATGTATTTCTGTGCAGGTGCATCGAGTTGTAAGAGATCCTTAAAACCGGCGGTCCACGTCCCGCGTGGCGCTGTTTGATGAGGTCACACAGGAAATGCATCACTCTCAAATCGTACTCACTGCTGCATGGCGCTCGCGTGAACGGGAGGTCCTGTCCTCCTGCGCCGCCGCTCCCTCCGGCCGCGTCTGGGCGTCTTGGAGCCGGATTGAGCGTGTGCAGCAGCGCCTGGTTGGCCAGAGCGGTCAGGCAGCTCTCCAGGTGCAGCAGGTAGGTGAGGCCTCGGCTGATGCCGGTGTGAGGGTCAGCCAGTCTGCCGACGAGAGAGCCGGAGTATGACGGACAGCGCAGCGTCCTCTGGTCCAGATCCAACAGCGCCAGATAACGACTGTAGCGAGTCAGAGACTGAACGACGCTGGCCGACGAGCTGGAGGAGGATCTGGACCAAAAGAGAAGGGGAGCTTTCATTTCTTTTCTCAAAACATCTACATGCGATTTGACTTAGTGGAGGAAAGTTGCCAAGAAATGCTCCTTCAGCGGTATTAATTAATTAATTAATTAATTATTAAAAGAATAATGCAGCAATAACTGATTTGTTTTGCCCCTTGGGGGCAGCCAACAGAAGATGTAAACACAACACTAACATTTTGTAACCGTATAAAGTCAATGCGGTGAACGTGTTGGCAAACAGTTGCTTATTTACACTTCGAACAGACTCGAGGCAACTTCAGCATCTGGAGTCGTGTTGCTGCTAAGTATGAGTTCAGAACGCCAGGATGTTGGTCTCCACCCACTCCCGAGGGAAATATCTGGCTATTGAGCTGCCCGACTCTCAACTAAGTTCACCAGCTAGTTGCTAACTCTGTTTAGTGCTGAGCGGGCAGCGTCTGATGATCAGAGCAGTGAGAGTGAAGCACAAAGGTTAAGGCTAGAAAAAAAAAAAAAAAAGGGCTTAAAAGACACTAAAATGCTTCGTAGAGCTGAGGGGAACGACACCGGACACATAATAATCTAATCCATTGTCAATGTAAAAATATTAATTTGAGAGCAGCGTTAGTACAGTGAATGTACAAAATAACAGTTTGTAGTTATACTACTTTAGCCTCGCAGTCTGGTGAAGTTCAAGATGGATTTTTGGTAAATTCAATACAGTTTTCTTTCTTTTTTTTGGACAGTTTACAAAATGCTCATTCAAATAAAACCAAGCAACCAAGAAAAGACGAAAAGGGAATCTCAACATAAAAATAGTAACTAAGTGATGAAAGGTATAAGATTTAAAAGTGAATATGAAACCGGGCAGGTAATCAGCAGTGTGCTGAGTCTTATGGAGTACCTGTGTATTCCGATCAGCCTCCAGGTGAGCAGGTCGCTCAGCTGGAGCGGCGAGGTCAAACACATCATCACAGCGTTTCCATCAGGACCCGGAGCGGGCAGGAAGAGGCTCAGAGCGTCCACCAGCTTTCTGACCGAACTCTCGTCCCCGGCGATGACGACCAGCGGCCGGCCGCTCAGGAGGCAAAACACGGCATGCTGGGAGAAGGAGTTCTGTTTGAGGAACCGCAGGGCTCTGAGGCCCGCCTTCCGTCGCCTCCTCCGATCGGAGCGGGCGCTGCTGTGGACAGTTTGGGCGAGAGAGAGCGGGTCAGAGGAGCCGGCGACGCTGGTGCAGTCGGACCCCTCGTCGACGCTCAGCAGCCGGAGAGGAGCGCTGGGCGGAGACCACCGGTCGACCTCCGCCACGGCAACGGGAGGCGGGAAGCGGACATGAAGGTCCGGCAGCGGCTGCACAGTCCGACGGACCTCAGACCAATGAGGCGTCGACTCCACCGCTTCCTCCACTAACAAAACAGTTTTGGTACACGTTAGAGGATATATTTGTAGTAGTTTTCTCCCTCATTACTATAAGTAGAAATGACATTTTATCACCGAGTTATTATCGAGGTTCATATAAGCGGCGAGATCACTAAAGAGAAGTCCATGAGTCGGAGGATCAGACGGGTTTTAAACACACTTATTTGGAGGAGAAAACCAAAGCCGGTGGTTAGCCGTCTGTTGTAATCATTCCTCACAGTTTACAGCTCCTGGTTCAACTTTGACCTCATGCACCCGGTTTAGTTAATCTGAGACTGCTTGCCCCATCTGACTTTGCCGTGGTCCCAGATCTCAGCAATTACTAGAAATAATGGCCAAAACTACAGAAGTCTTAATAAACTCGAGTGATCATTTGATAAAACATAACTGCAGATCTTGTATCTGTAATTATCAAAGTAATGAGTTATTTACTCCGTGGAATACATTACTGTGTGAATCATTTGCAGCTGACTGATCTCTGTTTATATTTAGTCTCAAAACTCCAAAGAAAAGAGCCCTTGAGGTTTTCAAATCAAGGTTCGGTGACTCAATAGCCAGATTATATTCATTGCTTCCTGGAGTAAAGGAAAATAAGAGATCAGTTCTGACCCGGGCTTTGGAAACCAGCAGCAACCTCAGTTCTGTTGGTTTTTTTTACATTTTAATAATCTTCAATTTTCTGAAACTCATTTGGGGTTATATGTGGTTTTATTATCTTTCATTCTTTCAGAATAAGAGCATTGTTTCTTTTTTGAAAAATGCTCTATTCTATAGTATTCTATTGTAGTTTTTCTACTACATTTCACTACATGTACAATACTGTGTATGACTGTGAATGAGACAAATAAACATGATTTTGATCGGATTCAAACTGAGTTTTCGAAATTCGCCAAGTGTTGACGTAGTCTTGAATCTTATTTTAACGGGGCTTTAGACATGAGTGTTGTAGCAGATGTTTTACCTCGCAGTAGTTTGGACATCTTCTCAGGACGGTTGTCTTCATGGACCTGATTGCTCTTCAGACACTTAATGACCTTCCCCTTTTTCATTGTAACCTCACCACTAACAGTTATTTGCTTTAAGGCCTCTTCTCTGTCCCCACGACCGTCATCTTCCTGAACAGGCGCTTTGTTTTCATCGTCATTCACTGAGGTAGCTGCATTCGCCGTCTCCTCCTCCTCTTTGAAGACATTGTCAGATTCACACTCGGTCCGTGTCTCCTCCTCCTCCTCCTCCTCCTCCTCCTCCTCCTCCTTCACCTCCTTCTCGAAGCCGTTACTCAGAGGCTGGTGCTCCGCTTCTTCCTCTGTGATGGCGGTGAGGTCGTCAGGAAAGATGGACTCGGTGGTACTCAGTACCTCGATGCTGTCCTCGCTGTTGGCTCGTCTGGCGTACGTTCGCGCACTTCTGACGCCTGAATCTGCTGCGGCTCGCCTGTAAGACGTGTCCGTCATCCCGGCTGGTGTTTCTGTTGAGGAGAGGACCGTGTCATCAACTGATTACCTGTAGTACGACTGCAGAGAGGAAAAACTCCCATCATAACTTCCGACCAACCAATTTACCAAAAAAAAAAAGGGGGGGGGGAATTAAAATTTTGTGTGAGTATCCTCACACACTTGAAAAGCTGACTTTTCAAAGAAGGCAGTCTTCCTCGTGGGTGTTATACAATCCCTTCTTATCACAAATCCAGCTTATCTATCATCGGTTGTCTGTAAATTTGAAAGATGGTTCCAGCTCACTAAATTATGATTTCTTAGGCAGTTACAGGAAGTGGTGACGGTTATTTTTCTGTAGAATATGTGCGAAAAAGACACCATGACCCAGAATTTAAAGGTGAAATCTATTAATTGCCACCATCAGTTCAATAAAAAAAAAAAAAAAAACTAATAGTTTTTTCGTACCTCTGCTGTCAGATCCGGCGACGACATGCTGCGTCCGGTAGGACTTCTCAGTCCCGAGCACTTCAATGCTGTCGCCGCTGCTCACACTTCCCGTCATCTCCGTGGCAACATTGGGGTCAGGGGTCACTGTTCCGGCTTCTCCTGCCTCCATTTTGATGGAGATCTCCCCCACGCAGGAGCAGAACGACTCCAGGTTCGGTGGTTCGGATTGAAACGGCTCCACACCGCTCTTACCCCATGTCGCCCTCTGCAGCTCCGCCTCAGCGCTCTCCCTCTCCTCCTCATCCCCGTCCTCCGGGCTCCACAAGTCAAACAGGAAGTTGATGAGCGTGATCCTCCTGGACAGCGACCGCGTGACACGAGCAGATCGCAGCATGCTCCTGTTGCCCCGCAGGCGGCGCTCCGTGTCGGCGAGCTGCTCCTTCATCAGTGTCAGGAAGTAGTCGTGGCAAAGCTCCTCCAGAGGCTTCAGGCGGCGCTCAGACCTGCAGGAGGCGGAGGAGGGGCGGTCGCACTCAGGAAGCAGTAACGCAATCGGATCAGTGAGGGAGTCGGCTGGGTCGTAAGGCAGGAAGTCAGGTTGTTTCAGCTTCCTGTTTGGGTAGGAAGCGACCTGGCGGAGGAGGTCTCTATGATGCAAGATTGAACGCTCGACAGCTTCGAGCCCATCCGCTTCAAGCTCATCTGCTTTTTCTCCCTCCTCCGTGAAGCCATTGGTCGTCATCGGAAGTTCTGTCTCCTGAAGGAGAGTCAACCTCGTGTACCTGAAACAGTCAGAGAGAGTTCATTCAGTCAGCGGAGAGTAAAACAGCGTCTTAGCGCCCTCTGTGGTTGAAAGATTCAAGCCTGCTCGGTTGCACCTGTAACCACACCCACCAGTGATGTCACAGGGAACGAGAGTACACCTGTACATCACTGCAGCGGGGCGGGACGGTGAACCACTGGAGGTCAGAAAGGATTTTCAAGGCCGTGTTAAGCTACTCTTTATTTTCCACGTAGCCGCAAGGGTGCTAGTTGGATTCTGCACATCTCTACAAAGGTCCACGCAGACGCCCAAGTTATTGACCGCATGGACTGTTAGTGCCATTTACACGTGTAAAAGACCGACTGTTTTATGTTTTATGTTTTATGTCATCGTAAATTAGATATCGTCGGGTTTTAGACTGTTATTGAGACAAAGCAAGCAATTTGAAGATGTCTCATGGGGCTATTTCGTGACATTCTTTAGCATAAACAATGGACCTTTTCACATCACACATTTTGAGTTAATGTGATATTGATCCCTTCAACAATGGCTCAGTTCCATGAAGAGTCCCGGTGAGCTGTTCCAGTGAGTGAAATGAGGCGATCAGTAATATTAATGAATACAACTGTGCTTTTCTCACATGTCTAAATGTCTGCTGTGATTTTCAATTAATCTGAAAAGTACTTAACAGTCTAACCAAAAGGTGTGACTGCGTGGACCGCATGCAAATGTGGAACATGTCTGCACACGGAAACAAACTGTTGTATGTAAAACCCATGTGCATTCAACCGAATGTGGATGTTTTTGTTCTCGGAGCCGTGAAGGTGAGTAAAGATGAGACTAAACTTTATTGACGTAACTCTCACTCATCTAGCTTTGTTGCATCTGTTAGGGCGGGACAAATTATATATTTATAATTCTAATTGGTACAAGGGAGTCCGGTGAGATTTTCCCAAAATTTGCACAGCTGCTTTCACTTTCACTTTCACTTATGGCATCTGGCTAATGAGACCTCTGCTAAAGTTACATCACATCATGTTTCCATCCTGCAGAGTATGAGACCGACGCTGCATTTCATAGTCTGATAACGTACGAAATATGCCGATGAAACAAGCTGGAATGATAGTTTCTACGTTTTCCAAAGACACAGCGGCAGTGTTTCTATTGGTCGGCCGAACACATACAGATGATTAACAACAGGTGAGTCTGCACACACCAACATCCCTTTGAAGAGGTTCGATTAGTCCAAATAAGGGACCGCACCTGTGTTTGGACAGCTGCGGTGCACTACCATAAAATATGTAGTAGAGCCCAACCAATACTGGATAATTTAGCTTTTTTCTTATTTTTTTTTTTATTTAACAGGATGTAAACAAATGTTTTTAAGCGAATCTAAAACTGCTCTTTGGCATCTCTGTACCGGAGCGTATATATGTTGACCAGCTTCATATCACCTTTATTACACATTAACGTGACCGTTCAAACGGTTTTATGTTCTCAGCAATGTACATCTCCTTGGGTCAATATGTTGAAATCAGCCACCTTCAGATTACAGCCAACTCATGTTATAATCCTTCAAACCTACACCCTCAATTTCTTGAGACGCTGATTTCTCCACAACGGCTGAACAGATGTTTACCATGAAAACTGCATTTGAAACATCCACTCCCCTTCATCCCTATGATCCTACAGGGCCCCGGGATCATAGGGATGACTCCCTCTGTACTGCAATCAGGTGACATATTGGATAATTTGTATATATTGATGATGATGTAATATCAGCCAAGGAGCCAGCGGTGGATGCTGATGTGTCAGTCCGGCTCTAATACATCGGTATATTGTCATTTAAATCAAAGTACATGCAAATCTTACTCGAGCTCCTGTAATCTTCTCTGCAGCTCCATAGAAAACGCTTGTCTGTTTCCCGTCTTGAGGCTGTCGGCGGCCTTAGAGAAGCTCGCCGACAGCTCAGAGAAGTTCTCCATCAGCTTCTCCTGGTCTGAACACACGTACGCCATGCAGAAGGGACGCACCATGCCCCGGGCCTCCAGGTCGTACAGGGTCATGTGGTGGACGTACGCGAATGCGTCGTCCGCCGAATCTCCCAGGACCACTTTGGAGTCCTCGCTGAAGTTGAGGCGGGGGCCGGGGGATGCAGGAGGGGCCTGGCAGGGGCCGGACGCCTGGTAGTCCACAGACATGATGCGAACGGAGAAGTGGTTGAGGTCAAACGACCCGATGACCCCGGGGACGTCCGGTATCGTCAGTACAGGTCTGGGTCCCACCTACAAATCAGAAAATATAGAAAAATCACTGAAGACTGCACTCATGAAGTAGTCGGACGTGTGGAGGGCGTGCAGTTTGACACAGAATTAATCGTAAACTATTTTAAATCTCTAAAGTTTTTGCATTAACACCAAATGTTCTCTGGTTGCAGCCGTGACAGCAACGCTGTGTGTGTGTGTGTGTGTGTGTGTGTGTGTGTGTGTGTGTGTGTGTGTCAACATGTGGTCATGGAGACACCTACAGTAGCGAGAACTACCACAAAGGAGGTTTTGAGTATTTCGTATATTACCACGATGGCCTTACAACACACACACACACACACACACACACACACACACACACACACACACACACACACACACACACACACACACACACACACACACACACACACACACACACACACACACACACACACACGAGGCATTCCTGTGTTTTCAAAGTTTCGAAAACCAACTCTGAACTGGGAAAGAACTGATCTCCAGTATTATGCACCTTATTTATTTGAGACATCTTCTCATTCCTCTGAGAGAACTTGACGTTTTAGCTGCTGATATTTTTAATAATACTTAATTAATAATTGTTTAAATTCCTGTATCCGTGTGTGACACACACACACACAACCCAACACAACACAACCACAAACACAAACACAAACACACACACACCTGCTCTGAGAATTCAGCCACCAGTATGAAGTCTCTGTGAAACTGGGCGCAGGAGGTCCAGGGGTTGGATGGAGGTAACCGGGGGACCGAGAACTCTTCAGGTGGACCCTCCTGGTCCTCCTCTCCCCCGAACCCCTCCGTGCCGGTGAAGGCCAGCAGGTCCGGTGACCCGATCATCTTCAGACCATGAAGCGGGGTTTCAACCCGTGGAGGATCTACTCAGCGCCGGGGCCTGAACATCGCAGTGATCCGGTGCCTTCCAGTCGGTGAGTCAGCTGCTCGCACGGGACGGGACGCAGCAGCAGGAGCAACAGCAACAACAACAACAGCAGCAGCAGCCGGAGAGCTCAGAACTTGTTGCGCAGTTCTAGAGTAAAACTTCTGAGAAGTAACGTTAACGTTAACCTCTCAGCTTCCGGTGAAAACAACAAGGGGCGTTTTCAGGAACCGACACCCGAGGGAAACTTAACGGAGAAGCGAAACTTCCCGGCGAGCGAGAGTCCAACGGTCCGCCGACATAAGTCCCAGGATTTGTGTTCCTCTTTCCACTGTGACACTACCGGCGCCTCTCGGCGTCACGTATTCGACCGGTAGACTGAAGCCTCGACGCCCATATTTAGCCGTGTGACGGACGCCGCGCCGGTAAGGACTCCCCTCTGTTGCGAAAGCGGCGTCTCGCTGAGGTCTCGCGCGCAGAAGGTCTCGAGCCGAGTTCGTTGGACTTCCGGTCACCCGTTTCAAAATAAAAGTTTTTTTTTTTTTTTTTTAAACATCCGTTGGCAAGCCGTTGAAAAGCAGTTGGAAAACACTTAAATACAGTCGATGGGCACAACTAGCTGCTAAAAGTAATACAGTGTGATTGAACAATGCTGCAATAAATCCTTCATCAACGTTTTAATGTTCAGTTTGAGTTCAAACGGTTTTAGAGACGGTTTAACTGATCATTTAGGAGGATGTAATTTGTCGGGCTGTTGCACTGTTTTGGTTATTTAGTTCATCCCATCCATATCAATGAGGGGAGGCAGGATAGCAGATCACCAATCTGTATAAACCAGTCAAACGTCTTATAATATGTCAAACAACTGGTTACATTAAATACATTTTAAACCTCTCAGTTCACACTGCAAGCAAAAGTGGCCCAAATCAGATTGTTTTTGTCACGGCTGTGCACTGTGATGACTTGTGAGTTACATTTTCCTCTTCCTGATCTTTGATTCATGTAATTACAAATCAATTAAAAAAGACCACCTTTGTCGAAATATTATATTATTTTTGTCACAATTTTAATGAAATTTACTGACAACCTTCAGGGAACCTACTCGTGTTGTTGATGGAAAAATAAGACACACCGAGACGAGTTTTAAAGTTTTATTTTCTGACTTTGTGTGCCTCCATCTTTTTCCTGGTACATTCAGGGATGCTTACAATTAGTACCGACACTAACTTGTTTTCCTGCTGCGGCTTTAACTACTAATGTTACTGTTACGCTGACATCAGCTTTAACATGATGCTGCTGCAGCGTGACAGATGACGTCATACTGTCAACTGAGAATGTTGCGTGAGGTCACATGAGGCTCTTGCAAACTGGTAACAATAACTAGACACGATCATCAACCTCATATGATTTCGTTACTATATTGGTTATATTACAACTGCAGCACGACTGCTCTTACTGGGGTATTTAAGTATTTCAATTAGTACAGATGTCTCTCAAGTGGTACCACAGCTACTATAGCTGGAGCTTAAAGCTTTTACTACCGCCACTGATTTTATGTTTCTGGATGATTGTCATATTTGTTAGGCTATTGTTGATTTTAAACATGACCCCCTGACCCTCACATGACCTCTCACATTGTCCCTCTTATTTCTTTACAGCTTTGTTATCGCAAGATGCATCCCAGCATCATCCCACTGTGGATGAAGACTAACCCTAGTTTGGCATTTAAATTATGCAAGTGTGCTCATCTTGTGTGATGTACAAAATTCTGTATTATTTTATTTCTTTAAGCCACTAATGAGTTTTGTGACATTAACACTTAAATTGATTTAATTTGTTGACAATACCTGTTTTATTCACTTTTTATGAAATATAATTTTTTTATAGTAAAATATTCTTATACAGTAAAAAGTAAATTTGCATTAATTAGTTAATGTATATTAATAGGATATATAAAATCTTAGTATATAGTAATTTACA
The DNA here is from genome assembly GCA_016806645.1 of Ophiodon elongatus. Taxonomy (NCBI): domain Eukaryota; kingdom Metazoa; phylum Chordata; class Actinopteri; order Perciformes; family Hexagrammidae; genus Ophiodon; species Ophiodon elongatus. Next base: position 2,739,231 of record JACSYO010001013.1, on the reverse strand, counting down.
GTATCACACTAAAATGTAATTACAGTAAACCATAATTACAATGGATCAGTTATACTGTAAAAGACAATTACAGTAAAGCTGTTTCACAGTAAACCTTAAAAAAAAAGTAAAGATACTGTAAACAGGTAATTGTTTCCAGTAAGTTACGGAAACAATACAATAAAAAGTGTAAACAGTGTCGCGTGTCGGTTGGATACTGACCTTTGCGGGTGCAGGACTCAGAAAACAAACAAACAAACAAACAAACGAGTCCTTATTCTGTGTAAATATGAAGGTTTAACAGCTCTGCACGTAAACAGTCAGAGAATGGTACACTAAAAACACTAACTCTAGAAGCCATTTAATTTCCGCTGTATTTAAATGTAGTGTAATCTTATCACTTGTCTTCGTGACACCCGATTTTCAAGTTAGAACAGAAAGATTTCAGGGCAACAGAGCAAGAATCTAAACAAATGCTTTAATTTTTATTTGCAGTTTAACAGTTCAATCACAAAAAAAATAAATTTTCCTTCACTCAGCAAGCACTCACAACTCAAGAAAATGGCCAAAACATTCATACGGTATTTAAAAGCAACAGCATACAATTATGAGGCAACTTTCATCATAATTTAAAGGGTAAGTTAACCCAAATACGATTGGCAACAGACTGAACACCAAATGAGACAAACAAAATACTGCACACTTTAACCTCAAGTATGATAAAATATACCCTTTGCGTTAAATAAGTTAGACAGACTAAATAGTTTTATAAGTGCATTAAAACCCGTTGGTATTAAGCAGGTCATTCATTTTCTGCATAGTTACATTATATTAAAGGAGATTTAGGAAAATAATGCAGAGCACACGCCTTCAGTTAGAGGCAATAAACTGTCCTCTGCTTTTAATTTGCATGTGAACTGTATGAACTGTATATGTGGCCACGCTGACCATCGCCAACTCCCTGTGAAAAAACAACAATCATTCAAACTTAAATGCAGACTTTGGTGGCTGTGGTGTTCTGATCAGGTACATCCTGAAGCATCCGGTCAAACATGTCGATGAACACTTCCTCGTCTCCTTTCCTTGGCACGTCTCCATTCCTCTGGAGTGGTTCGTTGAGCCCGATTATCACTTTCACATCTCGTCTCTCCGTGCGTCTCCTCCTCCGGTGTGGAGCATGCTGCCGTTTTGTAATTCCAACTGTATTCCTGCATCGAAGCAGGACGGAGGAGCTAAAGAACGGGAGCACGCAGTGGGAAGAACACGACGTCTTAGCTTTGACCCAAACATTTTGACCGCTAGAAGAGTACTCATTTGATCTGTGTGTGTGTGACAGAGCTTGAAATATGTTGTGTGTGTGTGCAAACGGTTATATAAGCAGTATTTCCGGCTCTGACACAGCGCAGTACAGCATGAAACCCATCTGGTCCACCTGGTCCTCTGACAAGCCGCTCAGCAGATTGACAGCTGGCTTGAAGTAGCTGTGTAACGCCCCTCGTTCCAGGTAGCCAATCAGCTCTGTGATGCACTGCTGGAATCTCACATGCAGGCTGATCTCGGACCAGTCGCTTTCACGGTCACTGAGGTGCAGGATGAGATTGGCCAGCGGGGCGGCGCCGAGCGGCCGCAGGGAAGGGTTCAGTCTGCACACCGCCTTGAGGGTTTTGAGCGCGTGCCTGCGGCGTCCGTTGTCGGCGTCGTCGAGCTGAGTCAGCCGCTGGTTCTCCCACGGGTAGAGAGACAGGCGCCAGGCGTTGACCCAGGGAGAGGTGAGCTCCGGCTGGGCAGTCAGAACCACGTCCTCCTCCCTCAGCAGAGGCAGCACGGAGATGAACAGGGGCTGATCGCTGCTCTCCGCCCCGTCTTCATTTCTAGGCCTGAAGGGTTAGAAGAGGAACAGGAGAGAAGTCCATTAGAGAGAACGAACACACACACACACACACACACACACACACACACACACACACACACACACACACACACACACACACACACACACGAGTTGCCTCACTCTCCCTTTAGCTCAGTTTTCGTCTCCACCACCTCCTGCTAAATGCTCTACTATGTCGCTAACTTTGTCTGTCTGTTGAAAGTGTACAGGGGGGTTTAATCAAAGCTTTTTCTTTAGAACGGTGAGAGTGAACCAAAACACTTAAGTGGTGGCTCCTTCTAGCTCGGGGGGGGAACTGCAGGGTTGAGAGATAAGTCTTTGGGATTGTCACAAGGGGCGACGCTTTTCACACACGGGAGAAGTTTGCCTTCCGGGCTTTCTGCCAGAGGGCGTTTATTTTAACCCAAAACATGATCTTTTCCTAAACCTAACCGTGTCGGCTTGTTGCCTAATCCTAGGGAGATTTCTGTCAGAAAGCCCTGAAGGCAAGCTTCTCCTGTGTGCACACTCTTCACATCACACAGTGATTTGAGCCATTGTTCAAACAGAGGGTTTTTCTTCTAGCATCCCGTTCAACCCAGGGGATTTGAAGGACTTCTATTTAGTTGCCTTGTCGATACTTAAACATGCAAGACTGTTGCACATTAGGGAGACATTAAGAGATAAATGGATAACGTGTGAATCAACAGCATTGTTCTTTACGAATGAACAGCAGCTCACTACTGAAACGTTTAAATAAACACTTTACATGAGTTAACCACTGCATCGGCAACTATTAGATAATTGTGTCATTACGCCTTCTAAACTTCAAACGGCCGAGTTAACGAATAAAAAAAAAAACCAAGCGCTTCTTTTGTAATTGAATCTCAACATTGAAAACAACAATAGAAGGACGGACACACACCGAATCTCCAGCCTCAGGTCGGGTCCTCCCAGTACAGGTCTGACGAGGCAGTCCATGGTGCTGCTGATGGACGGCCAGTTCACAGTTTCCATCACAGCTTTACTGAACATGTTCACAACCACTTCTGCCGACAGGTAACCGCCCACCAGGTACCTGCAGGACACCGACAGACCGCTTTACTGAATGGCTCAATTTTACAGCAGAGTGTTTCCTAACAAACCTTTAGCTCTGATTAAGTCGATTACTGCTGATTCAATGTATTTACAAAGGCTCATTTAAAAAAAGGTAGCATCTCCTTTTACACTGAATTTATGTTGGTTGATGGTGATTTAAAACTCAATTAGTGACCTCTTACATTACACATTTCAATCTGATTCAATGTTAATATAAAGAAATATTGATTAAAGCTTTTTAAGGATCCTGTCTGTGAATGCAGGTTATGTGAATGTTAAATACAACTTTAATTACTAAAAACGGTTAGTTTTAGTTCGAGCTGAAACAATTAGTGAATTCTTAGACCTTAGTGATTGACTTAGAGACTGCAGGAACAGAAAGAAATATATATCTGTGTAGAGTGTCTCAATTATAATGAGATAATTAGAGGATAAAGGTTGCTTTAAATAGTGAGGGTAATTAAAATGTATACATTTAAAAATAAACTGCAGCTTGACTGGAAAAACAATTGGTAGGTTAATAGATAATGACTAATTATTAGTTGCGGGTTTAGTTTTGGTAAAGAAAGAGATGCAATACAATACGTTTCCTGACAATCACTTTGCATTATTTGTGGTAAAAAACACAATTGTTGCAAATGAGCAGTAGAAATCTACTAGCTACACAAACAGGCCTGATCTATTTAAATAGAAAGAAACACCTAAAAGTGCAGGCTGCTTGACAAATACAAAATATTTGGGTTATCGGTGCGTGATCACCTGTCCCAGTAGCTGAGTCCTCTGGGAAAATACTCCAGATTGACCCGTCGGACCATCCAGTGCAGCGGGTGTGTGAGCAGCGTTTCCTCTCCTGGGATGAGACGCCACAGAGAGGCTTCCAGCTGCAGAGGCACCAGCAGACATGCGTGGTCCGCACTGACCACCTAAACACACACAGACGTAAACCCAGGTGGTACTCATCCAACACCGTGCTGTGCAACAACACAAAAGGGGCGAAAGAAGAGAATACAGTGTGTGTACCTGCAGGTCGTCCAGTAGAGAACCTCCGAGGTTCATCTCTCCCAGGGGCATGTCGGGAAGACGGCTGTGCAGAAAGCCCTGGATCTCAGTGCAGATGTCCACGGCGAGAGACTGAGCCCTCCGGACCTCATCGGGAGCGAGTGCCGCCCTCGTGTGATAGTACTGCTGCAGTCGCTCCTACACACATTTCATACAGTCTTTCAATGATGCAGAGCTCAGGCAGAAAACTACTGTATCATGTCCATGCATGTGCATCCTTCAGAGCGGCACACATACTGTGATGCCGAGATGACAACTCTAAACATGAAGGTAACAAAACAGTTTTGATGTTTTTACACTTCCGCTGGGAAAACACACAGCGGTCTCTTGAGTAATATAATATTTTGGGTTGTTTTGTGCCTCCAAGCAGATTTAAAGTTGGAGCATATTTAGCTTCTGTACTGGGGCGTATTCCCAAGTGAAACAGAATACTTGAGCGGTGTAACGTTATAAGAGGGATTTAAATCAAATCCTTCGCATTTGATTAGACGGCTATAAAGTGGGCGGGCTTTGAATGTAGTGCAATACAGAGCTACATAAGACTGTGGCTCTACACAAACCGCCATTGTCCTAAAGGTTGCCGATTGATTGATTGATTGATTGATCTCATGATATTATTGGTTGAAATTTATTGGTACTAGCTTACGCAAGCAAACCTCATATTTTGTTTAACAGGAAGAAAATATGATTGGATTTTGATATAAAAATAGATTTTTTTTGTGCATATATATAGGTGCACAATATGACCAGGATGTGATCTGAAAGGGTTAAAAAGGCATTTTTCACTTCATCTTGAGTTTAAGAACTTTTAAGCGTTAAGTTGCTGCGATCAGCAGAACAGCAGAGGAACAATGCTGTGTGTATTCTGTTACTGCTATTAAAGAAGCATTTAAAAAGGTAAGTGTAGCTGCTCCATTAACAGCTTAAAGCGTATTAAAGCTATATCCATGGCAAAGCTGGACCCAAGAAGCATATGAAACAATGGACGCTGCCATAGGAAAACGCACCACTGATTCTCTCGTGGAACCTTTTCAGAAATAAGTCATTTAAAGGACATGTATTGGCTTCTTTCCCCAGGTGTACACTTCCCAGTATTCATTGTAAAAAGCATTGTTCCTGGGATGCAGAATAGAAAATCGAGATGTGCAACTATTCATAAAAGATGCAATTTGCATAAGCTTTCTTTAAAAAGGCAAATCCCATTGCTTCAAATCCCCTCTTATGTCCAGTCATGCGTTTGCAGCTGCTCTGCTAACATTTACTGAACAAATTGTTTCATGTAGCTCATACAGAACAATTTACAACATTTCTGCTCATGTGGGCGTTCTGCACACTAACTCAAAGCTGTTTTCATGCTTGTTTGACTTCCTATACGCAGCCAGTGCACAAGCACACACAGTATTGTGATTATGCAGGGCTCTGGGGCTCTGTGCAGCCTAACCAGTGCATAACAATGCGTATCCCCTAAGCACTGCGCTTTAAAAAACATGTTACACACGCATAAATGAATGAGCCAACACCGAGCAGAGCTCTTACAGCAGCTGCTAAGGCTGAATGCATAATCTATGCCTTCAAGAGCTCAGAGGCGAAAACGTCAGAGTGTACCTGCAAAGTGAGGACACACAGCTGGAGTCTCTTGGACTTTGACTCGGGTGACTTAGATGGCACCTCCGGAGAGGACGTCTGAGGTTGTTGTGAAAGATCAGCTGATTGAGAAAGAGATTAAAACTGCAGTCAAGTATTATCAGAGGGTCACAATGATTATTAGAGCATATACCTTATTATATACACCTCAATGCATTTCTGATATTTCTGTGTGTCTCATTTGGGTTCGGTTGCTGGGATGTGGCGCATACCTTTCTGCTGTCTGGCTGCCTTGGCAACATGTTTCATCACCACGCCCTCGATGCCCTTCTTGATCAGTGTGGGGGAAGCAGAGACCAAACTCAACTCCTCCCAGCTCTCAGCCATCTTCTGCTTCACCTTTTCATCATCAGCTGCACGGCCCGCGCGCTCTATCAGCTAAACACACACTCATCGTCACCGCCAGGCCGCTCTGCATGACCGATAGTACCGAGTGCAAACACTGCCATAACCCGCAGGTAAACCAATTCAGATTGCAGAGGCACAAAGATAACCTCCGCCTCATGCAACCTCAGACAGCAGTTTCTGCATATTTTAGGCCATTAACTACAAATTAACATTTTCCAAATGCATTTTTGCTTCATTTCCTGTCACCCAGGCAGTAGATTTACATACATTTTACTACAAAACAGTTTTTGTCTGCCTTAGTTTAGGTGAATCCAGAGTCAACTGCCAAACAGCAATCATTTTAACACACAATACAATTCTGATTCAGGCCCTACTCCTGGATTTCACTACTGACCACATACTGCAGATTGGAAATGCAATCGACCTATTTATAGTCTTAACAATGAGTAGTTTTGGTACTATAGTCTGTATTTATTTACCAGCAAATCATGCTACAGTTAATGAAAAAGCTGGAGGATGAACTGCCAATCTATCCAATTCAACTCAATGCTTTTTTTTGAGTAGTTCATCACACTTGTGCATTAAAGATTCATGAGAATCCAGGGCTTTACTGCATTTTTTTTTTGCCCAGGTCGAAATCTTTGCAGTAATGAATGTCTCCAAAATACAGACGAGTGAAGAGTGCCTCTGAATGGCGCACTGATGTGGTACTAACAATCTGAAGAAAAAAAACCACTCACCCGCTTCACTGCCAGTGTAGCGATTCCGAGCACGGCAGCCCCCCCGATTCCCAGAACCAGCTGGGCATTAGACAGCAGGAAATCAATCACCACGGCGATGCCATCCTCTCCTCGCCTACGACTGCCCTGGAAGTTCATTGCTTCCTTTTTTCGCAGTTAGCCTTGGGAAAGGAGAGCGCATAACATAAATTCAAGTGGGCAGAGAGTAATAGCTGTCAGATAGAGGAAAAATGAACTCTACCTGCAGCAGTCTAGATGCCTAGAAATCATGGGATGTAGCTACACAGCCACATGAATGTCAAGAAGTCAGAATAACCCATGAGTCAAACTGACACGATGTGCAGCAGAATAATATTTCAAGATGTACCGACAGGTGGAAAAGTAAACAAAGTAAAAATCTGGATGTCTGTCATGAGTGGCGAAACAAACAAAAGCAAACGCATTAATAACTGGCACAAAACCTGCATATCATAGAATTAACGATGATCCGATCTCAACCCAATGAAAACTTAAAAAAGGTTTTGGACCGACGTGTTAGAGAAAGCACTCTCCCTCTCCAAAACACCAAATGAGGGAATATCAGTGAAGCTGCTCTGTAGACTTATGGTAACCGAACACCTTCCTTTATTTCACTTTTGTCTTTAATTTGTCACCTCTCTGTATGTCTGTAGTTTTCAATTACATCAGTGAATCCACAGAGCATTAATCATAATCAATATTCATGTTTTAATCTTCCTGAGAATAACATCCCTTTCTGTTAAAGAACTAGTGAACGTGTCCAAAATAAAAATACAAAGATATGTAAAAAACGGAGTGACTTTATGACCTGTTATAGAATCATAGAGAAACCAAACAGCTTTGATTTTTCTGTGAGCGCATCGAGCTCCCATCATAGAAACAAATTGCTTTTAAGTGTAGTTTCAATACAGTCCCTGATGTATTAAATAATGCAGTTAACATGAAGACAATTTATATTTTATTGATTAAAGAATCTTATTCTGTGCTGTATGTATTGTAAATCCCCTTGAGACACATTTTTGATATTAGGCTATGGATATAAAAGCGACTTGACTAATTAGTGCAATTTTCCCATCATTCATCTTTGTTGGCAAATTCAGTTTTGGAAAACTAAGCACTCTGTTGAGGTCGCTTATTGGCCTTAAACAAAGAGCAGGATCATATTTCAGTCATTTAACAAACCCGTGGTGGATCTTGTTTTAGAAACAGGAAGCTCACAGAATAATCAGACGTGCATTCTACTAATAGAAAGAGACTTGGGAACCGAGCTGTTGGTTTGTTTCTCTTGGCTGCTTCTGTGCCACAGAAGTTGAGGGCAGATAGGCCTTGCTCGCTGGAGACATTTTTGACTTAGTAGGAATATTACAACTGTAATTAATTGTTCATGAACATTAACAATGGTTCAGTTGCATTGCAGTGTCTCCTTAAGAATCCAGTGAGCCACATAGAATGCAGCAACCATTGACATATAAATGTTTTCTGTGATATTTTCTTATTGGTAGAACAGCTGCCTGTCTGACTTTAAAACCTGTGATCAAGGGTCGTAGAAGGCGGGTGACAGACATGTAACCATGATATAAATATACTTTTAGTTTTGAATAAGACTTGACTGTGTGCACTGTGATTATCGTATTTAGCTCCAGGCACCCGATATGCAGAAATAGCCACAGGGCACGACTCTAAACCATTTAAAATGAGTGCGTCTCCTCTCTTTTTGCGGCAGGTACAGGATCCCAAGAATGGAGACGTGCTCTATTTATAGACCCAACACATGCCTGAGTCAGACCAGCTGGGTCAAATATATCACAGCCTTGCTTGTCAGGTTACTGCACAACAAATGTCTGCAGCACGTTCAGCACAGAGGGGATACTTTCAACGTCAGAGAAGAGTTCACTTTTCTGTTTAACGTCAGCTTCATTACCGTCAGGTCAACCAAAGAATCCCTGATGTTGACAGGTTTTGGTTGAGCCGACGGAGCAGCTGATAAACAGATCAATAAGTAAATAATGCCGTTACCCAATAAGATATTTGCTGTTTCCTGTCAACGCAGGGGTGCTGTACCATACCACAGTCCAACACAGTTTATTCAGCAATTTTAGCTTGAATTATACCTAATATTTTAGCAATAAAGTGGCAGATTTGTAGCATGAGCAGCATCATATACCACCAGGTTGTTACTGTGAGTGACAGGAGAGGCATCCCCTCTATAAGAGGGAGTAACAAAGTAATCTACAGATGAAAATACTTAGTTTGTAAAGTTTTCTTTTGTGTTTGTGTCTCCTGTACCGACCAAAGGTGGCAGCACTGGGACACAACACAGGTGAGTCAGTAACACTCGAGAGCATTCTGGCTTCTCTCCCACAAAGATCTTTAACAAACTGTTTTAATAAAAACGTATCTCGCAGAATAACTGCACGTGACCCTCGTGGCTGGAATGCGGACACGTCCAGTTTAAGGCATTTACGTAACTTTACGTCATCGCTCACCCACTGGCATCTTGTCCGGTGTGTCAACGGACGTAGCTCACGTCAGTGACGTAACACGGTAAATGTCCGTCCAGATAACCGACGTGACCAACCGACGGACTAACGAACAAACGACTGTCAACGGCTGGTCGCAGCTAACGTCCGTTAGAAAAGCTAACCAGCTAACTTAGTTAGTTAACTAGCGGACATTAACAGCCTCCACTACTCTTCAGCTCACTTACCACTCAGTGCGGAGAGAAGGACAACATTGGTGTTTCGATGAAATACGTATTTAACTGCAAAGCGTGACGTTACGTGCTGTTGTTCACGGACATAAAGTAAACATAGCTCAGCCAGCTAGCTCACAGCTGCTGTCTTCTTCTTCTTCTGCTGCTGCTGCTGCTGCTGCTTTCTCTTCTTCTCCTCTATAATTGTGGTAGAGAGCAGCGCCCCAGAAAAAGCTCCGGGACATCCAACACCCATTTATTACATCGGGAACCTGGAAATAATGGAAAATGATTTTACAATTTTTTTTTAGATACTTTTACTTCTATTTCACATTTTGGAGAAAAAATATTGTACTTCTCTACATTTATTTAAAAGAGCTGTAAAATACTTTTAAATTAAGATTTTGCATTCAAAACTTATGATCAGTTTATAAAATATGATCCGTTGTTACAGATTAAACTGGCAAAAGTACATAAAGTAGTTAAAATTAGCTCCACTATAGAAAAAGGCAACATTAAAGCACCACTTACATATTCATACATCAATTATAGTGATCCAATAATGTAATAGTATAACACTGACAGTACTTTTACACGTCTGTACATTTACCTCACTTAAATTTTGAATGCACTTTACTTGTAATATTTTGATAGTGTAGTATTGCTACTTTTACTTAAGTAAATGGTTTGAATAATGCCATTTAGCAACTGTTCCGGTGCTTTTGATCATATCACCTGGTCTTCGTCACGCAAACTTTTGGACAAACTCAAACAGCTTTTCCAAGGTCAAGAATGAACTTTGAACCTCTTATCTCAGAAACTTTTTTTTAAACATGCTGTCAAAACCCAAATTATGCTTATGACCCGACAGCTAAAGTTTTAAACCAAGACTGGATCTAATTCAATTTGAAAAAAGAAAAATAAATAAAGGAGGCTGTAGTTCTTTTTTGTTTGTGGTGATCTTTTGATTTTGTTAATTGCTCCGGAGTTCATGTTACCTTTGATTGTACAATTCAAAACATTTAAACGCCGAGGCATTTTACAGATTTTATTTATTGAATTATAAATAACTTTGTGGAAATATCGAGGATGCATAATATACAAACTTATATACAGATTCGGGAATTATTAGGGAAATACAGAAATTGAATTGCAAAGGTCCAAACTTGTTTTCCCTTTAACTTCTCACCTTGAGTGAAAAACACCACTTAGTTAATATGATCCTAGAAATGCAAATGAACATGAATCAATAAAACCACTATTCCAAAGCCCCCAAACTGTTAGATTTGAATGCGGATGACTTCTCTACTAACGGTGTACCTTCCTGCTCAAAGTGGCCTCGAAGAAGAATGAACATTCACCAAGATGGACAGAAAACCTAGAACACGCCTGGGATAATATACAGTATATACTGTATTGTTTTCATAGAGGTGGACACTTTCTAGCCAGATCAGTGGTTCCCAAAAAGTTCAAACTTGAACAGAAAAGTCTTTTGTTGAAGAGAAATTATAGTCTCATCGAGAATTGAGGAAAAAAATAGAAACATATCTTTGATATAGCCCAGTGTTGTAGTCAAAACCACCTAAATAAAGACCAAGTCTTGAACAAGACTTTGAGGGGTTGAGACCCGAGTCAAGACCAAGACCAGTGCAAGTCCCACAACGCACGACACACCTCAAGAGAAAACGTAAAACATGCAAACCACATTGGCACTCCTCAAATTCATGTGAAAGATTCACATTCGCATAAAAAAAACAAAAAAAACAACAGAACTCAAATGGAGATTCCTCTTCATTCACCTTTTCTTTTTTTTGGCCAGACGTACTGTGTGTTTGTGTGGATGTATAAGTGTACACGAGAAATGACATGGCAGAGGAGAATTTTATGTGTGGGAATGTTCCTTTGTTTTCTATGAGGAATCTTAGAAAGATATTTTAACAATTAAAGCAGAGAATGCAGAGTTGAGCGATATCCCCGCAGTTGTGGTTTTGTCCTGAGTCCTCTTTGTCTGAGACAAAATTGCGATTGATTCTGAGACGAAACCTTCAAAAAGTGGTCTTGAATGCTACATCACTGCTATGGGGCAGTTATTTGGTTGATCATTAAAAATAAGAACCCAGACAGATCTCTAATAACACGAGACACACTTTAGTTTGTTTCATGAGCTGCCGCTGTCCCATTCTGTGTGAAGAGACGCAGTATTTACCTCCATTACCATTACGATCATATTCAAGTTCACAAGTGTAGCAGAGCTTCAGAAAACCACGATCAAAACTCACCCTGTTTTTTAGAAAGTAATGTCTCCCTTGAACTGAGGTTTATTTTTGTTAATGTGTAACTCCAGACTAACTGACCAGTGAGCTAACGAGTGCCTCAGACAAACATGGCTGACCGGGAGCAAGAAACAAATCTGTGTTTACGGAGCTAATCTCAAGGACAAATACGGATATTGAGTTCCTGCTCCGCCACGTCTTTAGACGCACACATTAAACGAGACATTACAGAGCTGGCGTTGTTCGGTCCGATCCAAATATCACCAACGTAAATGAGGAAAAATTAGATTTAATACAGAACAGCAATAACATGGCCTCTGTCACTTTACAAGGTAAGCAACTTCAAACCGAAACAGGAGTGTAAAACAAGGCCTGAGGTTCTCATCACTCCATAAAACATCAGTTTAGTTGCTGCAGCGTATCGTAACCTCCACCACGATGAGTCACACAGCAGAATCAAATCATAACGCAGGAAGCATTTCTGCACATCTGCCAGTTGTTTCAACTTAAACGGAGACAGGGAGGCCAACGTGAACTGAGATGGCACAGTAAAAGGTAAGGATCAGAAATGTGGGTGCCATAAAAGCAAATGTTTCTTTCTGCATAAAAGTTCCCCCAATCAAAGACTATACAAAAGTATTGTACATTATAACAAGTTAGATTACAGCTCAGGTTTTCTTTTGTACAAATCCATACATACATCTTTTTTTCTTTTTTTTTAAGCTCTTGTGGTCTGTACATCTTGGTTACAAAAAATACATGCCATTTTGAAGTATCTATGGACATAGAAACAAGAAATGTTCAATTAAAGGTCATTTAACAATAAAGCCGAACTGGAGTTAGGAACTTGAGGTTCTGAACTTTGTAGCAGGGACGCCAGCTGCGTGTGCCAGAAACAAATAATGCACCTCAAACTCATCCAGGCTCAAACCAAAACGCAGACAACATGATGACGGTGCGAGAAAAATGACGACTGATCAAAGAATGGTACAATATTGAAATACATAAAAGATATATTTATATGTATACACGTGTGATAGGGAGAGGTGCTCAGTGGCGTCTCATTTTGACTTTGCGCCCCGAACTCTCCCGGTGTTTTTCGGAGTCTTGACCGCGTCTCCAGTAGTTCTCGGAGCTGATGCCGCTGCTGCTGCTGCTGCGGCGGTGGTGGTGGGAGTTTGTCGGACGCCTGTTCTCCTCTTTGTCCATCTCCAGCACCCGAGGCCTGGCGGGGGAGAAAGAGTGAGACGCAGAGTCAGCTTTGGATCTTCATTAATGCAAATGACATAACACGTGTTCACGAGGCACACGTTAGAACGCTGTTACAGCCTCGGCTGTCTTTGCAGGAGTGTGTCTTTTCAGACGATATGCAACATTACTGGCTTCATCCATCTGTTTAACTGAGGGCTTTTTGTCAAACACAGGTGACTGTTAAGTTAATGTTCCTCGTGGATTCATTCAGACATGAAAGCACATTTGCTTTTGTGTCTGTGAGTGAGACAGAGTGAGAGCAGTGAGTGCAAAATGTGATGATAGCCAGGAAGAAGAGGGTTGTCTGTTCTCTCACAAGCTGCATCACTGACGGATTTTAAATTATTTTGCCTTTGAAGTCTTAATTAATGACCATTGTGGGCGTGAGGGCCGCTCGCTCCCCCGCTTCTCGCACTGAGTCCACGGATACATTCTCACATTAATCTCATCATTTAACGTTATTAGAGAGCGAATTCAGCTGCCTGTTTTATAACGTACGAGCACTGAATGTCAGTTGGGTTGGGACTCATTTTTTAATTCCTATTCGCTCATATGCTGCATGTTTGGGGATGTGTGTTGGTCTGATTATTACTGTGGTTGAACATTTGAACCGGTCGCACCGCAAGTGGGAAATAGTTTGAATTAGTTTAAAATAGGCTCTTTCATAGTTTATTAAATTGATTTTGTACAAGATCTGACGACTGAAAACAAATCCATTACAGAAATGTTAGAAGGCGAAACAAGACGCACATTTCTCTCTGTGCATTTTTTTTTTTGTGCTGTCGTCTTTATGTTCAAGACTTATGTCGTGTTGTCAGTGATACAGAAATAATACCAGACTGTTGGTAAGGGAATGTTGGTTTCAGGTTCCAGTGACAGGATGAAATATGATCCCGCAAATACGGCTCGAGAAACAGATCCAAGAGTTTGAAGGCTTGTCAGATGCCAAAACACTTCACGGTAATTATAATGTAATGAGAGAGGATTTTTTACTGCTCTGGATTTCGTTGCAACGATCTTGAGGTAAGCAGTAAAACTACGCCGTCGCAAAACAATCAACCAGGAACATGCGCTTGAATATATATGATTGGCGAATGCAGCGCCTTGTCAGATGAGAGCATTGCATTCCTGCAGAAGTTGAAAGTTGCCGGAGCCCTCTGAGTTGCCATCGAAATGACCTCAATCAAATGAATGAGATGGCTGCAGTTTTCTTAAAGCAGAGCTAACACTCAGGTGGATCTAATCATGTGACGTGTCAAAAATAATCAAGAGACAAATGTATTTTTTTGAGGGGAAACTCTTTACGACCACGGCTGCTCGTTAAGCAGTTGTGCATCACGTTGCTGACAGAGTTGGTGGTATGAAGTTTCTCTGACACTTAATAAGGCAAATATCATTTACAAATGTAACACTTTCTATTGATGTTTGCCAAGTGGTGAGGTGTGACTCTCCTCAGGCCTGTTTTTCAGATTGACTGGCTCACTGACTGTCCAAAGCCCCCCCCTTTCTGGTCAGGTCTATCTCTTTAGTTATTAGTTTATGCAAATATAGTAGGTTTTCCACGGGTCTGTTTGGACCCGTGAAGACCATTTCCTGTGTCTGTATACCTGTGAGCAGCATCAGGATCTGCTCTGCGATGAGAGCGCTTGGCTTTCAGAGGAGCCGGTCTCAGAGGGACCGGTCTCGCCACAGGAAGAGCGCCTTCAGAGTCCAGTCGAGGAGCATCTGGTCGAGTCCTGGCCGAGAAGACAGAGGAGGGAGCAGTTAGTTAAAACACAAGGACCAGAGAGAGATTTCCCACAAAATAAGAATAAGAATTGGCACGTTGACTCACTTTCTAAGTATGATCACTGCACGACGGGCCTTGATGTCTTGTGGGCGGATGCAATGGGTGATGTCATCGGCAGCGTAGCCACTGAGGGAGAAAGACACCGTGAGCCCTGTCAGCCACACTTCTTAAAAAAAAAAAAAAAAAAAAAACAGCAATGCACAAACACAAACATAGTCACCTGAGCACCGTGACGCTGCCTCTCCTCACGGGCAGGACGAACACCGGCTCCGACACCCGGATCGGTTTGAACTGGAAGCGGCAGCCGAAGCAGAGCGCGCTGTCGCTGAAGAAGGACACGGACACGATGGGCCGCGCGAAGATGTGCAGCGGATCCACGTGTGACACGATGCAGCCGCCCGGCTGGTAGTCGTTGATGACTGCGCTGTTCACGAACCCGTCCGGGACCACCCCGCTGGCCACCAGGCGCTTGATCACCAGCTCGTGCACCCAGCCGGGGATGTCGTCCACCTCCCCTTTGCGGTACAGCCTCTCCTGGCCCGGCCCCCGCTTCTCCAGCTGGGACCCGTACGTGTACCCCTCCCCGAAGAAGTACTTGTTGCGGAGCGGCGCCCGGTCCACCGTGTGCTCGCGGTACAGTCCCGCCTCCCCCTGGGCCACCACGTCGTCTATCTTCTCCTCGATGAGGGCGCACTCCTCCGGGGAGAAGATGTTCTCCTGCAGGATGCTGCCCTTCACGCGGCCGGCCTCCTGCTCCCGGCTCTCCGCGCTGTCGTCGCTGTGCTCGTGCTCGTCGTCGGACTCCCGGTACTTGCGCTTCCCGCTCCCCTTCCCGTTGCTCTCCCCGTCCACGTATTTGTTCTTCGTCACCTCGTCTCGGTGCGGCGTCATGGATTTGAGCTTATCCCTCAGGTCGGAGTACCCGCTGGCTGCCATGTCAGCCCCCCCTAAAAAAAAAAACACCCGGCTGGGCGAAGTGCGACGTGAGCCCCCCGGAGCTAACGGCTAGCTACCGTATCAGCGCCGCATCCCGGCACCGTTTTAACGGACTCGTTTTAATATAAACCGGATTTAGCTGGACGTCAACGGGAGTCTTTGACGGTGGACTGGTTTCAGGGACCCGCTCACACACGTAGCTAACATTCGTCCTCCTCCGCGTCCCGAAACCGGAGCGAAACCCGTCGATCCGTGTGTCCGGTGTCACCGGTGGTCTAACGGCTAACGGTTGGCTAACGTTAGCTTGAGCTAACCCGGCTTGGTCTGTCCGTCGCCGCCTGGAAATACCGACAAACCGCGCAGCGACATTTCACGTGTCCGTTTCCCGTCAGATTCCAGTCCCCGGTGCTCCGGAGACGTTCTCGCTCTCGCGTGGACTCCGCGGGTTCAGGAGGAAAAACATGGTCGTGTTCTCGGTGAGGCTCGAGCACCGTAACCCGCTTCCCCCCCTCAGCTGGAAAAAAAAAAAAAAAAAAAGAGGCTGGAAATAAACTCGTGTAACCTGTCACAGATCGACACATGCGCAGTGGTGACCCGACACTGTCACGTGACCTGATCGGTAAAAATACGCATGAATCCATTTTTGGGAGCCTAGAGGGCACGCGCGTTGTCCCATTGAGGTCTCGTGTACTTCCATAAAGTTCTCAATCTTTATTTAAGGTTATTTATTATTAGTGTTATGTATCGTGTTGATATCTATTATAATAATAATAATAAACTTTATGTTTAAACTTAATTTATATTTACCTTCTGTGAAGAGAAACGTGTGCAAATACTGTTGACACGTTTTATAATATTTTGTGTGTATATATATATACATATATATATATATGCAACCATCTACACACCACATTTCATCTATTGCCTCAAAGGTTTCCACCACACAGCCATTTAGCCCATCTTGTTTTAATACAGTCATATACAGTATACACATTTTTTGTGCACAAATCCACTGCTGGATATTTCAAGTACAAAACTGGTGTTTAAAGTAAATGTTTCATCCTGTAGATACAAATCGTCACAGACACCTTATTTATTTATATTTGTAAAACTTTTAAAACACGCAGATTTTTATTTCCATAACTCACCCAGTATTAGACTGCTGTAATGTTACACTGAAACATGATGCATTTTTTAAATATGTTTATACATATTTAATTTATTTATGATTTAGTTCTGAAATTATCAATTTGGTCAATTTATTATTTGACCAACAACTATTCAGCAACATGTTTCATGAATTATTAATTTTAAGGCATTTATCTTAATTCCTCTGTTTTGTATCATTATAAATTGAATACTTTTTCTGACAGTTTGTCAGGCAATCAAGCAGTTTGAAGACATTGCCTTGGACTCCACCATTTTTCACAATTTTATGGCATTTTATAGATATAGGGATTTGTTGTTAAATGTAAAAGAAAATAAACAATCATGAAAATAAATATTTTAGAAGCTTTGTTGAGTTTTATACATACTAAAACATTCAGTTGTGGCATTTATACTGATACCTCTTAATACAAAATACATATTGTTTAATAATTTAAACAACAGAAAGCAGAAGTGCTCATATCTCTCTTTAAAATAGCTGATTTTATTTAGATAAAATATTCTTTACAAAACAAGAAAGTTGATGCATTAACATTGGTTGAATACAACATCTGTTTAACTAACATCAAGTTTTTATAATGAACTGTATAAATAAAAAAAAATAAAAAAACATGTTAGATATCAGTTATAAAACGTTGTAATGACAAGGCACGAGCCTGTGAAGCTTCCTCGCTGTTCTTTAACAGTTTCTGTGCATTTTAAAAGATCTCTAATTTTTAAATCAATCAAAACTACAGCAGTAAGTGCAATTATAAAGGTTTCAATCTGAACTAATATTTACTTTTCACGGTCTTCATTATGCACTTTGTTCAGTTAATGCAGTATGATAATCAAGTAAAAGTCAGACTGACTTCAGGGTCCACTTATGCATTCACATATAATATTAGAACCCCTGAAGGCAAGAAGAGGTAGGCTATTTATAAGGGTTTCCTCTACATTAGTGTGTCCATACGACTGTGTGTGCTATAACATGGTGATTTCGCTGGGTGGCAGGGTGAGTCGCCTCTCCCGCACGGACATCATGTTTTCCACCTGCATGGCGATGACTCGACACAACTCCAGGCCCTGTGGACAAACACCGCCAACATGAGCACAGTAACGCAGCAACTCCACTCACTGCAAATGATCATGTGTGGCCTCTGCAGAGTGTCCTTGTCTGTGTTTGCGTAATACCTGCTCCAGCTGCAGCTGAATGACCCGCTGTGTGTTCATGTCCCCCAGGGTCAGGTCTACATACGGGTAGCTCGTTCCAGCAGTGGGCCTCTGGGTGCGGCTGGACTGCACCTCCACCAGGGGGACCACTGCCATCAGCTCCTGCACCGCAGAGACCGAGTGTTATGTACACATATATAAAAAAAAACAAAAACACAATTGTCAACTGAAACTGCTGTGTGACTCTACTCTTACGTGTGTGTTTTTGTGCAGGAAGTGGAGGCCATGTTGGTTGACAGCAACGATGCAGGGGGCGTAGAAGGTGGTGGAGCTGCTGCTTTGGACGTAGAAGAACGAGGAGCCGAACATGGGGAATGCGCTGATCAGCCCTGCACGCACAGAGACACCGAATTTATCCAACAGTAAACGCAGATTGTCACATTTTTATTCATGGACACTGGACAAAAAAATAATTTTTTAAAGCTTGAGAAAAAAGTTGTAAATGTCTTCTGTGGCTCTGGAGGGGATTTGTCCAAATGACCTTGGTGATGTCATCACTGTCATAGAATGAGTTGCATTATAGGAAATACAGGATCTAGTGTTTTGAGGTTTCTACCCATACAAGAGACTAAAAGTCAATGCATCTTGGCCTCTGCTGCTTCGGGTTTGTTTAATCTGTCTCTCAACATTATGTAAGAGAAAAACTGAATCACTGGAGCATCTCTTTAAGACACAAATACTTTCTCTATTATCACAATATCCGTAAAAAAGTGCAAATTTACACATTAACGTTGCAGCATTTCTTCTCCACATCTAAACTCTGGAAACAACACTTGACAAAACTATCTCAACTTAAGGTTAAGCTTTCGCCCGTATTACACATATAGTGACGGAGGAGTCGAGTCGTAGAAGGTGGAGTTGATACACGTGGAGAGAAAATATGTAAAAACTAACCTGTTCAGCCAAAATCACTTTTTATTTTAATTTATTTTCCTACCTGTAGTGCCTTAATGGGAACAGGAGATCTTACCCATAAACTGTGCTCTGGCCTGGTGCGGGCTCAGGGTCTGCACTTGCTGCATGTGCTGCGTCACCATGGTAACCCACTGCTGGGGTGGCTGCTTCTTGAACAGAGGTGTGGCGATGTACTCTGATAGTTCATGTCTGGAGGAGAGAAGAAGATAAACAGGAGTCTGCTTCACGCAGTGGTTTCTTAACATTTCTCAGGATGATTTTACTCAGTGAGCCGTGTGTGTGTGTGTGTGTGTGTGTGTGTGTGTGTGTGTGTGTGTGTGTGTGTGTGTGTGTGTGTGTGTGTGGAGATAGACACCGATAACAATGGTAAGAGCACTAAAGGACAATATGTTTTTTTGTCACACACCATAAACACAACAACTATTGACTGCATTCTCTCCTCAACAATGAGTTTCTTCCTGAACGGTTGTTGAACATCACTGCTGAATGGAAAATGTAGAAAAACATCGATTGCAGCTTCAGTGCTGCTGTACTGTAACAACTATCTATGTTGTCCACGTTACACATAAATATAAAAATATACACCATTTAACAACAACAACACACGCCCATAAATCTAATGTGCACCTCCAGTGAATGTGCCGAAGCAGAAGCTCTGTTTAAGGTTGATTTAACCGAAAATAATTAACCCGCAGGTAAAATGAATTTTTGTTGGGAAATTTATGCTAATTTCACTTTTATATTTTGGTCACGTTAAATGTTAAAATTAAATTGGATGGGTGTTAAAAGGGAAACAGGGAAGGTTAAATGCACCCTGAAATAATAAATAAATATTATTTAATTGCTCTAATTGCAATAACAAGAATCTGGAGGCTAAAGAGAAGCCAAATAAAAAGAACGTCTGGAGCCGATTAAAATCACGGCGATAGTGTTCACTGTATTAAAATAAGATGGGCTAAACAGCTGTGTGGTGGAAACCTTTGAGGGAATAGATGAAATTTGTGTATATATATATGTGTATATGTATATATATATGTATATATATATATACATATATATATACACATATATAAGTTATACATATATATACGTATATATGTATATACATATATACGTATATATATATATACATATATATATACGTATATATGTATATATATATACATATATATATATACACATATATATATATATACACACATATATATATATATATATGTGTGTATATATATATATATATACATATACATATATGTATATACATATATACATATATATATATACGTATATATATATATATATACGTATATATACATATATATATATATATATATACACACATATATACATACATATATATACATACATACATACATACATATATATATTTATATATATATATATAAACACGGTGAACCCAGCAATGATAAGCCTGATAAAGTAATTAACTAAATAAAGTAGATCAATGTCACTAGAAGCTGCATGGTGAACACTGTTTGCTTCCTCACATGCTGGGGATGAAGAGGATGTCTTTGGCTCTGTGCTGCAAAGCTGCCAGTTTGGAGATCTGGTGGAACTGTTGATCGCTCACTTTTCCATGTGTGAGAACATTTAGCAGGCCTTTACGGTAGTCTGGCAGGATCTGAAGACACACACAGACACCGTCACGGTCACGTGCGCTCGTGTCGGTAACGTGCACCGCGCATGTGAAACTCCACCCGTCTCACCTGGTTGTAGTGCATGGCGACGCAGAGCTCGTTCTCAAACTTGAGCGCTTGAGTCCAGACGACACGTCTGAACCAGAAGCTGTAGTTGGTGTCGACCGCCTCGGCCTCCGTCGAGACATCCAGGATGTACTCGTGTTTGTTCAGAGGACGCACATTCTGACCTGCACACACACACGCACACACACACACACACACACACACACACACACACATACATGTAATTTACTACCCAGAGATTTGAAAAAATCATCTCAAAGATGAAGTTAAAACTACGCAGTTAAATAATATTAATAAGGATTTGTTTATTCAGTCAGAATCTGTTCTAGTTCTAGCAAACGCTAGTTTAAATCCAATACAAACCACTGACATAAACACTCTGCAAAAAAAGTCATGCTAATACTTGTGTAGACACATGTTGTGTGACCTGCTGTGCTTTTCAAAAGCACACGAGCGACAGCAGCTGCCAGCTGTTGTCGTGTGGAGATGTTTAATGCTACGGGAGGAGAGGAAACAACAACAGAGAGCAAAGAGTTCCGTGCCGATGCTTCGGGGGATCAAATCAGCGTTGGAGCTTTCAGCGCTGAAAACTTATTAAGACCGAAGCAGCAGGAGCAGTGTGCAAAGGAATATGACATAGTGGTGCACAGCAACAAGAACCATAACAAAAGCTGCTTCTGCATTTAAATCAGGAATAAAACAAATAAAAGCGAGTTGCCTATGAAACAGATTACGCCACGTTAGGAGCTTTGTATTTATCCACTAATGATGTAAATGTTTTGACATCATGGTGTTAAATACATCTATATAGATGCACAGTGTGCAAATGAACGGCACATTAACGCCTAATGAAGAGGAAACACGACTCTCGTGTTGTGACGTCGTCATCGGAAATGAAAAGGCGACATCGAGCCGCCTGACGTTATTTTGCCGCGGTGGTCCAATGAGGACTCGTGGACTCATGTGTGACTTTCTCCCACAGCTAGAAACCAGAGAACCGTCTGATACGTGATCTGTGAGTGGATCTGCTTCACTGACACTGACGAGAAGGCTGACTTTGTGCACGAATACAATGTTTTGTGTGTGTGTTTGTGTGTTTGTGTGTGTGAGAGAGAGAATCAGAAGACGAGCACACCTTTATGGGTGACTAAAAATATGGCATATTCTTCCGTGGCCTCCAATTTGTGCAAACCCATCTCATAACACAGCTCCTCAATCACCTCCAGGGCGACCTGAAAGACACAACAACGTCAGCACACGAGCGACGACGTCTCCTTGTAGACACCTGTGGTGCTGAGCTGCTCACTGAACACTCACGGAGCACGTTTTGATTTTCACGTGACGTTCGATGCCTCCAGGAAACAGAAACAGCTGACGTTTTGAACTACGTCCCGCCTGAGGAAGTATTAACACACACACTCATATACACACCGTACACACACTGGAAGTGTTCGACCATAACACAGGTAAGCCTACGTAGATCTCTAGCAGTGGAGGGTAACTATATTCAAGCCGAGGTTTTATGTGCTGTGCAACTCTGAGATAATTGTGCTTTGCATTAAGAATTGATATACAAAATCGAGCATCCGTTTAGAAGATATGATTCATCACATTATTACTTAAACTACACAGAAATTCATGAAGTAGTTGAAGGATAAGGATGGTGATATTCTATAGTTTTTTTTTTCTGTCTCTTATCACGTTTTGACTTCCCTGCTCTGAGATACTGAGCCTAAAGCCCAGTGGTTCCTAAATAAATCTTTAAAAACAACATTAATAGTGTATTTTTGGGGGCTATGTTCAGGCTACAGTGCCCATGTTCATTGTAATGAAGGAAAACGACACACAGTGTGTCTCCTTAATGTGTTTTTAATAGTTTTTTGGACAACAATGGAGCTCTGTGGCACAGAGGAATAAGCTTTGAATACACAGAGAATATATATATATATATATATATATATATTTTTTTTTTTAATGTTTTTTTTTTAATCTTTTCATGAGATTAGTTGACAATGAAAAAATTAAATAGAATATCACTGGCCTTGTCCAGATTAATGTGCAGCTTATATCAATAATGTTAACGCTATAATATAATATATACAATAACATAGATGTAAATGTGGCTATTCTGCATAACGAGTAGCTTTTCTTTTTGCTGCTAATACTACTGCTACTTGGATCGAGGCATACATTTATCAATTATGGAGCATCTTTCCACTATATTTTTTATTTACGTAAAGGCTCTGAATACTCGCTCCACCCCTGCAGACAGATGAAGTGAAGCACTGACCATCACGGCCTTCAGCTCCATGCTGTTGGGTGGAACAATGCGTCCGCCGTACTGGAACGTCTTCTTCAGGTTCTGCTCACAGGCTTTAGCGATGCCTAGCACATTGATGGCATCGATAATGTTAATGTGCCAACGTGCACAGCAGATTTACACCCGGTGATTGTGTCTGTTTTATTACCCTGATACTGCACGCCGGCGCTGCGAGAAGCCTGCTGCAGGTTCTTCAGCAGGAAGGGCTTCAGGACTTCAGAGCAGCGATGGAAAGCGGTCAGGATGTACAGCAGCCTCCAGCCTCGTTGGCAACTATCACTGAACGACACAAGAGCGCGCTCACACACACACACACACACACACACACACACACACACACACACACACACACACACACACACACACACACACACGGAGGATTACAGGCTCCGAGAAGAAAGCGGAGCGCAGTGTGGGTCGGTTTGTTGTGGGTACGTTGTTTATGTGGGAAAGAGGACTTACGGTTTGGAGCTGGTGTTAGCCGTAAGCTGTTTGAGGAGTTGGCAGTAAACCTCATCCCTCATCAAGGTGAACTCTCCTATGAGCTGAGGGGAGGACACACACACACACACACACACACACACACACACACACACACACACACACACACACACACACACACACACACACACACACATCAGCAGACTGTCAAAGAGAATAGTAGCTTTAGAGAGAAAACGAACTGTGTATTTACCTTGAGGACAATGTTGACCACTTCCTGTTCTGTCAATCCCCTTGATGGAGAGTCACCCATGAAACGCATCACCGCTACACAAATTACACAACCGGGACACACACACACACACACACGCAGGTCAACAATAATTTAAGTA
This sequence comes from Ophiodon elongatus, assembly GCA_016806645.1. Taxonomy (NCBI): domain Eukaryota; kingdom Metazoa; phylum Chordata; class Actinopteri; order Perciformes; family Hexagrammidae; genus Ophiodon; species Ophiodon elongatus. The sequence continues at coordinate 2,715,363 of JACSYO010001013.1, read as the reverse complement.
TCTAGTAGCATATTTTGCAGAGAGATCCAGCAAATCTGATACACGTCTCATTTTAAAGGAGGATGAATCGGAGCCCAGGCGTAATAAGAGTAATGTAATAAGATGATGTAATTAGAGGAGAGATGTGAGAGAAGGTGAGAACTTACACAGGAAGAGATCAGCTGCCACCCTGTTCATGGCTGGATCCATAAACTCTATCAGAGACTCAGTCAGAGGAGTCTGCGGAGGAGAAAAAGAGTCATACAAACAACTCAATACACCCCAACACAACATACTGAAGATATATTTTATGAGAGTATTTTAATTTATAGCGAGGAGAAAGGCACCTTGGAGAACTTGATCATTTCAGTGGGCTCTCTGGAGTCTCTGTTCTTGCTTTTGCTCTTCAGGGAATCTCTGAGAACACAAATCAGGCAGCATTTAGTGCAGAATTTAGATTTAAACAGTGTTGGAAGAAGTACAGAGATAATTTACTTCAGTAAAAGTTACAATACTATAAATAAATAATCTATAAAAATAATCCATTGCAAGTAAAAGTCCTGCATTCAAAATTGTATTAGGGACAAAAAGTGTTTACATTTACTCATTATGCAGATTGGGGTGTCAATGTTTAGTATTTTCTGATTCAATCATTATTACTGAACTACTTCAATATTGCAACTGGTTCAGGTGGGGCAGATATTAATTACTTTACATGCTGTGAGGCATCATATTCTATAAACTAATGATATGTAACTAGTAATTATAGCTGTTAAATAAACGTAGTGGAACAAAAACTACAATGTGTCACTAAAAAAATGTCGTGGACTAGAAGTATAAAGTATCATGCAGTGAAGTACAAACGCTTCAAAATTGTAGTACAAAAGTGCAGCACTTGAGTAAATGTATTTAGCTACTTTTCATCCCTGGATTTGAAATGGTCAATGTTTCTGTCTCACCCCTTCCCGTGGGTTCCCTGTCTGAAGAACTTCTTGGCGAACTCCAACATGTCATATCTGCCGTCCTGCAGGGCCCTCTCATCCAGATCTGCTTCAGCAAAGCCGTCGAGGGAAACCTTCTGAAGATCAAAGGTTGTCAGTGACAAACAACCTGACACAAGAAACCGTACGTGAGAATGTGTGTGCCTGTGTACCTCAATCGTTTGATCTATCTCGTGCGCAGCCATGGTGGACGCCACGGCGACGGCGACGGCCGATGACACGGCGAACTGTCCCGCTCCTCCTCGGGGCTCGGCCTTGCGGTCCAGTGGCAGCGACAGGAAGTCGGGAGGAGCGACGGGATGGACGCACTCGGCCGGGAACGCACCGGAGCGGCCAAACACGGCACCAAACTTCCACCCTGACACACACACACACACACACACACACACACACACACACACACACACACACACACACACAGAGATCAGAGAGATTACAACACCCACACACACCGGAGTGCTTTGTGCCTCTCCGCTGTAAGTCCTGATCCCTATCTGCCTTTCCTCTAACAGCAGGTCAGCTTTTCATTCACACAAGTCAGATCTGTATCTGCATGCTTTTCCCTCTCTTTTATAAGACTTAACTATCGCCCGCGGCAACGCTGATAACATGGCACAAACGGCAGCCTTTGGTCTAATTATAGATACTATACACATGGGTACTTCTGTCACTCGTATTGACTTACATCCACTCCCTGCAGGGTTACCCTGACCTTTGCCATAACCAGTGCAACAGCACCGCAACAAAGCATCAAATGATTGTGAAAGGGGTCACGCAGAGGGATGAATCCACAGGGAATAAGCACCTGACGCTGCGGTTCCTCACAGCGTTTAGTGACTTTCAGCTCATTGTTTTGGTTTTTACGGCCCACAGCTTTACTGTTTTGGTTCACTTTCACCTTTTTCATCGACTTCATTTGCAGCAGCAGCAGCAGCAGCAGCAGCAGCATGCAACTGTTGCATGAAAAGGGCTCTGATAATCTCACAGTACGCAGGCAGGTGGTAGCAACTAGCTGCGGAGTATAGTGGAACATTTAGCAGACATTTTTCATCCAGGATGTTGAAGAGACCCAAAACAGAGCTAAGAGCAGAGGTAATATTGGACTTACATTCATAAGGTGGCAGAAACTAGTGCTGCTCCGTATCTGCTGGATGTGTACGTATGCAACTGTTTGCTAACATGTTAGCTAAATCAACTTTATGAAGCGATAATATGTCAGAGCTGTATTTATAGTATTTACGTTTAAGGAGAAACACTACATGTACTATGGTGAATATGGTAAAAAATGTAACAAATGAAATAGTTGATAACTTACATCATGACAATTATCTTTTGCATTACAAGTTCTCTGAAATCTAATGCTAACTTTTGGTGAATTTAAGAGAAATCTACAGACGCAAATAGACAGTGTAGTAAAATAAACACATAATTGTGTATTTTGGATGTTTTCTTCCCATTAGTCTGAAAAAAATACATGTTATGGAAGCAAAACAGCCCAAAATCAAAAAATTTGGTGCATGAAAAATTATGTTTTTGCCTTCAGCGTCTCGCCTTTAGTGGGGACCAGCTGTTTGTCCCCACAATGTGACTTACAGTAAGTATCCACAAACACAAGCTGTCCTCCTCACACCCCCTGAGGTTTAAATACTTGATGAAAAATTGAATGTGTAATGCAGCTCAGATCTTACATTCATATTTGATATTATTAGTTCATACCTTTAGAAATTTAGCTTTTTAGCCAATTAAACATGATGACAGCTCTCAGTGGATTGAATGGTGGAGGATGGATCCAAATTCAGAAAACCTGGCCGTTGTGTTGCATGTGAGGCTCATTTAAGAACGGTTTTGAAGTCCAAATATCAGAGCCCAAAGAAAACAATAAAGGTGTCACTGTAAATTACAACAATGTGTGTGGAAGCACACACTGAGTTTGTCTTTTCTTTTATCTGTCAAGCAACGAAATGACGAGACTTCTCCTCGTCTGTGAGCATCTTTTGCATCCTCGAGAAAAGAATCAACGAATCAATATTTTTCAAATTGCATCGCCATCTTCCATCTGAAAAATAATTTTCTGATACAATATTGTATTTAAAAAGGTCTGTGTTCGCCGTCAACATCACGGCATCTATTTCTCCCCCGGCTTAGCGATACTATGACGCCTCCGCGGGACACGGACACAGTCCGGGTTAGTAAACCTCTCAAAGCTGTCAGTTTGAACCTTTGGCCATGGCGCTAACATCTGGTTACCACGGGGAAAAAGGTGATTTTGCTTAAGATAAAGATGTAAAGAAACACTCACCAAAGTCTTGAGTGTCTCTTTTCAGATCCTCCAAAAACACCAACTTCTTCCTCACCACACAGCCGTAGCTGTAACCTGGACACACACATACACACACACACACACACACACACACACAAACACACACGGTTGGATCAAAGATTCACTTCTTAGATGACATGTGTTTCATCCCATGTACCGCTGTGTCTCACCCTTCTCCAGCGCGTCCATAACCTGCAGCCTGATGACGTCGCCTTTGTGAAAATTGAGCATCGAGCGGTCGTCTGTCACAAAGTTTCGCTCTGCAATCACATAATCTGAGTCCTGCAAGGAAGAAACAAAAACACAAACAAGTGGATACTGTCACGCTGTTACAGTCGTGTTTTTAGTTTGTTCTTCACGTAGAGTGTGTGCGGATGAAGGGAGGAAGACAAATAGTCTGTGTTGTGTTGCTGATGGCAGTACGTGGGTCGGGTCCTATCAGAGTGCTCCCCACTCGTTTCATGGTGGAGAGAGAAAGGGGAAACTCTGCTCCCTACACTCCCCCATCCTCTCAAGTCTTTTTCTTTTACCACACAACACTCCACTCGCTCATCTTTTATTCCTGCATGCACACTGACTCACTGACTCACTGACCGCCACACCTCATAACGTTTTGACATTTTAGTTGTTTGTGTTAGTTTCAAATATATTAATGTTTTTTTTTTGTGCTGTAAGTCCTTATTTATATTATATGTCGTGGTTCATGACTAAAGTTCTTTGCCGATCGTGTGTGAGCTGAAACTGTTTTCAGGTTAATGGTTTTTGGCTGAGCTGTAAACCAAAAAATACAAGAAGTTAAATGTATATCATTAATAAATGTTTTTGACAGCGTTGAAGCCCTATTTCATAATCGATGTACAATGTTATTTTTGCAGAGCCGTCGAACTCCGAGTGGTCCTCATTCCAACTGCAGCCCTTATTACCATTGAAATACAGACAGGACAGAACAGGTGTGTGTGTGTGTGTGTGTGTGTGTGTGCTGTACCTTTTTGATCTCATTGATGAAGGTGTCTATGAGATGTTTGACTTGCGGTGCCTTGGCTGAGAACAGGATCAGTTTCTCGTTGGTCAGGTTGAACTCCAGCATGTTTTCAGACGGGATGGTTACAAACAGGATGTCTGCGTAGCTGAAGAAAACACAGCGCAAAAGCTCCCAACTGTTATATGAAACAAGGCTACAGAAACGGTAGAACGTAATACGGTTATCAAATATGAATAACGATCTAAATGTACTTAATTCTACTTAACAATCCATTGTTTCCCTTTTATGCTGATTATCGGTTTGCAAAGATGCCATTTTATTATAGAAGCTGTTTTTTTGTCCATATTTTGATGGTATGAAAGATGAAATGTTCTTTTATGTTTATGTTTAGATCCACAGAGTTGAACAAAAACTGCTCTTTTACTGATAAATTGGCTGATATTAGCTTCTCTCATATATAGCGCGATCAGTGTATATGCGGGCTGATAGGTAAAAAATATTGCAAAACAAAAACTCTCAAATTTGGATATTATATAGCCTTCAAAAATCCAGTATTGGCTTATCAATATTCTCCTGAATAGTAAGAAACAAACAGAGGAAAGTCCAGACAGTTTGATATATTTGTCTGTGGTTCACAACAGACACTGACTCTGAATCGTAAAACGCACATATCTGAAAACTCCAAACAAGAAACAAGTAATGGGAATGAGAATTTGCAAGCAAATACATTAAAAAAACTGCACATACGTGTAGGGTCGTAGGACTCTGAAGTAGTCTGGAGCTGCAGCGCTGCTTTTTACGGTCTTCAACAGCTTTATACCGCCGTGGGACACCGACAACACCTGCACACCTGTTCCTACACTACCCTGCACACACACACACACACACACACACACACAGTTCAATAAAAATGAAAATGTCCCACTCAGTAATTATCATCCTCTCAGGATTTACCGCCCTCACCGATGCAGGGAACAGACGGGAGAAGTATATTTCCCAGGTTTCCCTGGCAGCCGTCACCATAGTTTTCTTCACATGCTCCTCCACCGGATCCATATTCTGTTCAACCCCGTGTTTAGCTGTCATTCACACAAACAGACACGTGAACTCATGAGTGTCAGCGAGACGTGTTTGGATTGGCGGATACGGTCTAAGGAAATATCTGCGGGAGGAACAGACAGACTACCGAAAAGAGCCTTCATTTTCTGCCTTTCATCCCGGGTGATGCGAACACACGCCTCCGACAGAGTGTCGTTCACGATCTGCAGGAGACCACAGAGGAGCGGGGAGGTGATGTTAGAAGTAATTTTGTTTGATCTGTCTTTGATTTTTCTGTTGTCAGGTAAAAATATAGAGCGCAATTGGCGAGAGGTAAAAAAAAAACAAAAAAACATTTGATTAAATGTAGATGTAAACACATTCATTCATCCTGCTTCAATTCAAACTATCTCTCGAGTTACCTGTTTGAAAATGAGGTCCAGCACCAGAGGGTTGTTGAAGCTGTCTTTGGGATAAAAAACCTGCAAAAGCAAGAGAAATACTCACAGCAGAGTAGAACTCAAACATTATGACGGTGGAGCGCCGTGTTTGCGTTCGTGTTCTTGTGGAAGTACTCACCTCCTTCCTGAGGTACAACCTCCAGGGAACATTGGTGTAGGTGTAGTGCTCCTCGTTGGTTCTCTGATGAAGCTGCGTCTGGATGGTCTGGGTCTCGACGGGAAGCTCCCGGGAAACTGCACCAAATATGTCACGTTATGCTTCAGTTTCACTTCATCCAATGTCCTTATTCCGAATAAACCGTATTCAGTGAGCGTGTTGATGATGTGCTGCTGTCTTGCTTGAGGGCAGTTTGAGTTCTGATATTGATATAATCTTGTTTAAAGGAATTCAAAGAGGCATTGTGGTGTACTGAACAGAAGATAAAACACAAATCAGAGAAAAGACTGACAGCAGATTTAAACAACGGAGGCTAATTTTTACAACTTTCCAAAATGGCTTTGAAAATGCTTCACAGGACTGTCAATGAATATTCTAAATTTGAATATATGTTTGAATTATTCAATTGTGAGAAGAAAAAGCAGCACAAGCATGGGCCGCACTGAATGCAATGCATGGTGGGAGTCTACACTACATCACTTTCATTGCATTTAAATAAAACGTACAACTGTAATGGTGGCAGAGAACTCAGCTGCAGAGAGAGACATGATGCGCAAAAATACATATTCGAATACTTAAAACGTGTGTTTTTTTTTTAAAAGGGATATTCAAGCGTCATTTTTGGCCAATTTTTGGTGCCACGAGATACCTTTACCTCTGCAAAGTGATGCATTAGAATATGTGGATGAGTGTAAACTTTGAGTGAATGCGAGTACCTGGAGGAGGTAGGGGGAGAGGACGAAGAGGAGCTTTTGTCTTCGTGCTCTTGGTGGGTTTAAATCCCGCCTCCTTCATCGCAGACGCAGATGGTGGGGGGGCAGCAGGGCGTTTGGGCTGGGCAAACACAGAAACGTTTCCCTGCATGACTCATTTCAAGCGTTTATCACTCTGCTTGCTGACTGTGTAATCTTGCATTTTTGTCTGTGTATGTGTGTGTGTATTTGTGTGTGTGTGTGTGTGTGTGTATGTGTGTACCTGTGGAGCAGGAGGGTTGTCCATCTGCGGTTTGAGGATCTGTAAAGCTTCATCACGAGGGGTTTGCTTCTTCTTAAACTTCCCCTCTGGTCTCCTAAATACATCCACAGTGTCGACGTCACACGTCACGGTTTGCAGGGTTTTTCAAGCACAAATGTAGCGCACGGTTAAATCTGTGTGCTTACTGCGTGTGAATACAATCACTCTGGTGCCGTGTGCTGACTGCAAGCAATAACAACCAGGGCATGATCTGTTGTGGCCTGGGCTTTACAGTATGTGACTGTATTTACAAGCTAAAATGTGTGTGTTTGTGTGTGTGTGTGTGTGTGTGTGTGTGTGTGTGTGTGTTTATGAGACCTCACCTCTTCTCATGTGGCAGCAGGTCTCCCGGTGGAGGTGGGGAGTTGTACCTTTTGATGATGTCTTTAAAAAAATAATACAAAGTGAGAATTAAGTAGATTACTCTTTATATTTTCTTTCTTTTACCAACCAAGGTGTCTGCTAGAGATAAAGAAATAAAGAAATGCATCGACTACACGATCATCTATGATTCAGTTTTGCTGTATAAGCCTGCAGCGTCAACATTTTGAAGAGCTTAAATTCAGATGCCTTGTATATCTTGGCTGGGGACGACGTAATCTGAAGTCCGGGCCGAGTACTTCACCACCTCTCCAGCAGGGGGCGGAAGAGCCGTCACCACCGGGTCTAAAACAAAACACACACACACACACACACACACACACACACACACACCAAAAAAATGAATGAAAACTACAGCTGATAAGGAGAGATGCTCTCATGCCTAAATCTCTCTTAAAGATGAGTTTTAAATAAAGCTGAAGGGACTCTCTCTCTCTCTCTCTCTCTCTCTCGCTCTCATGTTCTCTCTCTCTCTTGCTCTCTCATGTTCTCTCTCTCTCATGTTCTCTCTCTCTCATGTTCTCTCTCTCTCTCTCATGTTCTCTCTCTCTCTCTCTCTCTCTCTCTCTCTCTCTCTCTCATGTTCTCTCTCACCAAACTTTCTGACTGGTGTGTCCTTGTTTATGGGGACGCTGGGAGCCTTCCTCCGGGCGACGCTGTCCTTACCTGACTGAACCTGCAGAAACACACAGAGAGGACAGAGAGGACAGAGAGGTTGCATCAAGGCTTTGCAGACATAAAAAAGGGACATTGTACTGGACTGTTTGATTGCAGCACATTTCTTTTGTTAAAGATAGTAGAAATGTGTAATCTGCAATTTCGACATGGTTGTTTGTATTTCGTCAACATCCTTTATGAATAGGGTTGTCGTGGTGTTTTAAATGTTCCCGTGAAGTTCGGTTGGACAAATTAATTTCATGTTTCTCTGACCTGCACCCTAATGTTCAAAACTAAAATCATTAAAATGGTTAAACTAAAAATGAAATGTCACCGTATCAAAAAATCTGGATCGTGAATCACAACAGTGCGACTGAAAAATATGAAGTAAAAATATCGAATCATTGCCTTCAGCTGTAAGAGCCACACCTGCATTGACCCCTCAGTCCAGTTTTACTTCCCACTGACCGATTTCAGACTTTAAACTTCCATTCAGAGGCCTGATTGTCACTCATTCTGTCTGGTTATTGTTGTATATTTCAAGGGCCCCTTCACGTATGCTATCTTCATGCATTACAGAGCAAAATATACTACATTATGTTTCTTTTTCTTTCCTCAGATCTCTCTGGCAAAATAGATCTTGATCTCAAAGATTAAATATATTTTAGAAGTACGCTTGCTTCCCCCTTTCATCCAGCTTTTGCTCATCATGCTGACTGCACAGTTCCTAATCTTATTGCAAACAAACCACTCACTCTTTTCATAAAAAGGAAACTGCATCTCGTTTTGTTTGAGGATGCAACTTGTTCTGAGGAAGCGTTCGTTGCTTGTCATCGTTTGATTTTCATCTTTCACGAATTTAAAAAAGTACCGATTACGTAACGCAATATGTCACTTTGGACTGTTACCTCACGTGTCTCGGAGTTACTGACCCGTGCAGCAGCGTTCGCTTGAGCTGGCTCAGTTTTGTAACTTTTGGTGGAGCTCGGCTGAGGCCGAGGCCGAGCCGCGGGCTGAGTCCGGGGCTCGGCGGGAGGCTGAGCTTGAAGCTGCCATGGAGTTTGTTCTGGTCGGGCAGGGGGAGGATAGGGATGCCTGGGTGGGATGTCTGCCGCAGCGTAGGGAGTGGGAGTGAAGTTGGCGTAGGGGCTGGGTGGGATGTTGGCGTACGGACTCGGGGGTATGACAGCGTTGGGGCTGGCGGGGGCGTACGGGCTGGGAGGGTGGTGGAGCAGGGGGCTCATGGGAGGGCTCATGATCGGGGTGGTGGGGGGGCTCGTCACTGGGCTGCTGATAATGGCCATGGCCTGCATGGTCATCTGCTGGGCCTGAGGAACAAGACGATGACGCGTTAATTTCCGAAAAAAGAGCGCCCGGAACAAATAAACAGACGCGGATCCAGACGGAGGGTTTACCATGATGACGGCCTGCTGGTTCACGATCGCCTGCTGCTGCCGGGCCAAAACAGCCTGCTGGGCATCTGGAGGAGAGAGGAGGAGGAACTCAGTCAACAGGAAGGAGGGATGACAATTTTTGTTTGATGAGGTGTTTTTTTTTCTTTTCTCATATTTCTCTTCACACTTGATACGAACCAGGTGTTACAGGTGCCACGGCAGCAACAGGAGGCGACATCACGCCTCCCACGGGAAGCACTCGCACAGCTGTGGACACACAGACACGCGCACACACAGCAAATTTCAGATTTGAAGTCTGTTTGCTTTATTACACATGCTTTTGCTTTATTGAGATATTGAGTTTCTTCCAGTGTGAGACAGCATGAGAGTATGAATCTGTCCAAATGACTCCATATTTACTTCACAGTGAGCTTCATCTACTGGCTACTACTTTATTTGAGTGCCTGAATTGAGTGTAACATTTACGCTGCGTAGAGAACGCCCTCAAAACTTCATACAATGTAACAAAGAAAGTATTTTTTCTCCTAAAAGACCCATAAACCAAACACAAGCTTGAGATATTTAAAGTTTTGTTCTACGATGTAAAATACTTCAGTAGATACGCCAATCGGCAGAAGTAAAAAGCAAACGTTAGACTATAAAAACAAAAACGACACCAGGGTCACATGAGCGTGAGTAAACACAACGAGGCTGTAAAGGCGGGCGAGACAGCGTGATGAGTTTTAGAAGTCTCATTAAGTCTCTTGTTAGCAACCACCTTTATTAAGATACTTAAAGGCTTCAAAAATCCTGAGAGGATTCATGCTTCAAAAATAATGAAAGCGGTGTTCATTTGTGAAGATCATCTTCCTAATCCAAAAATCTAAATCCGACCCAGAGAACCAGTGTGATGTGATGGTAGCTTCCATAGTTGGCCTGTAAAAAGACGTCACCCCTGCAGCGCTCTTAAACAGGAAAAAGTGAACGAGTGAAGAAGGGAGTGATTTTGGACAGAGCCTGTGTTTTTGACTGACCCCCGGGTGGAGGTGGGGGGCCGGTTGACTGCCCTTGCTGTTGCCACCCCCCTCCGACTCCCCCGGCACCCTTCATCCTGCTGGACAGCCCTGCAGCTGACTCCACTTCCTGTGAGGACAGACTTTAGAACTGAACATCCGTTTACACCATGAATGCATAAGAAAACATAAATGCAGTTAAAGAAATATCAACCAAAAATGAGTATCAAATACTCTGAACAGGGCTGGTATCAAACCGATACGTGAGTATATTGGCTGATATGTCAGCATTGACGTATATGATGGCTGATAAGAGTCAATATTCCATTCAGGGTTGTTTTTCCAATCCACTTCCACTTCATGCTTTCCTCTTTTAGTTTGGAGAGTGTGATTTACTGTCATGATTATATACTGAAAAACGTCCTCCTTGTCACTGGTTTGGTTCATTTTGAAAAAAGTTAAAATAACACATCATGTTTTTTAGGTTTTTACAGTGCTGACTACACCTGCTGCGATCTACAAACCTTTCAGAGCCGCCTTTTAAGCCAACAGGTGAAGTGTTTGATACTAAACGATAGATATGCTATCATAAGCTGCATTTGTTAGTGTGGATATCAATAGGAGTGCTCGAAAAACATACGACAGAGAGAAAACTACTTGTGTAATCAGAGCACTTCTTGACCATCGAATCAGAGGATTCCCCTTCTGATGTGAGCGGCTTCGTCCATCAGAAATCAGTCGCTGACCAATAAATCCACAGGAGTGTGTGTGTGTGTGTTCGTGGGCCATGTCTCATTAAATAGTAAGCCCTTCATTTGCCAGAGTGTCAGTTCCTCGTAAGCAGATCCCCGCGTTGCCTGGGTGGGAAACCACCGTGGCGATCTAGTCGCTGTGACAGTTACGGTAACTGGGTAACGTAATAGGTGGCTGGGCGGGAGAGGTCTGTAGAACACATCTGATACATGCTAATTCCTGTCAGCCACATCCGATAGCACGGCTAACATTCGCCACGTCCCAGCTGAAGACTGATAGATCCAACATGGGCAGCATTACCTGGACTAAACACGGACGATTTAACTCGATTTAACTGTCACTCCAACTGTGGTTGTAATAACCGGGGGGGGGTGGAGTACTTGTGGTGGGTAGTGAATCATAAAGGAGCTGACTCAGGTGTTTGCTGTATTAATCTGCTAAATATACACAATGAGGAAGCCTACAGCATTAAAGAGAAGTCATATAGTTTATAATGCTTGCGTTGCAACCTATTGAGAAAAAACATGTAACAAGGGACACTTTTACTGCATAATCTACTGCACTGTGCCTGGAAATAGACATCGACACTCTGGACCTTATTAAAAATGATAGCTGCAAACTATTACAAGGCAAATTTCTTATTTTATAAAATCTGGGACTGAGAAAAAAAAGTGGTTTCCAGACTCTGATCAGTAGAAACCACTGCATCTGTACGGTCCACATGTTTAGAGACAAACCGTGTCATGAAATTGCTATTTGGTGCATAACTGACAGGAAGCTCCTCCTCGTCCTTTTATTTAATCTATTATGGTATTATTAGTATTTTTGTTTGTACATATACAGTACATGCTTTTTGATATTTCTTTTGAATCTATGTCTTTATCTATTTACTAATATTCTTTCACGCTTCTTATGCCAAAATGTAAGGCTTTGTGCATTTAAACGAGAATACTCACCGTGACTCATCAGGATCCCTCCATGCTTAAAAATAAATACTTATCAGAGCTCTACGTGACCTGTACCGGTACTGTCAGTAAATGGTCGAGTGTCAGTGTGAGTTATGTAACTTACTGCAGTTCCCTCAGACAGTACCGGGTCAAACAGGCTGTCGAGATAACGATCCATCCCTCTCTGAGGCTCAAAGTCTGTGAGGACGAGAGGAGAGCACTTTAAAGTCGACTGCAATTAAAATCAACGCGTGAGAGCTCATTTGTTTATGTTTCAATGTGTACCTTGTCCATCAGAGCCAGGTGAGAGTGAAGATATGAAATCATCCTTCATGTCAAACCCACCGCCCAACAGGCTTCTATACAACAATAACAAAAAATAATTACAACCTCTTCATCAGTACTATATTATCTTCAAAATGTAAATAAAGTATCAAAAATAAAAGCACTTGAGCCCTTTGTTTGATGAATAATTAAATATCTTCAATTATTAATAAATTATTAATAATAAACATATACAATAATATTAATGCACAACATTTAACTTGTTGCTGGTTGAGGTGGAGCTAGTTTTAACTACTTTATATACAGTTAGGTTGTTTAGTCCGGTGGTCACCTCCCATCGAAAGTGTCTCGAGATTATAGGAAAGAAGAAAATCAAAGTTCTGCGATAAAAGTTTTAATTCATTTTTTACATGTTTTTCTTTGTTTTTTTGGATAGAAATACCTCTTAGGGCTTCAAATGGTTATTCAAATAAAACCAACT
>JACSYO010001013.1:2525000-2697500 GCA_016806645.1 Ophiodon elongatus | reverse complement strand
CAGCTTAAGCTTTAAAGGGTCAACTTCAAGGAAGAGACTGATGGTACTTGTGGCTTTCAACCTGAGCTCTGGAACCAAGGATGATTTAAAAAAAAAAAAAAAAAAAAATTCTATTTTCAGGGTTTCTTTTCTCTATTTTCTACATTTAATGGGAAAAACTGAATAATTCCCCAGTTTGTAAGTGTGCAATGATGATCAAATAAAACAACCTGAGAGTAGAAATCCTTCTTTAGTGGAGCTGCTCACCACTCTGTGCAGCCTGTATGTATGCTATGAGGGGGCATCCCTTTATTTTTGTCATGAGCCATTCAATGTAAGTTGACGTCAGGTGGACATTACCTGGCCAGGTAGCCTCTGCAGCGAGTTTCGAACAGGATCAAACGCCGCCGCATCTTGGCGAAATTCTTTTGGACAAAACAAGCTCGGGTGTATCTCTGCAGCGCCATGGCGGCGATGTTGAGCAAGCGGTCGCGCTTCCCCTCCAACAGCTGATACAGCTCCTCTTTCAGGAAAATCTAACACACACACACACACACACACACACACACACACACACACACACACAAATCTCAGTACCACAGTCTATATTTATTATGTATGATTCATTTGACCTTATTTTGCACATGCGTGTGTTACGGAGAGAGCTCACCTTACTGACTCCCAGCTGATATGAGCCGTTCTTGACCGGACAGAGCTTGTGGAGCATGATGACACAGTTTTCTCCGTCTGCAGGCGGAGGATCCTTCAGGCAGAGCAGGGCTTTGTACCTGTGCGTTCCCACACATACATTTAAAATGACAATCCAATATATGAATTCTGGATTAAATGTGAATGAGAATCAGTGAAATCCAAAGCTGCTACATGTGTTTTACTGTAACTGACTGTGTGAAGGTAAAACTTATTATTGACTGAGAATCTACCTAGTGTGAGGCTGTTTAGGATTTTGAGTTTTGGTCGATAAATGGTAATTTTGATATCACTTTCCTATGTTTTCACATCTAAGTGACTAATAGGGACAACAGTTTTTGAAAGTGGTCCAGTATTGAGGGAAAACGCAACTCATTGGCGTCAATGTACTTCCACTAAAAGTGCTTGTTTTTGCCAATGACAGGAAAAGGAGCGTCAACTTCCAGGAAGACACTGATGATACTAGTGGCTTTCAACCTGCGCTCTGGAACCAAGGATGGTTTAAAAATAAATCTATTATTATTTTTAGAATTTCAATCTCATGGCTGCATATTTAGCAGATTTCGACCGTTTGGACGCAACGCAAGATTTGAGAACGAGCCACACAATACCAAACAGATTTGATCAAGCGAAAGGTAAAGAAAAACCTTTAATCCCTCTGTCGGGTTCTTTCCATTATGTTGTCAGACACTTTTAGTGGACATTGACGATGAGGAATGATGATGACATTGCAGCCTATCTAATGGCTGCCGTCTGCACCACATTAGTCATTTAGACACAAAACAAGGGAAAATAAGGAAGTCACCCTTTAGGTATTTATATTTAGCAGTTTTGGTGTGAAACTAATTGACTGTGAATGCTGGACTCTCAAACTGCAGCCAGATGTCTGAGGTGCGGTGAGATCAATTGCTTTCCAACTGCAGGAGCAGGCCAGTGCCAGATGGCTATTTCAGAGAGGAGAAATTGGTTCGTGAATTTCACCCACACCAGAAAAAGGCAATAATTCAAGCACTTGTGTCAGTTGTTTGACAAAGTCGTGAGTGGTAGGAGGAGCAGTCACATTTATTTTTAGGAAAGGAAGCTAAACAAGAGGCTGAGATAGTCTGTGCTGTATGTAAGCTTTCATGGTTCAATTAGAGCGCACGCTTCTCCTCAATGTAAAGATTTGGTAAGTAGCCAACCTTGTTAGGAAGCGGTGAAAGTGCATTCTGATTGGATAACCCTCCTTCCTGATGAGGATGGTCTCCATGATGCCAGAGTAATGCAGCTGAGTGTTGACCAGCTCCATGTCAAACACGCCTGGCTCCTACGCACAAAAATAAACGTACACACATAAATACACGTGAGCCGTAAGTTACAGATCAATCAAAATGCAAACCACTGCAAACCTGCACACGTCATCCAACTTGCAAATATACCTTATGATGGTTTGGCTTGATGCATCGCACAAAATAAGGGTTACACCTGTCACAGATAGATGAGAACGAACGGATGGATACATGAATGTATGATTTGATAAAGGCTTCGTACATTAGTCCAGCGCTTTCCAACTTTTCCAACCGAGAGGAAAAGCAAATAAGTAAGAAATCGGTGGAGCATGGCATGGTTTTACAGTTCAGCTACATATTAACAGATCCCCTGAGGCCTCGGGTTTTTCCATCTATAAGAGACATGACTGAGCTCAAATCAGGCAAATAAAATGCATCTTCCCCGAGATAGATGGCTCCTACAAACACTGACACACACTGAGGCTCATAAGATGCCAGAACTGATCTCTAATCACTTTAATCTATTGGTGCACCAAGGCACAACACATTTTTTAGTACTCATTGTCTATTTAGGCACAAGGCCTTAACACAGTATGTGTCTCTCTCTCTGTCACTACTTCCCACGTCATACACACTCCCTACGTCCTGCACTACCTCGCGGTGTCTGACAGGTGCACTCAGTGGCGCCGGCAGCCGTAATCCTGAACGCGCTGTGCGCTGCATTTTGTTGTTGCTGCCTAACTGTTTTTATGATGAGGCTGCTAACTGAGAGAATCCTTTGCTTTGTGCACGCTTCCCGAGGCTTTGAGGCCCCAGCAGTGACACTTTGTTTTGTAAGGCTAAACATGGACAAGCATGGATTGACGCGGACATTTTGGAAAGGATTACATTCATCTTTTTTCAATAAAGTTAGATTTTTGGACTTAACAACACAATAGAATAGACTTGTCAATGTCGAATGTTTATTTAGATTTAGAATAATGTTGATGTTATACATTTATATAAATATGTATATACATATATATGTATATACATATATATATATATAAATATGTATATACATATATATATATATATATATATATATATATATATGTATATATATATATGCTTATAAGCATTTATATAAGCATTTATTTTATGCTTAAATGTTTTTAATGTGGACTCTTTGAACATTAGCCAACAAATTAAAAGAGATCCAAATAAAAAATCATATCAAATGAATGAAGCTTCGGACTATTCGACACAGTTCTACGTATTGTCTTATGACGATGAGTTTCGTATTCTGCCTCCTGATTAAGAGGGCACTCCGTTTAGTATTTGTCGCTGTCCATTGACGGGGGGTGCTGAATTTAAGTTGCAGTGGCATATTGTGACGGGAGGTAAGGGCTTTCAAAACAGGGTAACCCCAGGGCTTAAAGGCACTTCTGGCTGTATAGCAGCCTATTATTTAGCTGGCTGGTGTTGTTTCCATGCATGTTGGATCTTTGAAATACATTGTATTGGTAACACAAAAAAACATGAATCAATCTCTCTCTCTCTTGCACGCTGAGTAGTTTTGAGGGAACCTAGACGTTAAAGGCAGCCTATAGGCGGGCGGTTCTCGTGCGTACTATGAAATAGAATCCTGCCGACGCCACTGCGTGCAATGTCGCATGAGCATAATTTACATATCTGCCTTCTTAGGAGCAAAAATGACAGTTAATGTGGGGATGTACGAGGGCACCGGACACATTTTACACTGACAATGTGGACACTCAAATGAGTCGAAGGAAGGCAGTCATTGCACTAATCCGTGGCAAATAGGGAGCGCTTTCGAACACAATACACTTTTTTCCACTGACGTTATGACGGCGTGTCAGAGGTTTCCTCATTGTCCTAAAGATGAAATGTTTTACTCAAACCTTTCCATCTTCTCCAGCAGCTCCTGCAGGCTGCTCTGGAACTTTGCGCTGACCGTGTTGGCCTGATAGCGGCGAGCCGCGCTGCTGCGCCGCACGTTAGACGCAGACTCTGAATGCTTTAAAAAGAAGCTGGATACCATCTGCACACACACACACACACACACACACACACACACACACACACACACACACACACACAATGCAGAAAACAAAGAGGTAAACCAAAGAGTGAACATTCAATCCTGAGTACCATGTCATATATTGTAGTAGGTATGTGTATTATTGAATGTGAAATGAGTTTCGAACCGCAAATTAATGAAGTGTTTAGCACTAGTTCAACTTAATAAACTCAACTAAAAATGTATTCCCACCTCAAAACAATAATTACTAAATAGGTTGTTGGATATTTCTGAACAGAAAAATAAATAAATAAATCATTGTGCGGCACCACCACAACACAAGATGATGAGTAACAACCATGATATTTAAAATGTAACTGAAGAGGACTTGTGGAATAAAGAATGGGGAATACTGTCAATGTTGTCAATAAGAGAGAGTATGTCATAAGAAAAGAAGTGTGTTTGAATAGCTCACTCTGTTCTTGCTCTGGATGAAGAGGTCTAAAACATCCTGGCGGACCATGTCGAAGTTCTTATCCAAGAATTTGTGCACCTGCACCACAAATCAATAGGAAAACGTGAGAATCAAATTCAAACCAGGAGCTTGCGATGTCCGATTCAACAGCATAATAAATAATGAAATAATAAAATAATAAAAAGCCACAAGACTCTTTTGACTTCTGTAAATCCAAACTTACTCTTTAAAAGGGCCAAAGTCACACAATATCACAAACAAACTAACCGATTGAGGCAGCGGTAGACCGGCAACTCCCATGTTCTGTGAGATTAAATGTTTAATATTTCAAAGGAGTCTGGTGGCTTTGAAGACAGTACAGATAACTGTTTCAGGGTCCCATGACGGCAAGGGAAAGCTGTGAGAACATTCTAGATGTAGCGTACATTAAACTGATATTGATTGATATGTTTCCACAGCAACACGTTGCTCCGGTGCTGCTCCGCCTGTCTGTTTCTTCTACTGAGGGCGTGTCAACCGTCATCTACTGTAGGTTACACGCTGACTGCGGATAAATACCTCATAACTCCAAAAATCCTACAAATGCATTTCAGACCGTAGAGTAAATGTATATCCTACTTGGTTCTTGTGCCGTGTTGATGTTTGTTTCTCCCTATTCTTTAGTAAAACAACTTAAGTTGAATAGAAACTGAGAGAAAAGGAAAAGATTTTCAAATGTTTTTTGAAAAAAGAAAGACAATTAGATAAAGAAGGACAGACAGAAATACAGAAAGAAGCGTACCTCGTACGTGACTTTCCCAGCAAAGTGTTTCAGGGTGAACTCTGGCAGTGGCATCTTTGGCCTGGCATACAGCGGGTTGTTTCCATGGTGATAGTGGCACTTCTGAAGGAAGGTGTGGTCTGTTGCCTAGCGATGATTGAAGACGGTTAATGGTTGGTGAGCCATGGAAACTGAATCTCTACAGCACGAACACACGTCGCCTGTGTGTGTGTTCAGCAGCGTGTTCATATTTCTGAGCATCAGAGACGTTTCATAATACGTTTATCTCAAGAGTCAGTTTCTTACATTACGAGCCCCGGGATAATGATAACGGCAGGTAGGCAATTAGATGAGCAAGTGGGATATTTTTTTTATTGATCTCAACTGGCTACAATAGACTCAGACTCCTGGTTTATGAAAAATCCAATAAGTGAGCGGTTTTCTTTTTAACTCAAAACCGAGGTGTGAAATGTTTTGAATCGTGTTCTCTCCAGCTCTTTTTCACAACGCACCCAAATAACGTGAGATTCTAAAAGTTGGCGTTTTTGGTAGAAATGATTTCCGATTTCAGAGTTTTAGTTCGACCGGTGTGGATGTACCTGAGGGAAACCGCACTGGTCGTCCAGTATGCGCAGTATCCCATGAGGCTTAGCGGCGATGAGGTCGAGACAGGCCTGGTTGAGGCTGAAGGGCTGCTGCTGCCACTTGATCTGCTCCCGCATGTACTCCTCCTACACACACAGCACACGAGCTCGTCAGGTTTGCGAGTGTGAAACTCTTCTCACTGTTTTCCCTTTTCACTTCAGCTGAAGTGTTGCAGTGTCCACTATAGTTTGTGAGATTTAATGACCTCGTGGGTTTACGAGAGCTTTTCCGAAATGAGTCACCGTACAAACACGGCTGTTTATACAATAATATGTTCACTCTTCATTAACCGTTTTTCTTGCCGTTTTACTGAAAACAAAAAGCGGTGTCAGGTTCAGCTCTCTCAGACTTAAGGCTTCAGGCGTACACTTATTAACACAGTAAGCATTATTTTGGTGTTTTGATGGCCAAAATATTTCGACTTTTCGGTTAAAACAATGCTAAATTTGATTGAGAAGAAGAACGGCATCATGATCAGCAAGTTTACTGTATAGGGACACAGGAAACAAAGTTACTCAACAAAGTTAGAAATTAGATTTACATTAACTTTAGTAACTGCACATGCATTTTTGGAAAAATAATATGCTGATTCAACATAAGTTATACAGAAAATATTAATAAACTGTGAAAAAACTATTCAATTAACACGTACGCAGGTATTTTTGTAAACTGTGTTTTTCCTCCTTCTTTCTCAATAAACAATCCTGTTCATACAAGCACGGTTTTAAAGATATGAACATTTATGTGTTAACATGTATAAAGTCCTGTATCAAGGTTTTTTGGCCACGCCCGCCATTAATAGAAGCATTTTTGCCACCGTTGCATAAAATGTCCCATCCTTAGTGACGCCTCTTAAAGGAAATAACGGTGCACACTCTGACACTAGACCGTCTAGACAGAAAAAGGAATTTTTTGATTGTGTGGGTAACAGCCCAAAATGCATGGAAAAAGCTACATTTATAAAAAATACCTGTGTACGTGTGGACGAGGCTTAAATTAATAATGTCTTATTGTCTTTGGTATTTTTGTCATATACAGATATGCAATGATGAATGCTGAGTTATATGTGTGACGATGTTGTCCAATAAAAAGTCTCTATTTGATCATGTGACAAGATGAGGCGTTGGTGTGTGTGTGTGTGTGTGTGTGTGTGTGTGTGTGTGTGTGTGTGTGTGTGTGTGTGCGTGCGTGTGTGTGTGTGTGCTTCATTTCTAGTAACTAGCGTGCACTTGGCCCTTCATAACCACCTTACGCCACTGCAGGCTAGTTTTAAGTTAAGTTTCAGTTTGAGCCAAACTTTTAATAAAATTAGTTTTGAATGCAAGGATGCATCGATACTTTTCACTATCTTTCCTTGAAGAAAATTATTACGCGAATATATGGCCCAGAAACCGGCTTTCCACAGGGGAACTCTGTCCTGGGTTATCAGCTTTCTCTGTTCTCCTACCTCTTGTGTTCTTGTACACATAGAGTTTAAGAAATCAGGTTACTGTCGAAGGCGGACTGTAACTCAGTTACTAAACTGCACGTGAACACACTGAATGACTATATTGCAATGTGCAGCTAGGACCTAGGAGCATTTATGCTTTTCTTTTGTGCTTTTCAACCACATTGAGAGTGGTTTTAAACTAAATGCCTTTTGACACGCAAATTTGCAAATCCATTCTCACTGGGAGAATGGATTCATGGAAATATGAACTTGTGGTTTCCCTGACCTGCTCCTCCTGGAAGATGACCCTGTTAAAGAAGAACTGCAAAGTTTCATTGGCGTAGTTGATGCACAGCTGCTCAAAACTGTTCACCTGTAGCTCCTGGAGGATAAAGAGAGGAGACAATGGGGGAGCGGGGGAGTTGAGTTAACACGGGTCAGTTCAGACGCGTCAGCGCTGTAACATTATAGAGCGAGATCGTTTTTCAGCTTGACCTCAAATCCATAGATGTCCAATATGGAGATGGAGAGGGCTTCGTTGCGAGGGTAGACCCGTCCGTTGATGCGCTCTGTCAGCCAACTAAACAGCAGCGAGTAGAGGATCTTGGCAACGGCATCTCTATGAAAAACACACAATAAGGTTTCTATGGAAACAGAAAACCCGGTTCCTATGGAAACAGAGGACATCTGAAAAATCTCTCCCCCAGCCCTGGCGTCCTTTGTCCTCGCATGCCTCTACCAAAGATTGGAAGAGAATATCAAAGGCGCTTCATTCCCTCTCAGTAGTCTCCTGGTATGTTTTTTTTTTTTTTAAATGAGGACATTCAAAAGCTTCAAATAAGACTGTCAGATACGCTTTTATTTCAGGTCACTGCATGCAAAAGTAGGTTGTATTTAATTTAACAGATACTGTACTCCGAGTCACTCACCTGGCATCCACAGCACTCTCCACTGTGAGCGGAGTGAAGATCTTCTCCCTTACTGTATCCTGGGGGATCCAACACATCTGTTATCTGACAACACCTCTCTAATTGTTATAACATAATTACTCATATCTGCAGTCTAGTGTTCTGCTCACTGTCAGTTTGAAGGTGACAGACTTCTGCAGGCCGTCAGGTGAGACCTGCAGCAGCTCAGCGACCACCCTGATCTCCTGCGCGCTCACCACCGACGCGACCTCCTGACCCTCAGCCTGCAGGGACGCACGCCCGACGGAGGCACACACATTCATTATCACCGTCATCGAGCAACATCCTCGTTATCATTCAGCCGTGAAATTAAATGCATTTAAATGCTTATTTGTGTCTGTATGAGTGTGTGTGTGTGTGTGTGTGTGTGTGTGCGCAACCTGGTGTGGCTGGAAGTAGACGTTCCCCAGATGAAGGACAGAGGACAGCAGTCTGTAGATGCTGGTTTGCTCCTCTGGGGTGAAACACAGGATGTCCATGGCATTCAGCAGACGCCTGAAGTCTTCCCCGTCATCCTTTCCCTCTATGGTACAATCTCCTCCCTGAGATACACACACCACACAAACGAACACACCGTTATCAAGGACAACATACTTAGCCTCAGCCTGTTTAATCACTGCTCTAATTAAGGAGAAACTTATCAGCAGCTGAAAGTCTTGTTTTTTGCAGACCTCTGGGGGTTCAACTTCTCACCTTGATGCAGCGATGTAGAAGTATTCCCCAGAGAGTGTCAGTACGCTGCGACATCATCGGCTGGCCGTGGTAACTGGTGCAACAGTGCACGCTTCTAACCACACTCTCAGCCACGGAGAGCAGTGAAATGTTACTTTTCAGTCCGCTGTTACATTACTGTTTAAAAAAAATAATAAGCCACACGCGCTTGTACTAGTAACCACCGCCAATAACGACGTAATTAGATAAGGATCTTTAATCAGCGTTGGCATGAGCAACGTGTTGCGTTGTGTTTCATCACATCTCATGAAGCAGTACGAAGAACTCCAAGAGAGCCAACCGGCTCCACGATGGCAACAAGGTGTGCAGGAACCGGGACCTTTGAGCCACACGAGGGAGCCTGAATGTTCGTATTGTTCTGATAACTGTATCCTACTTATAATATTCAATCTAATGTGAAAGGCTTGCGTTCATTCTGTTTGTTTTACTGATAAAAGACATAAAAAAGAATGAGATGACCTGTTCACCACGCATAATGCATCTATTTGGTCTCAATTATAAAGTTTTTAACGTGTGTATATATTTTCAATAACAAATGCATAAAACAAAGTTGTTATTTATCAAAAGTATACCTCTTCAAGATGTCTGGTTTACCTATTCAAGATAATAAAAGGTGATGCGGAAATGACAATAAAGAAATTTGAAACGTTGATTTACGCACAAATTCACTCTCCTTCCGATCTACAGATAAAGCCTATTGTGAATGGTTTTAATGTGCAGATGTTTAGCATGTTCAACTTTATAGATTTCAGACACAAAATACAGCTGATGGGAATGTACTGTATTTTTAAATTTAGCTGCTAGAAGACCACCAAAGTTATTACGATTCACTCTGAGGGAATCATGAATGTCGGTATCAAATATCAGGGAGATCCATCCAATAGTTGTAAAAACAAAAACATGTATACTGGGGGATCTCGGTTGTTAAGTAGTAAACTCCAGGTGAATGCAAGATACTCTGAGACATTTCTTCTCACTATTTTACATTCTTTCCTTATTTGTCCAACTTACTGTTGGACAGTTTAAGATCACTGAGAAATGACTCAAATGAAACAATCTGAGAAGGTAAAATCCCTCTCTGGTTAAACTACTCACAACTCATAGACACATGCAACATGGCGAGGTCGTCACGAGAAGACGTTGCTTTGTTTGAGGGGTCAAAATACAATAAAAAAAAATCACAACATCAATCATGTAAGCCTTACTGGAAAGAACACACGGTAACGAGTTATGTTTACACTTTGGACAGAAATCTGCAAATTACATTCATCACTCAAAATATCTCAGGTACAAAGACTCCAGGATGCAAAGGTCCTTTACTCTGTATTTGGGTACCGAAATGAGTTTCATGTTTGTGCTATTAATCACTTTGTAAAATAAATGTGACATTTTCAGAAAATTGACATCTCATTTGTTAATGTGACTGTGAAATTGATTACAGTGACCACTCCTTATAACTGTGTGTGTGTGTGTGTGTGTGTGTGTGTGTGTGTGTGTGTATTTCATTTTTTGCTGAGCACCTGATTCAGATAGTAGTAAGTCTCAGCTTCCTGCAGATATAGTGAGCGCTTCTCGTGAGGAGGAAGACCTGCCAACATCTCATAGAAGATGTGATAGTTCCTCTCCGATTTGGCCTGTGGATGAAAAAACACACACACACACACACACACACACACACACACACTGTATAAATCAACTATCATGGGGATTTGTTTGCATATACGATGAGGAAAGCTCTACAATTTATATTTGTGGTGGTAGATTTACTGAAATGAAACGATGCCGTAGAAAAGACGAATGAATGGATGATTGATGAACAGACTGGGCTGTGTAACGATGGAGGGGAACATGCTTGACACCTCTCTTGCTGTCTTCCTCGACAATCTCCTCTTTCTCACAATGACTCATTGGTAAAAAGACTCCACCTGACCTGCTCAGTGTGTGTGTGCGTGTGTGTGTGTGTGTGTGTGTGTGTGTATGTGTGTGTGTGTGTGTGTGTGTGTGTGTGTGTTTGAGTCCATGTGTGTGTTTTTCACCTGAAAGACAATGCGAGATTTCTCCAACAGGTACTGAGACGTTATGGCACCGCTGATTACACCCCTTGTAAATGACACACACACACACAGACACACACAGACACACACACACACACACACACACACACACACACAGTAAGTCCGAGTTAAGTAACAGGTCATGCATGTGTAATGTCCTTAGATCTTTTCTGGTCTAACAGAAGATCAACTACTCCTCTAACTGTGTCACTGCAACCTGTTAGGATATTCTCCACTAAGCCCCACTGTGTGTGTGTGTGTGTGTGTGTGTGTGTGTGTGTGTGTGTGTGTGTGTGTGACCAGACGACTATTCAGAGTTAAACTAACAGGCTGCTTGTTAGCTTTACAAGCGCTCGTGTTTATCCCGGAGAAGCTACAGCCAATCTGCACTCTAGTTGTAGACAAATGTCTGATCAGATATTAATGTAAATATTGTTTCATTCTAAACCATGTCATACAGCAACTACAGTAACACATTGCTATAGCAACAATCAATTGTACTGAATCATGGGATTAAAAAAGGTGAAAATTCTGGACATTTCCTGTATAAAATGTTATTTTTTTAGCTCTATGTTTAATATGATGCCTGCTGTACTCCATAGGAGGAAAATCCTCAATTGTTCCAAACCGCATCATGCAATTGGTGGTAAAAGTGTAAATCAATCTACTACTAGAACGTAGCAATGCCTTGTTCCAATAAAGTTATTCTAGTATTTTAAGCTCAGTGGGGCTAACGATGACCATACTTGATTTGGTTTTAAATGTGTATTTCTATATGTGATCAAATTCCTTGTTTCAATATTATCTAGATTCTTTACTCGAAACAGTCGCTGACGTTTATTCTTTTCATGATTACATTGGTAAAAGTTAGTAAAAGTACTCACTCCTCCATGTAGATCTGCGTGTATTTGCCAAAGCGTGAAGAGTTGTCATTGCGCACTGTTTTGGCATTCCCAAAAGACTCCAAAAGGGGCGTGGCCTCCAGGATCTGACCAATCACCACAGACAGACATGTTACCATGGCTACCTTCATGAGGGATGGCGGTTGTCAGTACAGCAAAAAACAAGCAGAGGAATACTTTACCTCTATCTGATGGGAGACGGACAGATGGATGAGACAGGAAAGCGATAACAGTGTTAGCTTCAATGACCACAGTTTGCACTGTACTTGTTAGCATGTTAGCATACTTGTTAGCATGTACTGTGTACATGTACCTGTTGTGTGACGTTGCATTTGTGATGTATGGCTGTCAAGTAACGCAGGATCAGTTTAGTAGCTTCAGTCTTTCCTGACCCACTTTCTCCGCTGTAATAACCAAAACTGTTAAAGTCTCTCACACTTTTTCTTCATTGCGCATGAAGAGGATTTTACACACTGGGAACACAATAAGAAAACTGGTCAGAAACTGTGCGTTATCAAAACAATTCAACCTGAGCATATAGCCTTTCACTGTTTATAAGACAGCTTCAAGTTTTAATGTTTTGTCTAAGTGCTGCTGGTTGAAATGAAACGCAAATTTAAAATACAAAAACACTAACAGCTTTTCATACCTGATCAGAATACACTGGTCCTTTTTGGCATCCATCATGGTGGTATATGAGAGACTGGCAATGGCAAAAAGATGACTGCAACACAATAAAACATTTTTTTTTATGAAAAAACACATTTGTATTCTCATTGGTTGTACGTGCGTGGCTCTGTTTGTGTGTGAGATGTGAAGTGGTAGTGAAATCCATAACCAAACTCTCCCTTGGCAACCAACCAACAGCAGTGTAATAGGAGCCTCCTGCTAACACCTGAGAGTGCTGGCGTTTACACCTCTATTTACCACCATACTGCAGCTCAGAGACCGGCTTACGACACATGTAGACAGATGTAGTACAACCGTACAATCACACACAGGGACTCACGGACTCAAAGGTCACAGTTAAAGGTTATATAGTTTTGTTGGTGTATTTTGTTCAAAACAAAAAAAAAACCTCAGAGAGCTAAATGTGTTCATTAAAGAGAAAATGTTGGACATAGATATGTTACATATACTTATACACATAGTGATTGGCAATCATGGGTAGATGTCATATATTTTCATTTAAATGAAAAAAAGGGAAAATATATCGCAATGTTGAAATCTTTCTCTAAATCAAAAGTGAATCCCTTATTCTTTGGCCAGTGAAAACATAACCGGCTTTCTAATTTCCCAGATCTAAAACACACACATACACACACACACACACACACACACACACACACACACACACACACACACACACACACACGCACACACACACACACACACACTCCCGGGTCTTACGGAGGGTTGTCACTCAGGCCGCGACCTTCATACTGAAGCACACTGTCGGTGCCATAAATGTTGAGCAACTTGTAGGGATTCACAGACACGAGGATGCTGCCTATGTAGGTCTGTGTGGAAGGAAAAAGAGAGACAGAAAAGGACAGGAAGGAGAGCGGATGAGTGGATGGAGTAGGCGATGTCCATGACATTTGATGATGTTAGTTATCTAATTTGCATATTATAAATTAAGCATACATATGCAAGTTCCTGGTCAAAGCGCTTCTTCAGGTTCATCAGAACTGTGGTCTCATTCAGCTCACTGAAATTAAACACACGGCCAGAGCACATATTGTCACACTGCAGCAGGATGCCAACACTCACTTGACATCCAATATTAATTACTTTCCATGACATTCAAGACGTCAAAATCAGAGAGAGTTTCTACTTGGCAGGACATAATTGTGGAATAATTTGTCTCAAACTGCTGTTGAAATGACACAACTATCTAGAGCGAGGAAGTCCTCCGGACGTGAAGAGATGTTTTTGGGTGTTGCATGTTAATAAAGTAGTCAATGTTCGGGATTTATTTCTGAACTCAAAAAGTTTTCAAGGATTTTCAAAGCCTGCAGGCACACAAATACACAAATACACAAATACACACGCTGTGAATAGTTGGTAGACGAAACTGAAAGGACATGCATTGAAATGAGCTGTGTTGCTCTACGCTGGAGCAACAAAATGCTTGTAAGTGTGTGACATGAATGATTGTGAGGCTGTTTGTTAGTACTGGATTCTGCTTACGGCAGCTGTGTCATGTCTTCCATTCCCTCCGCCCAGCTTTTCGCCCTGTGGCCTGTTGTGGGCATGCTTAGGATAGAGTAGATCTGGACACACACACAGAATGGTATGCAATTAGTCCAACACTGGCATGCAACTTCGTCAAAGCTCGAGGGATATTGTGATCAGTTGATGCAGAAATTATATTAAATATGCAGAAAATCAAATATTCTGTTTTGTAATGATTTCGTGGGCCATCCAGTTTCTATGTTGTAAGTTTCACAGTTATTGCTTGTATAATGTCTACATTTCACTAAAAATGAAATCAACTTTCATTAAAAAAAATCATAGATTTAGCTACCTTGTCATACCAGCTTTGACCAGGTACTCTATCTCTGTCCGGAGTCCAGTTGGTGTCCTGGATCAGTTCATCCACCAGTCGAGGTGAGGGTGAATATCCTTCTAACACCCCGTCTTCTCTGTACATGGACCACTTTGACAGATTCTGGACTGTCCCATGTGGTAAAACCCTCTCAGCTGCCCAAACATCTTCCTCTCCCTGCCCTCCACCTTGGGCATTTCTGGCCCAGTGCCCTGAGCTTGGCCCATAGGGTGGAACCACAGCATAGCGATTATCCTCACCCTGCAGGCCTGTTGGCACCCTGTATGAGGCGTAGCGTAGCTGCTGGTTTTGGACGGCTTCAGACAGTCTTGGGATGTGGAACTGGCGTGTGAGAACAGAGCCATCAGGCAGCCTGTGGAAGAAGGAATTAATCACTTCAATTAAGAACACAGGGTTGTACAAGATTGACAAAAATGTAACATTGAAACTGCTTTTGTGTCATTTTGTAATTGGGATATTTTAAAAACTTTGTTGTTCCAACTACATTTTTATAAAAAAAAGAGCAGGACAAAGAGATAAAGTGTGAAGCCCTGAGAGCAGGTGCGAATGAGAGATTGAGGGAGCTGCGGTTGAGAAAGGTAGGGAGTGAACCAGAGAGAGAGCAGTGATGAGAGAACAGAGTGGCTTAACAAGAAAAATCAAATACATCATCGGTTCTATTGGCCTAATCCTCACGGTTCTTCAGATGCACCAACAGGAATGCAAATATTTACTTTTAGTGCTTAGTTTAGTTTCTGAGTTTAGTTCCATATTTCCTGGAAATGAAAAGAGCTAATATTTAATTCTCCATTGGTAAAAAGTGAATGCCTAACTTGAGGCTCGATTTCCCAACAGGTAATTCTGTGCAACACCTGGACCAGCCTATCTGGTCATTATTTTCTATTTGTAGTGTAGCTCCCCACCTGTAATTGACATCACGAAGTTCGTCATTCCGCAGCGCAGAGGCAAGATTGGGAGGTTTGGGTTTGGGTGCGCCTGACAATACCGAGTTTTCTGTGAGATGATAGAGACCTGCAGACCGAAGTGCTTGGTTTTGCCTCAGAGCGGCTGAAAGGTTGGGAGTGGAGGGCTTCTGGCCAGGGATAACCAGGGAGCCATCAGGGAGATGGTAGGATGCATGACGAAGGTTCTCATTCATAAGAGCCTACAGAGCCAGACACAAGGTAGTTATTCAAGGTTATAATCACAATTCCCTGAATAATTCTAAAGTATGCAATGATTGAAATGCTATGTTTGATTTTCCCTGGGTTAGCGAAAAAAGAGACAATAATACAAACAGCTACCCACTCTAGATAGGTCAGGGCCAACTGGTTTTCGTGGGTCAATGATGATGGTTCCATCAGGGAGGGTGAAGGACACACCCTTTAGATAAGGATTCTGCAGGGCAGCTGTCAGGTTGGGGCTCTTTGGTTTCCTTGGGTCTACTATAATAGTTCCATCTGGGAGGGTGTATGAAGCTCCTTTCAAGGCTGGGTTACTGAGGGCCTAATGCAAGTGCAATTTCATTAATCATCAGTAGAGTTAAAGCAGCAGCTTAATATATTTGATTACCAATTACTATTAGCAAAGCAAGATCTACATCAATTTGTGGAAAGTATTTCAAGTCCCACTATAGACGAGAAAGAAGGAAAGTCTAACAGATCAACAAACACACAAAGTAACAAGTAGTGTGAAGGGAAAACATACAAAACCAAAGGGTCTGAACCCTTAGCTAACCTTAAACATGTTGGGTGAAATGGGTCTATTAGGGTCATGGACCCCTTCCGGTAGTGTGAAGGAGGCGCTCCGTAGGGCAGAGTTTTGAAGGGCACCGGAGAGGTTTGGAGACAAAGGTTTCCGTGGATCAATGATGATTGTACCATCGGGCAGGGTGTAAGATGCAATTTTCAGGTAAGGGTTCTGAAGTGCTGCTGAAAGGTTCGGGGACTTCGGTTTCTTGGGGTCAATCACAATGGTACCATCGGGGAGAGAATAGGAGGCTTCGCGCAGAGCTGGGTTGCTTAGCGCCTTGGCCAGGTTTGGGGAAATGGGTTGCTGAGTGAGCAGAGCAAGAAAAATATTTATCAGCTGTAAATAATACATGGTTAACAATATTAGGGAGAATCAAGAAAGGAATACAATATTACTTGCTGTCTCGGGTCAATAATGGTGCCATCGGGGAGAGTATATGTAGCAGTCCTGACATCCTGGTTCCGAAGTGCTCTTGAAAGGTTAGGAGACATGGGCTTCTGGGGGATACGTGGGTCCTGTGTGAGTGGGAGGGGATAGTAATACAGGAGAGTACAACTGTAATAAAACAATTGTTGTTACTCCATGTGTAGACAAACATACATGGCAGGTTGTATAGTCATTTTTACATGTTCCTCCTATAC
Source organism: Ophiodon elongatus (assembly GCA_016806645.1). Classification (NCBI taxonomy): domain Eukaryota; kingdom Metazoa; phylum Chordata; class Actinopteri; order Perciformes; family Hexagrammidae; genus Ophiodon; species Ophiodon elongatus. Next base: position 2,680,613 of record JACSYO010001013.1, on the reverse strand, counting down.
CTACCCTGATAACTGATCCATCAGGCAAGGTGTATGAGGCTCCACGGAGTTGTTGGTTTTGCAAGGCATGCCCGAGCAACGGGGAGGAAGGGGAAGCTGCATATGGTGACACCAAGGTTCCATCTGGCAGCCGGTACGATGCCTGCATCAACTGTTGGTTTTGCAGGGCACTTCCTAACATTGGTGAAGAGGGTGGTGAGGGTCCATATGGGGACCGTTTAAGTTGCACAGGTGTCCGATAAGATGCTTGGCGTAAGTTTGGGTTCTGTTGAAGAGCATTATGTAGCTGAGGCCCAGCTGGTGCATAAGGGTTACGGCGTTGCATCATAGGGGATCTTAAAGATGAGACATTCTGCAAATGAGAACGGTTCTGTAGGGCATCATGAAGCAGTGGTGATGGGCCAGGCTCAGAGATGTAATCATATGGAGTAACAACAGTTGGTCCGTATGGTGAATGGATCTGTGGAGTCTGATAAGAAGCCACACCTCTTAGTGCTTGACCATGTCTCATGGCTCCAGACAGCATTGGAGTGGAAGGTACAGATGAGGCATATGGGGACTGAGGCCTTTGAAGTGGAGATGCATAGGAGGCTTCTCTCACGGCCTGGTTTTGCAGAGCTCCAGACAGCATTGGGGAAGAAGGGGGCATAGGCTGTTCATAAGGGGACATCGGCCTTTGTAAAGGTGAAGCATAAGATGCATCCAGTATAGCTTGATTCTGCAGAGCACGAGACAGCATGGGAGATGAAGGGGCCATAGGCTGTTGATAAGGGGACATCGGCCTTTGTAAAGGTGAAACATAAGATGCATCCAGTAGAGCTTGATTCTGCAGAGCACGAGACAGCATGGGCGATGAAGGGGCCATAGGCTGCTCATAAGGGGACATTGGTGTCTGCAGTGAGGAAACAAAGGATGCATCCCGCATTACCTGGTTTTGCATTGCACCAGACAGTGTAGGGGATGATGGACCATAAGGTTCTACATATTCTGTAACCATCCCACCCATGTCTACCATCTGGGCTGGCTCTGGGCCGAAGGGGGAAGCAAAAGATGCCTGTCTGATAGCCTGGTTCTGCAAAGCACCAGATAACATGGGAGAAGAGGGGGCGAGAAACTGATGCGACGGCTCAGTATAAGGATCAGCATAGGGGCCAGACACATACGTTTCTGGTGCATAAGTGGGTGGGTGGGCAGATCGAGGGGGCAGGAGAGGTGAGGACTGACGAGAAAGTCGAGGAGAGAAGCGTGGGGATGCAAGATGTGGTCTGTATTTAAGGGAGGGCTGTGGAGAGGCAGGAGGCATCCTTCTTATAGACTGCTGGGCCCTGAGGGGACGTCCTCGAGCCACAGGGCGAGGAGGAAATCGACCAGATTCTCTTCTCCCATGGGGAGCACGGTGGACCATGTGAGGGGAGTGAAAAGGGGAGGAGAGGGAGGACTCCACCGTGAGAACAGAAGACCTATTGCTTCGTATGGAGGAAGCGCGGAATGGACGCACATTCTGGGTGGGTGGGGGCATTGGGCGCCCTCGGAGACCCATTGGTGAGGGCCTGACGGTACCTAAAGGAACATTGCCCCCCATCCTGGGCCGGGCCAATGGTGTGGGGTCCCTGAGCAGCCGAGTTGAGCGACGAGACAGGGTCGGAGATGATGGGGCAGGTCGTGGTCCTGTCGGGGACAAACTGCGACGAGATAGGGAGGGAGAGGGAGATCGTCTTCTACTGAGCTGTGGAGAGTGAGGTGGAGATGCATGTCCAGGGGAGAAGGAAGGGGAGGGTGGACCATGCATCGTCCTCCCCCCAAATGGACTGCGGGTTGGAGTGGGTGAGGCTGGAGGACTTCGCCTCCTCATGGAAGCACGGGGCGAGGAAGGTGGAGAACGTTGTCTCATTGACGCTCTTGGTGAGGGTGGAGGACTTCGCCTCCTCATGGAGACACGGGGAGAGTGAGGGGGGGAGGGTCCTCGAGCCATGGGAGATGGTGATCGCTGAGGTTGCATTCTATGATGGCCGTGGGGGGAGACCATGGGGGAGGCAGGTGCTGAGATTTGTCTCGACATAACAGAGGGTGGTCTTTGGGCATTTATAAACCCACTCCTTATGGATGGTTGTGGGGAGGGGCTGCGTCTCTGTGTAAGCATAGGGGAGGGTACTGGGGAGGCCATGGCAGAAGGATGGCGCTGCATCTGTGGGGAGGGCATGATGACAGAGCGGCGGGATGGAGTCGGAGAGGGTTTCAGGCGCCGCACAGCACCAGGGGACATACTTGCTTGCTTAATAATCATGGCAGTTGGAGTAGGGATCACTGAGCCATAACCCTGTTGCTGTGACATCATCATCGGGTCTGTCATCATCTGTTGTCATAAAAACCCAAACAAAAATTATGTGTACAATAAATTAAGAACCAAAAAAGCTAAGCGAGCATACATTTCACGAAAATGGGGTAGCAGTGCTGAATATAGTATTAAAACTAGAGTGAAAATGTATGGTTTTACAACTTGAAAACAACCGTCCACATTTTTGAAAATAAGTTCTGCAAACTGTCACATCTGCTCTACAATTAAATGATTCTGAAGTGTCGAAGAAAGACTGGAAGACATTTATAAAGGTACAGAGAAATTCCTGACAAGACCATTGTGTGTCTTGTGTGTCATTGTGTTTTTTTAATTTATTTAATACTTTGTTGTTTTGTAAAAGAATAGAAATAAAAAACATCAAGGCACAGCTTGGATGCAGGGTTGTTTTTCTTAATGCATATACATGATTTTAATAACAAAACTGTAGCCTACACTGTGCAGCCGTATTATCTAGGAAAAAAGAAGTGTCAGATTGGGATTGGGGGCAAAAGAACTTGATCTGGACATCCCTAATTGTTATTTAATGTAATAAACAGTATTCATTGTGAAAACTGAAATAAGTACCAAGTTGAGGCTCACAAGCCAATGTCAGTGGTGTTGTGCCAAAAATAAATCAAAAGACCACTGCAAATAAGAATTAGACTGCTACTATGTTTCTTAAACCATTTTGTTTATGACAAGCCATGTAATAATGTCACTTGTCGTAGAAGAAGTGGTTGGGGAAAAAGAGCAAAACTAATATGTGCTGCTCATGGCAAGAATGTAATCAAGATGTTCATTGTTTCATTGGCTATTGAGTAGCCACAAATATTCCTCCTTAATTATATCATAGAAATGTGTTTTTTATTCACTCCAGTATTACTATCACTCATTGTCTTGTGCTATACTTTCAGATTTCACAACCTAAAGCTAACAGTGGGGGGACATTTTCTTAGTTGTTAGAGATGCTTTGGCTCTTCCTCTAAGGTAGGATTGCGTTTTCACATGTCCACCCCAGATTATATACAGAAATCAGATTAAAAGTTGACGAAGTTGCGTTAAAGAGTGTGGTTGTACAAAATCAATGATACAACGGAGCAAGAATTACCTGTGATGAAATAATTTGCGGAGACATCATCTGTTGCTGCGACAACATCATCTGCTCTTGTGGTGACATCATTTGTTGTGACATCATCTGCTGCTGTGGTGACATCATTCGCTGGGGCATCATCTGTTGCTGTGGTAACATAATTTGTTGCTGTGGCAGTAGAGTCTGTGATGGCATCATTTGGGCGGACATATTTTGTTCTTGTTGTAACATCATCTGCTGCTGTGGTGACAACATCTGTTGCTGTGGTGACATCATCTGTTGCTGTGGTGACATCATCTGTGGGGCCATCATCATTTGGTCTTGAGGGGGCAACATGGTTTGTTGTTGAGAAAACATAATTTGTTCTTGAGGAGACATCATCATCTGTTGTTGTGGTGACATTCCCATTTGTTGCTGTATTGACATCATGTCACCAAGCTGACCTGGTGCAAGAGGATACTGGTCTTCGTACTGGATTTCTGACATGTCTTCAAATTCTGGATCAGGTGGCAAAGTAGGTGGAGGGTGCAGGGGCACATCTAGACGCTCTTTCCCAAACAGGCGCACTTGAGGTCTCGGAACTCTGAATGTCATCTCTCCTCCCTGAACTCCACCAGTATCATCCCCATATTGATCATACTGGTCTGCATACTGGTCCCCATACAGGCCCTGTACCTGATCCGTCCCTTGCCCTCCAAAGCCAGAGAATTGCTGGCCCCCTGGTGGGAACCCCATTGCCTGCTGGGAGCTGTAGTCTTGGTAGGGCATGCCCGCATCATTATAACTGAGTTGATAGTCTGACGGAAACCCCCCTTGTATTCCCATAGTTGCTGCATAAGGGTCCTCATAGTCACCTGCCTGCCCATTGTCATAGTAACCCCTCTGCTCATCACCGTAGTAAACTATTTGACCATTTTCATCGTAATAACCTTGAGCCTGAGGGTCAAGGAAACCATCTACCGCTCCACCATATGCACGGTCCTCACCCATTAGTGCATAGTAGTCCAGACCCTCGTCACCATACATTGCCATTGCCTGTTGTTGCTGGTAACCATGGTAATTAGCTTCCTGGTTGTTATAGTAGCCTTGAGCGGAGGCATAAGGGTTATAGTAGTCCCCCATGCCATCATCATAAAGAACACCTTCATAATATTCTGCATTTGGATCATAGAGTCCTTCTTCCTCATAATAACCCAGGTCTTGATATTCTGCTACTCCATTGTCATAGTAACCAAACTGACCCTGGCTTCCATATGCTGCAGTTGCCTCGTCACCATAACCACCATAACCATCATCATAGCCTCCATAACCTTTCTGGCGAGCTGAATGTTGATGGTCATATCCATAAGCCTCCTCCTCATGCTCATAACCATTGTTATCGTAATCACGACGATGACCTCCAGAGCTCGCATATCGGCTTTTTGCTCTTTGTCCGCCCAAGCCGTGGCGTCCTTCATTTCCTTGCATTTTAGTGGACATGAAGCGTTTGGTCAGCCAGTTAGTTGCTGCTGCAACTTTACCCAGCAACACACTTGTGTTCTTGAAGTCATCAGGAGGCCCATCACTATTCTTTTTTCCAAGTAAGTTTTTGAAGAAGCCCCCCTTCTTCTCGTTTGAATCTTTCCCTCCCAGACGAAGCAGCATATAAGTTGGCTTCTTCCCATCACTTTCCTTCGCTTTGTCCTCCTTCTCTTTTTTCCTCTTTTTGCTGGCCTTGAACCTCATCATGAATCGAGAGGTGTTCTTCAGCATGGACTTGCGACGTTTCTTCTTAGCGATGCGGGTTTTTCTCTTCCCCAACCCCAGGAACAAACGTGATGTACTTTTCAGCTTCTTCCTGCTGTTCCTGCGCCTCTTGAAGCCAGAAAACTTCATGAACATCCTGGACATGTTCTTCAGACCTTTCTTTGGGATTTCCTTTATCGGAAGCTGCGGAGCTTCTTCTTTCTTTTTGCCTTTCTTCTTCTTTGCATCAGCATCCGATTTTCCCCCTTTATGGTGGCGGCCATCTTTTGATTTCTTTTTGCCGTAATCCTCTTCTTCGTAGTCATCCTCCTCTTCTTCGTCCTCATCCTCCTCGTCATCCTCTTCTGAATCCCCACGTTTAGACTTTCCCCCTTTCTTTCCCTTGGCCCCCTTGCCCCCCTTGCCTCCTCGCCCCTTCTTTCTCCTGTCATCCTCAGAGTCTTCCTCCTCTTCATCCTCTTCTTCACTGAACTCTTCATCCTCTTCCTCATCACTCAGGAGCTCCTCCTCATCCTCCTCGGACTCCACTTTCTTACCCTTTCCTTTTCCTTTCCCCTTGGGTGGCTCCTCCTTTCCCTTCTTTCCCCCCTTCTTGTCATCTTTCCCGCCTTTCTTATCATCTTTACCACCTTTCTTATCATCCTTGCTGGGTTTCTTGTTGTCTTTTCCTCCCTTTTTGTCATCCTTCCCTTTCGTTTCCTCCTCTTTCTTTTTCTCTGGTTCAGGTTTTCCACCCTTCTTTGCATCCTTCTTGGAGTCTTTCTTGGGCATTTTCACAAGTGGCTAGGAGCACACCATGCCCTCTCTTTAGGATGCTGTAAACCTTCAAACACACAAACACAAATATTATATGCACAGTGTACGGAAGGCAACGCTGTATTTTAGGTTTAAAAAAAATAAATTATGATGTGATGTGTAAAGAAAATACAGAAACAGGAGTCTGACCTTTAAAATATTCCTTGGTTTAGATATGCCTAGTTGACTTTGCGCAGGCACTATATGCAGGTTCTGATTGAGGACAGGTCCACCTGGCCAAAGCAGTTCCACACTGCTCAAATCTGGTCCCCATGAAGGCTCCTGTCCAGACGTAGAGCTAAATGTCAGCAATCTTTATCCCACACACACACACACACACACACACACACACACACACACACATGTATGTAAACACAAACTCTAGCAATGACACAATGAAACAAAGTAGTTAAGTAAATGTTGGTCTATATATCGCCGCCCCATCCAGGAACTATGTTAAAATTATACCAAAATGATTTAGTCAGTGCTTATGTCATGGCACCACAAACTGTTACACTTCAGTGGTGTTTCAAACTACAACCGACCTTGGTACCAAATAATCTCCAAGCCTTACTCAGGGATCCCAAACTCCTAACTAAAGCCTGCTCTGAATCCCCAACACCTGCTCAGAGTTCTTTCACTGCAAACTCTCTAATCCCTATCTCATTTGTTGTACACACTAGCCTGAAATATCTAGTCTGAGAGAGCTCTGACTCTTGCATAGTTATACAACCCCTATCAAGAGATTGCAATCTATACCCATGAATGTCCAGCTCTATTACAGGTTTTAAGGTCAAAGTGATCAATGGGTCAGAACTCTAAACACCTTATAGAAATCTAAATCTGCTTATGTATGCATAGCATTAACTGTATTGTGAAGCGTAACCTCACTACCAACACTTATGTCTAATTTATACTTCTATGTAAAAGCTTGCAAAGAGCTTCCACAGAGCCACATGGATGGTTTGCAGAAGTTTTAATTGGACATCAGAGCTAGTAGGTGGGATACAACAACAACAACAACAACAACAACAACAACCTTATTAATCCTAGGCATAGGAGATCCTCCTCACCACCCAACTAAATGTTTTTTTCCCCAGCCATGGAGTTTACTTGGGCCAAACTAATGAATGCAAAGGTGCACAGCTGCAGAAGTATAATTCAGGCATTACAAAAGTAATTTTCAATGGTTTTACAAATGATCCCTGCAGCTTTGTTTTCTGTCAAATTGGATACAAACATTAAAACCACACAAACGAAAAACATGCCTCTGTCACTCCAGCTCCAGCTCTACTCTCTATGGTCAAGACTTTCTCTTGGAGAGCTGCAGTAAAAGACACAGTCCTGTGGCAGTGTCACCACACTCATTCACCAAGGTAGCTTTCCATCATAGTCACCTCCACATTCAATGACAAACAGTACAGAAGAGCAAGTGTGCTGGTCGCCAGAATCTCTGCAGTCTTCAAATTTGTTGCGTCCTTGCAGTAGGTGTCTTCAGTAGCGATTAAAAAAAAGAAGAAAAAAAAAACAGAAGCAAAAAAACTGTGGGACAAAGTCTTTAGGTCAAACTCAGCTTCTTCCTTTGACCTACTCCGTCCTCTGTTGCTCACTACAACACGTTCCCTCACTCAGCACAGCACTCTGTTCACACTGCCCTCCTCAGAGTGTGTGACAGATAGTGTGTGCACGAGTAAGTGTGTGTGTGTGTGTGTTCAAGGGAGAAAGAGAGAAGGGCAGATGGGTTGCCTGTTTGTGTGTATGTGTGTGCATTTGCATGTGCACGTATGTGTACATGTTTGAGTGCAACTGAGGAGTTCCTTGTGGCGGGTCGTAGAAGGAGTCTTAATTTGTCATCTGGCTCTATAGGTGAAACTTGAGAGCGCTGGGCGGCTGAGGGGGCGGGGCATAAATAATACAAAAGGTAGAGAGAGAGAGAGAGAGAGAGAGAGAGAGAGAGAGAGAGAGAGAGAAAGAAAGAGAGACATGGGCTGCAGAAGATAAGACTGAATGAACAGTAAGATGTCGTCAAATCTGCTAATAACCAACTATTAACAACCTGCCATTTCTTTATTGATGCGTTGCATTTACGCTTATGCAGAAGAGAAGTCACTTACACACACCTTTATGTTATCTGACCGTAAATCAACTCCTCCTCTTTTTCCAGAGTAACATATACTGTCAGGTGTGTGTGTGTGTGTGTGTGTGTGTGTGTGTATGTGTGTGCATGTGTGTGCATATGAGCGAAGATAAGTGACGCATCATTCTAAAAAATAAATAGCATCAATATGAGAAATGCAGGCAGCCACCAACCTACAGTACGTCCACATACGTAACAGCAGGAGAAAGAGCAGAGGCAGAAGAAACACCCACTTGTATTGTAGATATATGACGTCTTCACTCTGGTTATCATTAACAGAGGAATGACTCTCAAAAACACACACACACACACGTACGCACGCACGCACGCACGCACACACGCACACACACACACAGTGAAGGATCGGTAACAGAGCTGTGATTATTAGTGCCATCAACCAAATTATTCCTCTTCCAGAAGGACGGGGTCCAATTGCCAGATCTGTCCTGTTACAGAGTATAGGTATTGGGTTGCCAGATCCTGATCTTTGGTCCTAGTGTGTAAGTCTATCTGATCATTACCAAGCAGCAAAGAGCGTGTGTGTGTGTGTGTGTGTGTGCATGTGTGCACAGTGCTTTTATGCAATTTGATGTCTTTGAGTGGGTGCACATGTGCATAAAAAGACGGCAAACGTAATGAAAGAGCATTTCTTTCCCTGGATTTCCCGCGGTTTGTCTCCAACCGTACATCTGCCTTTGAAGCATAATAAAAAGACCCTATCAAACGTGAAAAGGCCTGAGTAGCAGCCAGTCTCCATCTTCCCAAAGCAATCTCTGCTGGCAGGTGGTCCTCCATCTTTTGAGAGAATTTGTAGAGACGAGACAACACAGAGAAACTGGGATACATGCCCAGGAGAGAAAAGCAGACTTATGACAGAAGTGGACTTGATGAGGCTCATCAAAAGCATTCAGGTCCTGAGGGGGAGCACTAGACCATCTTTGTCACTTTACACACACACACACACACACACACACACACACACACACACACACACACACACACACACACACACCCACACATGAAGCAATCTGCTGCTATCTAGTGGACCAGCATTACACCTGCAGCACTCTTAATAGTTTGGCGTTGGTTGGTTCAGGTAAGTTTACAGGCCTGCAGCAAGTGTGAGGCTTGCATAACAAAAAGCAATTACCTAAGCATTGTGCATCGTTTTTCCATGATTTAATATAGTCTCATAATGAGTGAAAATGAGATACAGTCAGTAGTCTAACTCCAGGATAAACATTTATCTTTCAGGAGAGAAGTAGATAAACCAAAGTGTGCAGGCAAAGGGAGCAAGGGGGTGAGGGAGGGGGAGTGAGTGCACTCAAAAGAAACCTACCTTTCCTCCAGGACACCCACGCTGGAGCTCTGTGGTCTCGTTTCCCCATCATCTTATAGGTCAAAAAGGGAAGAAATAAAAAAAAAGAAACACACCAAAAAACTGAAAGTGAAACACATTTGAACCTCTCAACACGGGTCCCTCCTCACCTCTGCTGCTCCTCTGGCGGGGCTCCCGGCTCAGAGCAGCAGGGGTCGGTCAGTGGAGAGGAAAAGTGTGCCACCGGGAACGGAGGATGAATATTTAACGACCGCTATTCTTCGGTGACCGGCCGGGGGCTTGAGTTCCACACGCTCCGGTGAGAACTGATGAGCACCGCGGGTGGGCCGTGTCGGTCATACACGGCGATACACACTGATGTGGCTACAGTTAAATAAACAAGGTGGGCAAACTTAAATGGGGAACATTCGTGTGTTTTTTTAAGCCACATTTTTGTTTGTTTTACAAACCCTCTTTGCCTAACGGCGGTGACGTTAGCCGTTAAGTTATAGACCAGGGAGTAACGTTAGCCTGAAGTTAGAAATAAGATGGCGTGTCCTCCACTACCTGACGAAGTTTAGCGTTAGTTATTGTTTAATAAGGGTTGTGGTGGGGTTTTAACATGTCCTCTCATGGGGACTGAACACGACGGGGAAAGTGTGTCACAGCGGTGTAAACAGCTCACTACGGTGTGAACGGCTCACAACGGTGTAAACGGCTCACTACGGTGTGAACGGCTCACTGCGGTGTGAACGGCTCATAACGGTGTGAACGGCTCACTGCGGTGTGAACGGCTCATAACGGTGTGAACGGCTCACTGCGGTGTAAACGGCTCATAACGGTGTGAACGGCTCACTGCGGTGTAAACGGCTCATAACGGTGTAAACGGCTCACTGCGGTGTAAACGGCTCATAACGGTGTGAACGGCTCACTGCGGTTGAAACGAGTCTCAACGGTTGAAACGAGTCTCAACCGTTGAGACGGTTCACAACGGTCGAGGGTGAGAGCGATATAAACGTGTCCAGTTAACGGCTCCACATGGACAGTTCTTCTGCTGCCCGCCAGATGGACCCGCCTGCCAACAAACAACCAGCAGAGAGCCACAAACTGCTGCATCTCAGTCACTCCATAACCTCGACGACCTTGCCGTCTCCCCCACATGACCGGCTGGCTGCCGGTATCAAAACAGGTTTTTGGCTTTGATATAGAACCAACTGTGGAGAGTCACGATGCAAGACCTCGCAGTTTCTTTTTTTTTTTTTTTTTTTTTTTTTTAAAACAAGCCTTTGGCAACGTTTGAGCTATTTTTAGCGCTGTGCCTGAAACAGTGATTTACATAGACTTCAACCAATAGATACATTTGCAGTGTTTAGAGTCAACACACTTCATATACTGCTGACATTCTGCAGCTGGCAGCCAAAGTCTTGGTCAGTGCAGGCAGCGCTCCAACCTGCCAGCTTGTTTTCTAACCAAAAACCAGGTCACTGCTTTTATTTATTTTTTGTCCACTGACAGCATCATAATCAATTATGCTACTTAAACAGCTGCTTGAAAAATACAGCTACCAATGTGCAATAAAATAACTCCAGCTATCTCTTTTACTCAGACCATATATTAGAATAAATCAGTGTTTCCCAGTCTGGTGGTCCAGACTCCCCAAAGGGGTCGTGAGAAGATTAATAGGATAGGAAAACAGAAGAAAAACAACATGTTTATGCTCAGAAACCTGGGACTCTCCTCAAGACTTTACGTGTTTTTTTTTCCTCTTGTAAATTACTGGATAATTTTACTTATTCACTCTGAAAAATGTATAAATTAAATAATCTTTAATCTTTAATTTAATGGTTGAAGTCGTCACAACTGTGTTACCAGTGACGAGGGGCAGCACGTAGACATGATTTAATTTTAAAGAGGTGACAAGCCAAAAGAATTGAGAACCACTGGATGAGAGTAATGACAGCTGAAGGCGTCATTCGTTTTCTTTCTCTGTGGTTCTGCAGTTATTTTCCAGAGCTACAGGGTGGTAGCCATGCTCTCTGGAAGCAAGCCCCACCTGAATTATTTGGATTTTTTTGACGGCGGTGTTGCGAACAGGAGTTGCTGCTCGAAATTATGTCCTCCCCCTGACAACAGCTTGCTTAGGGCACTGAAACATTAAATATCTGTAATGCTTGGCATCTTCCATGGCCCCTTGTCCAGCTCTAGGCCCCGTGAATCATTCAAGGAAAGCAAATCCTTTATCCTGCAGGAACAAACTACTTTTCTTTCGAATAACATAACAAAGCCTTGTCTCAGGGAGGTGGTGATGTTTCCTCAAGAAATATGTTGCAGTAGGTGTCAAGCTGCATTGTTATTTGAGTATATTACAGAAGTGAGATGTTGGTGATGTAATTGGAATGAAGAGTTAAAATGTAAATAGCTTTGAATTTGTAAAAAAATAAATAAATGCCAATACTGGTTCGGTGAAAGCAGAAAAAGTAGCTCAGGCTCACTGCTGCCGAGTTTTGGAATGGATGCAGCCGTGAGCTTTCCCGCTACCAGCCACCGCCGGTCGGATGGCAGGCAACAGATCGGTGAGCAGAGCACCAACATTATTTTTTCCTCCCGAAGGAGTCTGGAACTGAAACAGCTGCTCCGAGACACCCGGTCTCTGCAGCAGGTCAGAGGCAAAGCTCCCACCAGGACGGAAAGAGGGCTGTGTGTCTTTGTCTCTGTGTTGAACAAGCAAGAGAGAGACAATGCAAAAATGCATATATATATATATAGAGATATATATATATATATATATATATACAGTATATATAGATAGATAGATAGTGTTGGAAAGACAGAAGAGCAGCAGGGTACATCCATCCTCATCCACTTAACAGGCTCCTTCTGGAGAGGCCGGATAGTGGAGGGTAGCGTGGCTGCTGGACTAGCGAGAGCCCCGCTGTGTGTCCGTCAGTTTCAAATAATCCCCGCTGCTGCTGAAGTGTCCTCGAGTCCCATTTTCAACCCCTTCCCGTTCAGAGACACACCTGACTGCTGTTGCACTCCAAGCTACAGTGATATATTCCTGTCACTCACAAATGGATTTTTTGTGCATCTGTCTTTTAGCCACAGTCCAACCGAACCCCTCAGCGATGGTGCAAGCATGGACCCGACCTGCAGAGTCCGCAGGACCACATCCACTCTCAGACCCTCTCCAGGATGGATATAGTAAGAGTGTGTTTCTTTGTTTGTTTGTTTGTTTGTCTGTGTGTGAGGGGGGGAAGGTATGGCTTAGTTGACAATGACAAATAGCCTTTAATAAGATAAGAAGCTGCATTCGTGGATCAGATCGACTGTCTAAGGAATTTATAGCGGCAGAACGTATTTACGTGCGTAGAGAATTTTAAGAGCCTTACAGGACAAAAATGTGAAATATTTGTATCAGGGAAAGTCGCACAAAGCTTCAAACTGCTGTAAAGAGCAACACGGGACATTAATCCAAACATGAACAAGAGACAGCAAAGCCTATGTTTATCACCTGCTTGACTAAATATAGAAATTAAACTGTATCAGCATTTGAAAAACTGTGTTTTATACCCTTCAATACCCTTCATACACTTGCACTATAAATTTAGTAAATAACATACATGTCATATACAGTACAATACACACAGAGTGCTACACTACCAGCACTATATATACATATATATATAAAACAGTAAGCGTGAAGTAGTCACCTTTCATATACAAAACATAAAAAGAGACAAGTATTGAGGCACATAACCATAATGTTCTCGGCTCGATTCCGGTCTTTTTGTCGCACGGTATTTCGATCTCTGTCATTATTTTTCCCGTCTGTATCTACGTTGATCAACAGTCCAGTAAAGATGAAAATGCTAAAACAACAATAAAAAAATGATTTATATTTTGGGGGTAATTCTATGGGTAGGTAATAACCAGATGCAACAGTTTTTCAGTTTAAAAAATAACAAGACAATGTACAACCACGACCACAATCAGCTGAGACAAAATTAGATTTTTTTCTAAATCTTGGCAAACTTTCTAGGGCTTTAATTTCACACCAGTAGTTTATTAAAGGAAGTAATTTGGTCTTCACCTTGAGCATCAGTTACCTACAGTATATTCAGAGAGTACAGCAGGTATCAGTATGTTCAGTAGCTTTAATATTAAAGTTCTAATTCCATGATATTTGATTGATTGATTGATTATAATTTACAGATAAAAATGCAAGTAATGCAAAGGGACAATATTTGTATTCTCTGCAGTTTTCAGAAGCTTTTATTTGTACAACATCTGTTGTATTTCATTAAATCCACCAAGCGGTGAAAGCATTTCTTTAAATGACTGTTAAACATAATGATACAGCTTAAAGAATTTAACATCTCTTTTTCCTCCTGGGTGTTTTGAAAACACAACAGTCTGAGTAGTTCGCTTAGTGCTGCTTTAAATCTACTCCACTCTCGAGTATATGAGAGCAAAGGGGAGACGGAGATGGAATTATCATGTTGTTTTCTGCACAGCAGGCGATTATTTGATCATCAGGAACCACTTGGTTCTGAGATCATGCTTTAATGTTGGGATGGTGCTGTCGAACAGAGATAACACCTGTCTTGGCGCTCAATAACAGAACTAGAATTTCTATGAAAGCTGATCCATCTCATAAGCCTATTAGAGGAAGCCAAATTACAATTTAAGATCATTTTTTAAATAGAGGAAGTGGGTAGTCCACCCATAGTTGATATTTTCCTATTTAGACACAAAGATGAGACACGCAGCAGGGGGCACACCTGTGGCCTCAGACTTGCCAAACCTGCTTTTTTTTTTTAACTAATTGTGCTGCAATTTGAGACATTTATTCACATTATAACATGACATGTTGAGGACATACAGCTGCAATTTATCAAATTGCTTTCTCTCGCTCGCTGCATACTGATGCTTTGTGAGCTGGCAAGTTCTCCAAATTTATATTCAGAATGGTGGACTTAAACAGTTCTGCAGTAACCCCGAGACTCCGTCATTCACACTGTGGAAACATTGAGACAAAGCACTTCTGTATGGTCTACAAAGATCTTGTATTGTCTATTAAATATATTTAAACAGAATGCTTTAACTACACTTAGCATTTTAATGGGTGATGAATTTTAATGTGAAATTTAACATTTCGGTGTGTTTGGATTATTTTGTATTTAACCTTAACAGCCTGCAGTAAAACAAGAAGGATATAATAATCTTCCTCCAGTGCTCTTTATAAGCTCCTGCTTCACTGTGTAGAAGCTGCAAATACAAGACGTAGGTAGCCTAAACAATTGTGGCTGGAAAAATACCTCAAACAAACTGAACCCTTCACCCAAATTGATTTTGTGGCGTAATGCATGTTATATTTAGCTAAATAATTTATTAACCAAAAGATGTATTTGTCCATAGGCAATCAACTAAAGGTTAAAAAAAAATTGAAAATCAATCCCCAGGAGGACGTGACTGAGGAGACAGCTGACTGGGCCACTTTGCTAACTGTCACCACAACCTGGACCCAGTTAAGCTGTAAATGGGCTGATGGATGGATGAAAATCGGTATAACAGTACATTCGTAGACTAAACTGGACTACGTTACTCTTGCAGTTGTTGGCATGGTTTCCATGCTCTCTGCCCCTACGTTTTGGAGCCTCAAAATTCAGGCTATCACTGTAACAATTCTGGAGTGAGACCCAGAAGCAAGATCAGCAGGTAGGAGTGGTAGTACAAAAGCAGCCTTCACTAGTCAGATAGAAAGATATATAGGTCAGCAACAGGTAGGCAGTCCGCGGAGGCAAACAAGACCAGAAGGGATCAGGCAGCCAGCCAAAAGTCCAAAAACAATAGGCAGAAGGTAGATACAGGACGCAAGGCTGCAAGAGACAATCTAGAAAATGACTAGAATGACTAACGGGCAGGTAGTGTATATTAAGTTAAGTTATCTGACCAGAGGTTGAGATCAGGTGACTGGAAAATTCTTAGGCTAAACCACAATACTCTCCCTATTGTTGGTATGGGTGTCAGCCCCATTTTCCCTAAGCCCTATCCCTCAACCTTATGATTTTTTCCCATCCAAATTAAGCCCTATGTTCCCTCAGCCCTATGTTCCCTCAGCCTTATGTTCCCTCAGCCCCATGTTCCTTCAGCCTTATGTTCCCTCAGCCCTATGTTCCCCCAGCCCTTTGTTCCCTCAACCCTTTGTTCCCTCAGCCCTTTGTTCCCTCAGCCCTATGTTCCCTCAACCCTATGTTTCCTCAGCCTTATGTTCCCCCAGCCCTTTGTTCCCTCAGCCCTATGTTCCCTCAACCCTATGTTTCCTCAGCCCTATGCTCCTTCAGCCCTATGTTCCCTCAGCCCTGTTCCCTCAGCCCTATGCTCCTTCAGCCCTTTGTTCCTTCAGCTCTATGTTCGTTCAGCCCTATGTTCCCTCAGCCCTTTGTTCCCTCAGCCCTTTGTTCCCTCAGCCCTATGTTCCTTCAGCCCTTTGTTCCCCCAGCCATTTTTTCCTTCAGCCCTTTGTTCCCTCAGCTGTATGTCATCTAAGCACTTGTGATTTTTTTCCCATCCAAATTAGACCCTATGTTTCCTCAGCCCTATACTCCATCACACCTTGGTCAATGTAAAATCTGTCTATAACCTTTTTGAGATGTCCCGCTAACAGTACCCAATAACAGACATACAGACATACAGACAAAAGAACAAACAACCAAACAAATAGACAGGGGCCACAACATGACTTCATTGGCGATGGAGGTACTGATCTGAGGGAAAAGCAGGCTTTACTAGTCAAAATGCAGGATATATAGGTCAGCAACGGGTAGGCAGTCAGTGGAGGCAAACAAGACCAGAAGGGACGAGGCTGGCAGCCAAGTGTCCAAAGCTGTGGACAGAGTCACTTGCAGACGAGCGATGGATAAGGAAACAAGGCTGAAAAACTCAATCTGGAAGATTACTAGAAATACTGTAGTGTAGTAGTCTGTATGTAGTCTGGGGATGATGAATTAATGAGGGACGAGAATGCAGACAGGTGGAGGATCAGGTCAGGTAACTATTGGACAGGGTGGATGAGGAATCATGGCGGTGTCTAAAACAATAGCAGAGGATGGATGAAAATCAATACGCTGTACATTTCTAGACTAAACCACATTTCTCTCTCGCTATTTTGGGCAAATATAGCCTCAGAATTTAGGTATCAGTGTTTCAATTCTGGAGTGAGACCCAGAAGCAGAACCTCTGGGTAGGAGGAATAAAAGAAAAGAAGATATTAAGAGTCAAAAGGCAGGATGCAAGTAGGAAACAGGTAGGCAGTCAGCGGAAGAAAACAGAACTAAGGGACCAGGCAGCCAGCCAAAAGTCCAAAATCCAGTTGTCCCAAGGTCCACACAAAAATTGGGTTACGTTTGGTGTAAATTGAAGAAATATAGCTCAGTGAATGTGATGTTCGGACTATGAATTTGACGACACCCTGCATTGTTTCTTTTCATGGAAGATATTTTGGAAAAGCGCAGGTATCGATAATGAAACGAATGCTGGCTGAATTCCATTTAGCTGCTCCAGTTTCAGGGTCCTTGTGTTGTGCACTTGAATAGAACTTATTGATGAAGTGAATTATTAATCGGATGAAGGAGATCACCTGTTGCAGACCTATTAACTACTTTAGTTAGTGGCAGTTTTTATTATGTCTGTTTTGAAGTGGTCCTTTTCCTCTGATTTGTACAGACTGACTTTGATTTATCTGTTGGCTGTTGTATCATATTCATTAGTCATATATACCTTTCTATTTACAGCAACTAAACAATAGTTTGAAGGAGAGAATCATGGACCAATGGTGCACTCTATACCCCCCACATCCCACTCACTATCTCTCTCTCTCTCTCTCTCTCTCTCTCTCTCTCTCTCTCTCTCTCTCTCTCTCGTCTTTATGGGAAGACTCAATGCTGGCCTTCAGGTCCCAGTTGGCCACTCATGATGGTCAGTCCACCTACGCCTCTGAGTGTTGTTGCCAGAGGCAGAAATGTACAGGCAACAGCAATCAGGATACAGAGAAGAGGGAGCCACCACATGTATTTCTTCACATCACATTTTCACATATAAGCTCACTTTCACTGAATTTGGCACATGATTGATTAGCGCTAACATTTTGCAGAAGCAGTTTACACTTTCACTACCTTTTCTGTCTCTTCCCCTCCCCTTTGTGGGAAGAGTAAATGATTACAGTAGGGGTGTAGCCAGGAGCAGCTGGAGAAAGTCAGGGATAAAGTCAAGACACAGCTGGAGTTAGTACACCTCATTTAGGCGTGACACATTCACTTGTTCACGCACTCACAAACACACAGTTCTGCATATGTTGCTGTTTCATACGTGAATTCAACCGGAGTAATGACTTAATTGCTGTGTATATTTTGGGTGTGTATATCAGCATGTTTAACAGGAGTGTCTACCTGCAGTGAGAGCAGGACTCCAGTGACAGCATTTTGCTGTTCGAGATCTAACATCCGCTCTGCCTTTACATAACTTTGACGAGCAGGCTTTTTTTGTATGACCTTGGTCACTGTGATAGTCATTACACTTCTGAAATCCTGGATTTAGAACATTTAATAAAGACCTTCATCTCAGTTGTAAACAAGCGTGGTCCTCATAAGAAAAACATAAGAGACAGATCAAACCTTGGTTTTTCGTCTGAACTACCAACCCTTTTTAAGGAAAGAAACAAAGCCGAGCTCGGACCAGAGCTCTAGGGATCCATCTCATTGGCTCATTTTTCAACAATTTGGGACTAATTGCACATAGTCTGTTAGGACGGTCGAATCTGATTACCAGCTGCAATAGCGACGCTGAGGTTCTTTTCACCTTGTGAGTCTGTGTGTGCGTCATAATGGAGCATGTGGTCCTGGGGACGCCAACTGCAGAGGGAACCCCCACAGAAGCTGTTTTGAGTACTTTGCCAGATGTCTGTCTGTACACAGATTTATTTCAATCAGGAGAGACTTCATTAGAATTTAACAATAATTTATTACACATGCATAAAAATGGAATAGTGCAAAGTCTCTGGCGATTGGACATCCTGAAGTAGGACGATAGAGGGGTAGTGATGCTTAGGTCAGTTAAGGCGGAATCCGCCTGGAGTCCAGACACTGGTGGTGGTGGTGGTGATGAACGGAGTAGCTGGAATCCAATGATGTATGAGGAGCATGACTGTGATGCTGACTGGAGGTGACTGGCGTGGTTGTGCTGAAATGACAACTGACAGCAGCAGAGAGAAAACATTTCTTTTTTTTTTTTTAAAGTTTGACAGCAACAATGTGATTGGCTTAAGGAACTGTGCAGGACCTGGTTGGTTAACTTAAAGTGAACGCTCACAATCAGCTGATAGAGTAATCACAGGGACAGAGACTGAGATATTATGAATGAAAAAGGAGTGTCAGGAGAGTCTTCCTGACTGAACTTCCACTTAAGCTTCATTTCATTCATTTGATAGCGTCACAACCGTGCAAGATGCAGTCTTGTAACTTCACGTAACTTTACGGGTGTGTAGTTTAGATCAAAGTGAAGATGGGTGTGGTCTGAGCAAAGGTGCCGGAAGTAGGGGGCGGGGGGGGGTAGGAAGTGGGGAAGGGGCCATTTTTATGCCCCTGGCCTAATATGGCGTTGCAGCTTGTGTGATCCCATCGCAAGATGCTCCAGTTCTTATCTAGATTTAATTTCTATCAGTTATTCTGTTAACAAACAAAATAATTCAGCCACTGTCTGTCTACCCACTCATGTTACATTTGAAGAATGTTTAGTATCTGAGCAAGACGAGATTTATTTGGCCTTAAATGAGCATTTTGTTGCAGCTGGCCATCTGTTTGATGTTGAGAATTTGAAAAAGACATCTTCCCTTCTTGCTGATGTTGACGATGACTCCATGTGCCACATTTCTCAGTTTACCTTCCAGCTTTTCTCGCCTAATGTTTTTGAAGCATTGTATTCCATTGATTCCAGGAAATCCACTCTAAAGGGTGAACTGGACCCCTTTTCTTCTCGGGCTAGCCACTCCATCTGTTGCAGAACAAATAGCACAAATATTTAATTGTTCTACTTAAACATGAATAGTTCCCAGCGCCTGGATGATGGCTCATGACAGTTCAGGTGGAGATAAAAGTGTCTTCAAAAAATATCGCCCGATTTCAAAACTATCCTGTTGAGGGGAAATACTAATACCAAACACAGCGCTATTTCAGCCATTGCTTTAGTAACAAATAATGTAGTTTCTTCTATAGATAATGAAGAAAACATTACTATGCGAACAAATGTATAACTGCCACTGTAGACCATGATCGCGCACAAATGATGAAGGCCCGTCTTAATGTAAACACACACTTTTTCACTAAATGCATCTCATATTAACTCCGCAGTCAATAAAAAAGGCTTTAATATACAACACATTTTAAACCTGTTAGTTCACTAATGCATTGGCCAAATGTATTAAATAACTATGAAGTTGATGCCCTTTCATCCTCATCAATTATTGTCATAATTAAATATATTACATATATTTTGAAGTTTCTGAATATAGCTTTGAATGTATTTTGTCATACTTTATGAGGCCATCACACACACACACACACACACACACACACACACACACACACACACACACACACACACACACACACACACAAAATAAAAACATGATTTGATGTCATTGGGGTAGCGTGCTGACAAGCAGGAGAGCAAAAGGTTTTTTGACTGCAGTGAAAATTTTGTTTTTGAAAAGCTTAATGCCAACAAATAGGGATTGAAGCATACAAATATTTGCAAAAAATACGTTATGAATTTTGGACATAATTACATCTGTCTCCTTTTAATAAATGTTGATTTTTGGACTGATCAACACTATATATGTATATTAGTGTAGCGTGAACTTTATCTCCAACTATGAAGAAATACAGAATTAACAGAACTAATATACATAGGAGCTGTGCAGCACTGAAATGTTGATTTAGAATTTGAATTTGAATGTTGCAAATTAATCTTCAAACTATGCTGTACAGCCCTAATACAATTATGTAATCAATCACCTCTGGGTGAAAGTCCATGCTAGATGTCATCACTTAACCTCATTTCTTGGTCATACCCAATTTATGGATTTTGTTTGTTTTTGTTTTTCCAATAATAGCATCAAGTTTCTCATCTCGGGCTGATGAGTCAGGTGGTCCTCGTCCTCACACCTGTTTCCTTATTTTTCTTCTGGTCTGTTATTATTTTTCTCAAGTAAACTTTAATATCAAACTATTTTCTTTTTAACCTGAGCCGTAGTCCGTATCTCAGGGGACACAATATTCACCGCCTCGCAGCCCAAGCCTATTTCTTTTTTTAAATATTATTGTAACTCCCATGGAAACACTTTGAAAAGTTTGCCTTTTCTGCCTTCCACCTCAGACTCTGTTGTTAACATTTCTTCAGTAGTTTTTTTTTCTTTCTTTCAGGGCTATGTTTCTCTCCTTTTACAACAACTTCACTGCTTTCTCCATCATGCTGCCTTGTAGACCTGTCAAAAGCATTCGATACAGTTGATTGGTTTTTTTGCTCCTGAGACGATTATATACTATTGGCATAGATGGAAATGCTTGTAAATGGTTTCAGAATAATTAGTTCGAGAGACTTCAGTGTATGAAGTCAGGGAGTGTCCAGTCTGGGTTCTTGCCAATAACAAAAGGTGTTCCGCAGGGGTCAATTTTGGGTCCTGTCCTTTTTACCATTTATTATAATGACTGTCAAGTCCATCTTTATGCTGATAACCCAATTGTGTATTGTATTGCTGACTCTGTAAAACCTGCAACTCTCAAAAAAATCATGTTTTCCAGAGCAAGAGATTACACAGCTTGGTCTCGCTCCCAAAGTGTCAAATACCGACGCTTGGGCAGTGGGCCTCGGCGTCTTGATACCGATGCACAAGGAACCCTTTAGCATGAAACGGGTTTTCAGTTAACTCAGATGAAAACCCATCTGACATGTGAAGCTGTCACTGAGTCAGATAACGTTGCGTTCGTATTTTAAGTTACTGAACAAGCATACTAATTTTAAGCCAAACCATGATCTGATTTCTAACCCGTAACAAGTAGTTTCACTGCCTAAACCTAATCGCGACCCTTTTGCGTCAAGATACCATGTAAAAGGACTTCTGTACGAATAGGGATGAGATCACGTTAGATCGCAATAATATGCATACAACCGCTGCGAATGGATCTAATATTGAGATAGTTATAGAGTATAAATATCTTAGCATCTGTCTCGATGAGAAATGTACTTTTAAATTCCATATTGCTAATCTTGTGAGCAAACTGGGGCAGAAAATCGCCTTTTTATCAGTGCTTGAAGTGGAAAAAAAAGAAATGCCAGTACTCCCCTTATCCACATGTTGGCTTGTATATTGGCCGGTAGCAGCAAACATTCTGAATTTCTACAGTGAATAATAGACACTAGGAGATAATGGGTTTGTGGGGTCCTCCACCAAGAAAATCTGAAGGTTTTTGACTTAAAGATGGCCTGCACGGTGGTGTAGTGGCTATCACTGACGCCTGGGGGTTCGATTCTGGACGGCCCTTCTGTGTGGAGTTTGCATGTTCTCCCTGTGTCAGCGTTCATTCTCCAGATTACTCCCACAGTCCAAAGACATGCAGCTTAGATTAACTGATGACTCTAAATTGCCCGTAGGTGTGAATGGTTGTCTGTCTCTATGTGCCTTCGCCCAATGTTCATACAGCTTATGAGGTGCAGCGCAAAACCGCTGGCGCTGTGCCCAGAGAATCTGATATGGAGAGCGTAGAAAAGATTACTGGCAGCTTGTGAGTAATGCAGATGCACAAGAAAAAGTCATGGTACGCCAAAGAGTAAAAGGTAGAAATGACGGTACTAGCTTCCCTATAATTAGTAGGAAGAAGATTGTTGAAGCAGCTTTCTTATCAGTTCTGGACTATGTTGATGTAATTTATAAACATGCTGATGCTTCTCTTCTTAAACCTTGAGACTCGGTCCCTCACTCTGCCCTGAGATTCTATACTGGTAATAGCTATACACCAATGTCTCCTGTATAATAAGGGTGGTTGGCCTTCTCTTGCAGATAGGAGTAATAAACATTGGTATTTGTTTAGTTACAAAGCCCATATTGTTTTTTTGTCGTCGTTTTTATCTTGTGTTTTGTGTAATTTTCCCTTTTTATCTTTGTTTATATTGTTTATTTTATCTTGTTGTGTAACTGCTTTTGACTTGCTTTTTACTCGACGTCACTATAAATGAGGGCAACCTTTTGGATCTAAATTAAGGCTTGAACGAATTAACATATGTTTACACTCCAAACAACTTGTCAGATTGGGGTTAGGTTTTAAGTGCAAAAGGTTTCAGTAATAACAACACAACTGTTCCAGTTCTCTCCAATTTGGGGGAATGTCCATCTGGCACATTATAGTCTGTTCTGTAAGGGCACTAACTAAGATTATCGAACTATACAACAATGACACAAATCACACAAAAGATGCAAATTTTAGGAATTAAAACAAGTATAAAATTCCCAATATCCATTATTATCTTCAAATATAGCACGGTGGATATTTAACAAGGACCGCTGCTCCATCAACTGCTGAAATGTCAATTAACTGATCACAATTAAGTAAACCTTTGAGTGTCTATTATATAGGGTTTAGTGAATGAGTGAACAAGGGAGCGATTTCAGACACAGCGCTACACTATAGTTCACAACTCCACACAAAAAATTGCACAAACAATTTTTCATACAAACACTATCTTTAGTTTTTATTCTCCATCAATCTTAACCAGTGAAATCGCCACACTTTTTTTGTCAGTGTTGTCTCAGATATATCTAAGCGAGACTGACACTAACAATGTGACTGTCTATAATAGCCTGTTTGTGCTGTTCTCCCGAGTGTGTAACGAGGATAATATTGGCCAGTGGGCATCGGAGTACAAAGTGTCACAGAAGATTACACAGCAGGTGACAAAGACGCTGCTTTCCATTAGAGACAAATAGTCCCTGTGTAACCATGTTTATGTGGCCTTCACTGATCACATTGACCAGGCCGTATGTGCCAAGAAAATGCTACAGTGTCACCTTGTGTGTGTGTGTGTGTGTGTGTGTGTGTGTGTGTGTGTGTGTGTGTGTGTGTGTGTGTGTGTGTGTGTGTGTGTGTGTGCGTGTAACGCTGCATGATGCAGCCACCCAACTCTCTCCATCGGTGGTCCCTGAGGAGAAGCAGCAGATGGACAATGTACTTGCAGAGCTGGAGTTTCCCATCCAGGAGAAAAATGTCCCAAAAACCAGACTGTATGAGATTATAGAATGACCAAAAGAGACACTTTTTTTTGCTATTATTTCTGTATCAGCATGAGCGTATTCACTTCACAGTTAACTTGAATATACCACACAAGCATATGTTGACGTACAACATCACTTCATACTTCAAACACAACTGTAGATCATTTCTCCTCGCCTTCACACCACAATCTCCACTTCCCCCAACCTCCCACCACCCATGGGCGAGAAAATAATAATAAACATAATATACAGATGTGTATCTTGCCAGCATCTACATATTGAGCCACGCACAGACTTATCTGTATTCATGTATGCATGCAGACATGCATGCTTCAACACACCCATAGTTATCTACACAGGCAAGCATATAACTATCATATATTTTGTGTCTCCAGAAAAAAAAACACCTACATTACAGTATTTATTATTTTATTACTCCATCTATTTTTGTGTAAATCTAACAGTTTATTGTTTTAATTGTCAAATCATTGATTCTTTATTAGCATATTTCTTAACTGATAAATGAAAGGAAATTACTTGATGATTAAATGCGTGTGGATTCGTCAAGTAATCGCTTCGTCCACTTCTATGTCAGCGGATTTATCCGTCGACAGTAAACCTTTGCACCGTGGCACACAATGACAGTCTTCAGAGTGAATGTACAATCCATCGCTCTATCTTTGCCTCAAGTTCAAAGTCTACTTAATTCTCCATTCTTCCTCTTTATTCTTTCAATAATTGCTCCCTCTAATACTTTATTCAAGAGGCTAGAGCTTCTGGTTCTTTTCTTACCCACAGAGGAGCCAATAACTGATAATTGTGCTCGTTATTAACCCAATATGCTGATGTCAGCATCCTAAACCACAGCCTTCCCCACCACCACCACCAGGATAAAGGCTCAATCAGCAGTTGGCTGATGGCCAAGCTGGGACATTATGCTATTGTCTGATTATTGGCTTCCCCCCCATAATCGGGCATTATCCCCAGATGAAGTCTATTCCAGTCTGATCTATGTTTAATCAACAGCAGTAAATATTTAAGCTACTCCACTGATTGAAATCTTTACATGTACTTTTTTTTCAGTTTTTGAGTAGTTCATGTTAATAGAAAACAAGTGAAACAAGTGTACTTGTGGCTTTTAGGAGCTCAAGGGGGGGGGGACTTAAAAATGCATCATTGGAGTGTCACACTCAGGTTCACGTGTTCAATCCCACTTCCATTGAGCGTCTCTCTGGTGTTGATCCTCTGTGCGCTGTATCGACAAACAGCCTCACCACCACTGAAAAACAAACAGCCCAGCTCACAGTTTTTACACCGTGAGCAGCTAATATGTTCTGACAAACCTTTAATCGTTTCAGTAAATCTTGTATTTTAGAGGTCATACTGTGAGATCTCATCCGAAAATAAGCAATGCGTCAATCTCAGTCAGGTTTTTGTTTATTGCCAGTAAGATATTTCATGCAGCCTCTGGCTATGCTGTTAATAGAAAGGCCAGAAAGAGTTGCAGCCTCAAGATGAGCTATTTTAAATTGTTCTGTGGGCTGGGCCAATTAGTTTGATTTGGCTACAGCCTCCAACACTGAAACGCACTATTGCACCAACTCCGTGGCCACAAAGTCCAAAGTACCCAACGTACTGTAAACTCTGACCACCCCAATAATTTAACACCCTGAATATACAAATGGGATTTCCTGTAGCACTGTAGATTTCCGAGCCATCAAATTAGGTACCGGAGTGTGCCCTGGTGCTTTAGGTGCAAATGAACCAACAAAGTCTTAGTGTGTACTTCCCCGGATCAACTGGATGACATCATTTTTGCATATTTTTGTGTGTGTTGCAGGTTGCTACTCAAGGTGGGTCATATCGAGGAGTCGGTGTACTCTCTGCTTCTCTGTGTGCAAACCCGAGGCCTGAACGTCTGTGACCTCTAGTTGACTGTTGTGGTTGTTAACTCTTGCATGCTGGGATACCCAAGGTAGAGATCTGACTTCATGACACCTGCAGGTTAGTTCTTTAGTGTCAAGGGAATAGTTTGACCATTTGGAGACTATGCTTATCCGCTTTCGTGGCGAGGGTTCCAGTCCTGCATCGAAACTCTTACTTAAGTAAAAGGAGGAAAGTATTAGTATCAAATTATACTTCAAGTCCCAAAAGTAAAAGTGCAGAATGGCCCATTTCAGATTCATATATATTATCATAAAGGGGTTATAACTACTGATGCATTAATGTGTTCATCACTTTAATTTTGCAGCTAGGAAAAGTGGAGCTAATCTTAGTTATTGGTATACTATTGGGTAGCTTAATCTTTAATAATTGATCATAATTTATTAGCTTTGTATTAATCTAAATCTGCAAATTATCTGCAGTGTTGTCAAATAGATGATAATAGAATAAAAAGCACAATATTTTCCTCTGAGTTGAATTATAAAGTAGCATTAAATTGAAATACACGAGTAAAGTAAAAGTATCTCAAAATTGTACTCAAGTACAGTACTTTTGTAAATGTACTTAATTACTTTCCCCCGCTTTGTACGGTAAATATGAAGCTACAGCCAGCAGATTATCTTATTTTAGCATATGGACTCAAAATGAGGGGACTAACACAACCTGCCTACCAGCTCAATATTTAACAAGTTCTAACTTGTTTGTGTAATCCGTGCAAAAACATCAGTTTGTGGTTTTACGGAGGGTTAACGCGCCAGACTATTTCCTTCACCTGGTCATCCTTTCACCCTTCTGGCCAGGTGCGGTAACTACTTTGAGTCTCCACTGGTTGGTTGCCCGGCAACATCACAGAGACACCAAGACAGGAAGAACTAGTCAGGTCCATAATACCCCGTAACATCGCAACGAGTCAGTTTTACACCCAGACTTTTGTATGGATTCAGAAGGGCTGGTAGGCTTCTTTTTCTGTTTTCCATGTTTCCATGTTTTCAGTTTTTGTTCTCAGCAAACAGACTCCTGGCTGTAGCTTCAAAAAGGCAAACAAGCGTATGTCCCGGAATTTCGAATAATTTCTTTTCTCATTTATTATACGATAACCACCTCAAGCTGAATCCTTTGTATAGATGGACATGTTGCATGCATACATATGGAATGTCAAGTTAACTAAGCCAAATTATTGTAATATATATTTAATTTGAACCTAAAGTTACTGAAAATATGAATTATTCATATCTCTACGCTTGCCTTGGCAGATGAACTAAAAGTACACTTACTTTCTAAAAAAAAAAATTCAGAATATTGTAGCAAAGAAATTAAAAAATCTTCCCATTTATGCATATTTAGCTCACCTATTTCAACCAAAGAGGGTTATGGTTTTTGTTATTAAAATGAGGACAGACTATTTTCACAAAGAGAGGTCTCACTAAAGAATCAAAACTTTCTAAATCCTTTCCTGCAATTAATTATTAAAATATTGACTGACCTTTTTCAAGCTAAGGATAATTGCTGGTGTGGCCAAGTGAAAAAGACACAGCAGTGCATCACTCCGTAGAAATTGATTTGGCGGCTGCACTCGTGAACTTTTCACTGTGATCAGCACTGTGACAGGAAGTAATCCCCTATCAATTTTTGAGATGAATGTTTTTTAAAAAGGGGCCTATACATGGGGCGATGATATCTTTAAGGTAGACACGTAGACCCTTGAGAGTCTAAAGCTTGCCGAAGATCGAAGCTCTACATACTGCCCCTATCTGGCTGTGGGAAGCAGTGCCGTCTGTAGGAGAGCTCATTCCAGGTCACCCACTCTCTGTGGGCGAGAGTGAGAGAAGGTGGAGAGTGCACTAGAGGGAGGGAGACAAAGTAAAAAGACAGACTTGATAGAAAGAACATCTATAACTCGGTAAATGCCAGCTATCACACCGTTCTGTTTCAGATAGAGAGCCTTGAATACATTTCTGTTTATTTTGTTGCCATTTATTGACGGAGTGATTCATTTCCTGAGTCTATATAAAGCCATGTACTGTAACTACAATGCAACGTCTTCGCTGTGGCAGTGCCTCAGTCGGAGGAAAAAAAACAAAAAAACAAGAGTCAAGATCATTGTATAAAAGACAGAAATCTATCTTGTGGGTTTATCATCAGCCCACCTACTTTCTTCACCAACCAGCTTACTTCCAGTTGCATAGAAACATTACAGTGAATCATTCTTGTGGATTTCTATTGTGTTTGCCTGTCAATCAAATTGACTGATTGTCAGATAAGCCCTGGTATGAAGATGCCAATGCATTTTTTTTAAACTGGGCCGGTCCGTGTGGCCCCCAGAACTGCTGTAAGGTAGCTGGCAATGTGAGCGTGACCGGGTAATCAGGATTAGGGATTTTGTGTAACTGCCTTAAAAAAAAAAAAAAAAAGAAAACATTGAACCCACAATGCTATTCTTAAAAAAAACACATACGAATTGATAGTAAAAATACAACCCAAAAAAGTGTGCCGTCGGGGCCTCGTTGTCATGGAAACAATGTGCCTCTTACTAAAAAGATTTTTAAGTAAAGTCGACAGTTACAGGCTTTTATGGACTGTGTTTCAGTTAGCTATGCAGCTAATTAGCAGCGTCCGTGTGCGTTGCATCAGCAGTGAGCCCGGAGGTGCTGATCAGAGGGGCCGCTGCACATCGGCCCCGCGAACGAGTGGCTGGCATCCTGCAGCAGTCAGCGTGGCCGGCTGTTTATGAATGGGGACTTGTGTAGTCCAGGAACAACTCGTAAAACAAAAAAAACAAAAAAAAAACATGTACATCTGGGTTGCGCCGCTTCCAAAACAAAAGTGGTGACACTCTGAAAAAGTCAGTTACCATGGATACAAAAATTGCCCACATCATTTTTGTCAGAGGCCTTGTGTAATAGTTTTCTCTTCCCTTCTATTTATCTATTTATTCATGCATTTGTTTATTTATTTATCAGTTTGTTTGTGAGCCTGCCTGCTGGTTTCGTAGTTGGAGCTGCTTTAATTGGACTTCTTTTTCTTTCCTCTGATTCATTTCGAAATATTGGAGTACTGGGCTTTGACTATTAGCCAAACAACATTAGTGGAATGAGCTTTTGTCTTCAGTAATTATACAGAGTAATAACAAAATACTTAGCACATTGTTGACGCTCCACACATTGATAATGGGTCTAATTTGTTTTTCAAATATTTCGTAATCACACACACCTTGTGAAATTCAATCAAACAGCAGAAATGAAGAGATAAAGACACATGGCTCAGCGGGCTGTTCGGATGCCGGGAGCCAGATTTGAACCCGAGCTGAGTGTCTGTGAGTGCGTCCGGCATCGTCTCCGCATCACGACATGCCCGGGTAACTCCTGCTCCATGTGTCGTTGGCCCATGAAAGATGCATGACGACTGAGCCAAGCGATTAATAACATGGACACATGTTGAGATCGTGTCCAACACATAGAACTATCTGCAAGCAGAGCAGAGCTGACTCACTATTGTTCAAGTGCACCGGATGAATGCGCACGAAAGGAGAGGGAGAGAGATCTTCAAGTCCATGAGCCACCAGAATCCTGAAAAAGGTCATGTCCCAGAAATTACTACAGGGAGGTCTGCAGGCACACATAACCTTGAATGAGATTATATTTAAAGGGACGGGCCGCTTTTAAAAGCTTATTTTATGGTGGCCCGGAAGAATGTATGATTTTATTTCCTTGGAAACAGCTGAATGTTTAAATATAGAATAAGACACGCTAAGCCAGACTCTCTTGGAGCTAACCGTTTGGTCAACAGACGAAGAATGGAGGCAACTGTTAATGGCATTGCGCAACATTTTCTCCATGTCCCAGAGGGGGGTGGTGTCCTGGGTCTGACCTCTCCCAGCAGGACGCCTATACTTGGTGAATAGCAGGAGGAGGTGGTCGCGGATGGGACGGTATGAAAGAAAGGCAGCACCATTACATTTGGAACCCCAGGAATATTTTCCTCACAAGAAAAGTAGACCACCATCCACTCCTTGTGTGGTCTGTCTCCCTCTCTTTTATGTCCACGTTACGCAATCGTCTGTTTCTTTTCTTCCGAGCCTCGGAGGCTCGGGCTCTGACGGAGGAGGAGGATAGAGGACCTCAACAGGTGGAGATTTTTATTCTCGGGATAGAGGAGGAGGAGGAGGAGGAGGTGGAGGAGGAGGAAGAGGAGGGAAGTGAAGTGTTCCTTAATAAAAAAGCCCTCAGGTCTGCTTTTAGGCTGTGTTTGGCCTCAAAGTGTAACTGGGCTTATTACACCCAGTCCTGGTAGCTCCCCGGCCTGCTTACGTGACCCCATGCAGTATCTACACCATCTGTCTGCAATGGGACTGACAGGAACACTCAGAGGGAGATGCAGAGAGAGGCATGGGGGGAGAAAGAGGGAGGGGGGCTGTCAGCGCACCCGAGGACCCCCCTGTGCCACAGTTTTGATCTGCTAATTATGTTTAATTGAGGCTGTATAATTCAGCGCTGGCTCTATTTCCCCTTATCTTACCCGTAGCCTTTCACAAACCCTGGCGCTGATGAGGGGACATGACACTTCATCAGCAATAAACGTTTCGGCGCAGTAATTGTGAAGGAAGCCGCATTTTAAATTCGGGGACGGGGGACCACCAGATTGAGTTAGAACACTTCAGCGGATATTGAAATGTTTTATCTGCGCACAGAGGCTCCGAGGAGCGGAGGCGCTACGAGGTGACTTGTTTGGCGCCGAGACAGTCGTCACAGCACCACACACACACACACACACACACACATACACGCACGCACACACACGCGCGCGCGCGCACACACGCGGAGAAAGAGACGCTGCACAAACGCGCGCACGCGCTTTCTTTTGGCTATAGGCGGCACCAGGTGAGGCCATAAACGACTACTGGTGTGCGCCATACCTTTCCTGCGACTTCATTTTTTTGGGTGGGGGTGTGGGAGAGAAGAGACGAGAGGAGAAGCGACGCGCAGAGAGCGGGAGAGAAACCCCAGAAAGAGACAAACAATGAAGAGACATCTCAGTTTTAACGAACAGTGAAGTTGGAGTCGCTTTTTTTTTTGGAGGGCTATAGACATGGCGAAATGTCCCTATGGCGCGCGCCCTCTTAACTCGCCTCATATCTTTTTGATATTTTATAATGGGAAGATGAAGTCACCCAAGTCGCCCCCCCCCTCTTCCCTCTCCCTCCCCTTCTCTCTCCCCTTCTCTCCCCCCCTCACCACACCATCATTCTCTCATTCAGGCCCGTTGCCCATATGTTTAATTAACTAGGCTGATGTGTAAGTACCTTCAGCCAGCGAGGCGTGGGCGGGCGGGCTGCGGGGTAAAGACACTGCCGGAGAATATTTCCTTCCTTCACTCCGCCCGGGCGCTCGGTGGGCTGCCGGAGCGTCACCTCTGTCGTGCGGCGTAGAACTGCTCCGAAAATAACTCGACCCGTTTCAACTTGTTCCGAATTGTTCAGGGTGTTGTTTGCTTTGGAGTGCGGCGCTCGTTGCGGAGAGCGCGTGAGGGAGAAGCAGGGTGAGAAAAGAGGGAGAGAGGGACATTGTGCGCGTGTGGATATATTTACATATATAAATATAAATATATATATATATATATATATATATATATATATATATAGAGAGAGAGAGAGAGAGAGAGAGAGAGAGAGAGAGAGAGAGAGAGAGAGAGAGATATGTGTGTGTGTGTGTTTTGATGTTATTTGTGACGGAATCCCCCCTTCAGTCTCCAAGAAATCCGCGAGCGGCGCGAGGAGGAGGAGGAGGACAGGAGAGGAGGAGGAGGAGGCGCGCGGACCTGTCCACGAGCCCTCACTGCGGAACGCGCGGGGCTGCCGCTGGAGATTCCAAACCAACGGTGAATTTGGATTCTGGAGTCTGACTGATCCCCGAAACGTCAGCGGCTCCGGTTCGTCTCCCCTCTCCCAGCGCGTCACCGCCGTTGAACGGACGGTGTTTGACACCTTAAACCAGAGGAATACTACCTATCTACCGGGGTGGGGGGTGGGGGGGTGAGGTGCTTTTTTTTTGGAGGGGGAGGTCTTCGCGGGCAGACAGGTGGATTTATCCGTGTGGCGGTGTGTTTTTTTTTTGGGGAGGGGGGGACGCACTGGATGGAGGAGGAATTGATGGATTAATTTGACGGAGGAGAGTCGTTTGTGATTCCCACTCCTGGCCGAGGGCACCCGAATGGAGTAACAGGCTGCAATGTCATCTCCACCTGTCCGCCTGGAGAGATGTGTCACGGGAATGGGGTGAGTTAGCTTTAATTAGTGTGTTTTGGAGGGGGGGCGGGGGGGGGTAGCTTAGAACTAACTCTCTCCTCTCGGGGGAAGACGCGGATGTATTGAGCAGCAATTGTCGGCGTTTCAGTGGGTTTTACGTATCTGCCGCACACTCACTCTCCTCCCGAAGTGGAGCAGAGGCGGGGTGGTGGTGGTGGTGGTGATGGAGGGGTGGCGGGTTTGTGTCCCCCTCACCGCTCTTTCGCTCGTCCGAGTCCCCGACACACAACCTGCTGCATGCCCTACATAGTCGAGCCCGGCACCGGAGAGAGGAGCGTGAGGGGAATATTCACCAAGGAGCCACAGGCTGTTTTTAACGCTCTCTCTCTCTCTCACCCCCTCTCTCTCTCTGACACTCACGCGCACGCGTGACACACACACATACACACACATGCGCACGCACGCGCGCACACACACGCACACACACACACACACACACACACACACACACACACTTTTGTCTTTCTCAACATACCTTTGAATTTAACTTGTTTTCTCGTCACGCAAGCTTCCATCCAATAAGCCCCGTGTCTCAGCGTCCCCAAAAGAGACACACGCATAAACGCGCTTGTGCTCACACACGCGTGCACATGCACATGCACATGCACACGCACCCACAAACACACACACACGCACACGCACACACACTTGGTCTGAGCTGGTATTTGATCCAATTCAAACTCGCATGAGTCACGAGGAATATAATGGCATCGGGTAATAACATTAATCACTCGCATGCACCACCAGCCTGTAGGCGCGCGTCATTTTGCAAATCAAGAATCAGATTCAACAAGTCTGTGCTTTCGCGGGGCGCAATGCAACCCGCACTAGCGTTCTCCGTGTGCTTGCCTTTCAGATCAAGTTTGAACACTTTTCCTCTGGTTTCACTGACGCTGTGAGAAGGAACCAAAATGCCAGCAAACGGACAGGTCACGGCGGCTGCCTGCACAGGCCCTCGCACCACGGCAGCAAAAGTCAACATTCATCGCACGGACTCCGCAGAAGAAGGCGCAAAACCTCCGCGACCGCAAACCTGCAGCAGCGACGCGTTGTGACACCGAAGGTAAGGACCGGAGCGGCGGGCGGAGGGAAGAGACGCGGCCGCGCGGAGCGGCTCCGGCGGGCCGCGGTGCCGACGCTAAGCGGCGCTGTTGCATCACGTTATCCCCGGCGACTGATGAGAGGCCGTGTAATGAATTCATATCTCAAATTACA
Organism: Ophiodon elongatus; assembly: GCA_016806645.1. Lineage (NCBI taxonomy): Eukaryota > Metazoa > Chordata > Actinopteri > Perciformes > Hexagrammidae > Ophiodon > Ophiodon elongatus. The sequence continues at coordinate 2,647,412 of JACSYO010001013.1, read as the reverse complement.
GTTTTCAGGCTTTGAATGCAGTCACGTTGTAGAAACACATTTTCTTTCCGTTTTCCTCCCGCTTCCCGTGCCAAGTCTGACACACGAAGTGTCTTTTCCTCTCTCAGGGACATGGGAGCCATCACGCACACACACACACACACACACACACACACACACACACACACACACACACACACACACACACACACACACACACACACAGATGTTACAGGGGGCGGGGTTACTATAAGGGTCTGACATATCTGAGTATAGGAGTCTGACATGACAGAATATAAGGCCCTAATTCCCATAAATCTCCATCATATTAATCATTGCTGGTGGCAAAGGAAGATGCTCGTTTTTAATGCAAAATAGTGTGTCCGTGTCTCTCTCTGTGTGTGTGCGTGTGTGTGTGTGTGTAAATGTATCATGATCATTGAGGGCAAATTATCATTCACGCCATGCTAGACTCATTGTGCTGTTGTGGAGGGCTGGGGAGAGAGGCTGTGGATGTGCTCAGTAGCCTATTTTCTTGAATAGTGGGATGACACAAAAGGAGATCAACTCTGTAGGGCATAAACGCAGTAGAGTCGGAGCAGTGAATGTCGTGAGCTGTTGCTGTCTTCATTGCTGTAATATATAAATACCTTGTGCGAAGCTGCAATGAATTCTGTGTGTGTGTGTGTGTGATGTCATGACACCTTTTAAAAAAAAAATAAAACGTAACGGTATTTTATAGTACGGGCCTACTTTTCTATTCACTTTCTCTCTGTTGTCATCACTCCAGAGAGCGTTTCCTGCTCAGTTGAGCGTAGTATTGTCATCTCTCGCGGTCTGCTATTAAACCAACTACTGAAACAAAGCCAAACGGGAGAAGCATGAAAATGGAAAAACTCGCAGTGATACGATGCATACCATATTCTGAGTCCCATTTTGGCTCCGGCATTACATAGTGTTGAAATGATGTCGAGACGCATCTCGCTGCGCTGTTCACTGAACCATCCCCACTGTTGGCAAAACAGGTTCCGTAGTTCAGGACTCATTGTCTTGAAGCAGCTTGTCAGTGTAGTCAGAACTGCAACTGTGTTGTTCTGTTGCTCCGCAGTTAAAGCTATCTAATCCCTCACATTAAATGTGCTGTTCCCATGTTATTGCACTGCCTTTAACAAGATGGCCCTCTGGAGAGTATTTCGGTGGCACCTAAGTGGAACTGGTGAAATTCACATAGACGTTAAGTTCTTGTACAGCTGCTGGATGATAAAATGTTCTCGTAAAAAAAAAAAAAAAATCGTCTTTTTTTTTTTCTTTCTAAAAAAAGAGCATATTCAGAAGGGGCTTCCTGCAGATAAAAGGCTGCAATAGGTGAGCAATCAGACTGCTCTGTGTCATCCGGTTCTCAGGGTTTTGGTTTTTAATTGCGTGCAGGACATTTTTAGAGCCAGAGCCCAAAATTAGCCCAAAATCTACATATGCCTGCAAGTGGGGAAAGGTTCAGAGAGCATTTATGCACAAATCTTTCTTTTCATGGAAGCTACATAGAATTTTTTTTTTTTTTGCCTCTGTTGAACCGTTAGTTGTATTGAAGTAGTCCAAAAGTATTTCAGTTATTATTGTGCATATAGCCTCAAAGAATAGCTTATCAACATAATGACTGTGAATATTGCTTTGGTGTCTTCCACGTTATTTTGTGGTTCTAGATATGTTGTTTTTCATCGCTCAGTTAAAACTAGAATAAATACTAGAATAAAACCAACTGCAAATCCTCATATCCTCTCCCTTTTTCTCCTCCTCCTTTTTCCATAAACATAGACGATTTTAGGTAGGTGTACACACACAAGATTGCAACCTAGAGCTTATGAAGAATAATTATAAAGAAGACGATAAAAAAAAAAGAAAAAAGCCAAAGAACCTGTGGGTGGAATATGCACCTTTCTGCCCTGCATTGTAGCTGTATTTGTCCCGAAGGAGGTATTGACACATCCAGAGATAAGAGCAGCAGCAAGTAATCTCCTTATCTGCAAAGTATTTTTGGTTGGATCTCGCTCTCCACTGAAGTTGATAAACTACATGTTATAAAATAAGGTTTCTGGTGATGTGGTTCTACCGAGAACATTAACAGCCAAACCGTGTGCAGCCATCAAGCCTCCGGCATGGCCTTTAGCTTCAGCTGTCATCTGCTGAGTGAGTGCTTTCTTTAAAGTCAATTAAACCTGCCACGGTGACTGTACTGCGTCGCGCCAGATTACCTTGTGCCGAAAACCTTCCACCACCAAAAGACAAGTTGCATTTGACGTTCAACGGCAAACAAATTTGACACATTTCTCAAATTTAAAAAGGGATGCCCTGCCCTCACTGTGTACGTATACAATCACAGGTCACTTGAGGCTTTGGAGGATGATAATGAGCGTTTACATTTTCCTGTTCCTCGCAGATGACAGTGAAACGGGCGGAGTGACATATGATAATGAGTCATTTGACCCCCTGCTGATCTTCTGTATATTGATGTGTGATAGTGCAGTTTCAGACACAAGTTAATAACCCAAAAGCCTCTGAAGAACGTGCTCTGTTTAATCAGTTGATCAAAACACAGTTGGTGGTCTCATTTAATGAGTTAGTGAGCCATAGTGGTATTAAGTAGGGTTTGACTAATACAGGTTTTTGAACCGATATTTTTAGAATTAAGTAGGGCAGTTGTTGTTTTGCGACGATGCTCCATTTCTGTAAATTTGACCATTTCAAGCCCCAAAACACAAGTATTCAGTATTTTACATCATTTTGAGTTGAGACAACTCTTTTAGTTTCAATGTAACGATTGATAAGTAGTTGTTCTTTAATCACCTGTAAAGCCCCCACCTGTTCATTAGTAAAATAAAAAAGATAGAAGATGCTGATTAAACACACCAAACCCGTTAAACTGAGCGACGGATGCTAACACCCCCGGGGTTAGCAGGGTGACATTCAGGGGGCTTATGACTAAATGTTTACAGCTACGACACACCGTGTATCTATAATGTTTTTTAAGTGTTCCCTTCAGTTTTAGATTCCAGATAAATCTTATCTAGTTCCAGCACGACTTTACTGATAAGATTTAAGTAATCGCATTGGAATAGATCTGAACATTGGGGGGTTTTCAAACCTGAGGAATAATAATTGTCGTTTCACAGGCTCTAGGATTTTGGAAATCCAATCCTACTTTTGATCAATCTTAAAACTCATATCTGTGTTTTTCATGACTCAAAGGCAAATAGTTTTGCTGCTGAGAATCAGGATAATCTTGATCCTACTTGAGAGGTGGTTTTAAGACTGGATTTAGAGGCATGACGAGCATAATAGAGCTGTAACCAAGAAGTTGCCACCAATACGTCTCGAGTATGAAATAAAAGCAGCATTTCATGTTTCTATATTAAACAACAAATCTGTGAAAACCGTCTCATATCCCAAATGCCCCTTAGGTTGAGCTGGACAAAAGGGTACTTTATACGAGTGTTTGAATTAATGTCGACAAACATCAGTGAATAGGTAAAAAAGTAATTATTTCATTTCCCTTGGCAGAACCAAATGTGTGTCAGGCACCATCTCACAAAGTTTCACATAGTGATTGGGGGATCGCAAAGTTTAGCGATAAATGGCCATTTGACAGATAACAAGTTGTACACATTATTAGTATTCATTTCGAGATGTGCCCACGCACAGTTGCTACCTAATAAATGTATGTCCGATATTGACTCTCCACCAAATTTTGAGTGAAACGTTTGACTGCTTAGCAGCAAAATGCTCGGCTCTGTTTCACATCTAGTCTCCAGCTGCCGCCGGGTGCTGTGCAGGTAGCACACATTGGGTTTAACGAAGCCTTTTCAAATATAACAGCTGCCTTGTGTAGCTGGAAATGAGGTTAATGAGATTGCCGAGACTCAACCAAAATAGTAAATCTGTTTTCTAAAAAACCCAAACTATGACAGACGTTGAAACACTCCATAGAGCTGCGAGGAACTGCAGAGTTGGGAGATAATTCTCTGTGCTTTGATCACTGCCAGCAACACTTAATATTACATCTATGCTGGTGATTTGATCCTTTACTAATGTGAAAATCTTGATTAGTGATGCTTTAAAAGGTCTCTGTTCCTTTTTACAACGCAAATAATAACATCATTATTGATAGTCAGTGGTCATTGTTAAAAAAAGATGCACACAGATGTGCTCTCCTTTGATGTCAGTATTCATCTTCCAGTGGGAAGCTTAAGGCTTTCAAGATGGTGGATGTTTCATTTTGGATTGTAACCCCCCACTGGGTTTATTTGAATAGTGTGCTTTTGAATTAGCTTGATTAGTATTAAACACAACATGTGGCTTTGAAAGTGAGAATACATTCCCATCTTCCTAGGAGGCTTAGTTGTTACCTTAAATGATGGCTTTTACACTTTGTCTGTCTGAGGGTTTTTCCAAGCTTCAAAAGAGGCTTAGGAGTCAGTGGCCAGTCTGGCCCTGTCATTTTGGCCAACTTAACACCCAAAACCCATATTCCAATTTTATGCTTTTATGGATCCCAGATTTTGGCTCAAACTGATATATAATTGTCCTAGTTAAGACGTTCTTTAGCATTTTAAATCCAATTTGATTCAGTTTTCCACGGTTTACGAGGAACAGATCAGTCGCATAAATGTATCAGTACTATTTCCCCACTTTATGTCTCCAACAGGGATCATTGTGAGTGGTCTCGCTGATTCCAGGGAAAATGGTTTCCACTCAATTTTATGTTTTACATATGTTGAGGCCCAGTGAGCTCCATGTGTTACTAAGATGATTAATACATTTTTAAAATGAATCAGACGTTATTATGAGGATATAAGGCATGTAGGGTAGGACTTTCTTCAAACAATGGTACAATGCAGCTGTACAATAATGTACTATGTAGCACCGTCATTCTGTTTCTACAAGAGGCTGTAAAAAGAATAGTTATTGTAATTCTCTTGATAAGCCAGCAGCTACATTTCGGAAAAGAAAGTCTGGCAATATGTGCTCAGTGCTAACTGTGCCAATGATGTTAAGTCCATAAGGAATTTCATCATTCTGCCTCAGAACAAGTTAAATAGCTTTATTATTTTCCTCATGTTATGTTTCTTGTGAAAACACAAGTTCCTCAAATACACAAAGAATTGAATTACAAAGAAAGAAAAAAACAAACAGTTTTTTGAAAGAGTGTTAATATACAGTGACGAAAACGTTTGTAAATGGATTCAAGAGTTACAGGCCAAAACCAAGTGTTTTGTTTGTCATCTCATGCTCAACATTGGCTAATAGACAGTTCAGTAAAGTAGCTTTAGTTGAAATGGAACCCCTGCTCTGTGTGTGTTTTTTCAGATACAGTTTGTTATGAAACATTGATTTTAATTTGACACCATAAAACCCGCTAGTTGCTGCAGTCAAACAAAAGTGATTTTGACTTTTCATTTTTTTTTTTTAAAGAAAGAAGAGCTTTGTTCTGGCTGCTGCATGCACCATTAGAGACTTCCTCTGGCTGAGCCGCCTGACTTCCTGTTGGCTCCCCGCGCACATGAATGGCATCAAATGATTCTATGATATGGCTCTCCTAGACTTTTACAAACAGTCATTATAGGATGTTTGTAATGCTCGAAAAAATGTATTCACCATTCTACTGCCGCTCGTTTCCTAACGCGTGCATATCGGAAAAATGCTTTCAAGGCCAGCGTGTGCATGTTGTTAAGAGTCTTTAAGTGTCCTGTTCAATTCTCTGATCATGCAAATAGAGAAATTAATGCAAATTAGGTAGGTGGAGCGGGCAGATTTGTCAACAAACATTCATCCAGATGTGCTCTGGCCAATCCAGTAGCACTCCGACTATGCGTTCGATGCTACATATCCAGATGCAAATGTCAGCACCAGGTGTGCACGGGGCTTTGCTGATCCCTCTGTAAACCCTTTAAACTGTTACAGGTGAATGGCTAATAAGCTAGCTATACACAACATAAGGTGTGCCCTTTCTTTGCTGGCCTGTTCAGCCAAGTGTGAAGACGATACACGTGGTCATGCTTGTAGACAGTGTGGCTAGCGAGCTACGGTTTGCTGCCGCACATCTGTGTCTTTTTGAAGTCAGTGTCATAGCCTGTTGTCGGGCTGTCACTCGCGATCACGGTCATGCCACTGATAGGAGAGCGACACCACCAGTTAATGCAAATGTCTTTTGATAGGGTAAATGCAAAAATGTTCCCCACCTACATGGATAAATCTCCAAGGGCGTATCTATGGGCAGATAAACGTGGGCATGTTCATGAGAAAATATAGGTTCCCCATTTTGGGAAGAGTTGTTTGAGACTAAGCTGTTATATCCATTACGCCTTCTCACTTAGACTGTTGTAATTCAGTGTTTTTGCCTCAGTCAAAGGTCCCTCTCTTGTCTCCAATTTGTACAAACACAGCACCTGAGAGACTTCCTAGAGCACTGACTCTACTTTTATTGATTCTGCTGTTGATTTTTCTTTTTGTGTGTGTTATTTATCCGTTTGTGAAGCACAGTGTAGTGTGTGTGATTTGAAAAGTGCCGTACAAAAAATATTACTACTTTAATTAGATTGACCAGTAAATCTGTAAGATAGTAATTTCATATTTATTTAATTTTTTCCCCATTTAAAATGTTATTGTATGTTTTCCATAACAGACAAACAGAACAATAAAGACTAAAGGCATTTTTCAGAAAAGCAAAGGCACAGAGTGTTTATAAGAAGTGGATGTAGTCACTAGTTAACCCATTGGTTTGTAGTTTATAGTCACTAGTTAACCCATTGGTTTGTAGTTTGTAGTCACTAGTTAACCCATTGGTTTGTAGTTTATAGTCACTAGTTAACCCATTGGTTTGTAGTTTGTAGTCACTAGTTAACCCATTGGTTTGTAGTTTGTAGTCACTAGTTAACCCATTGGTTTGTAGTTTATAGTCACTAGTTAACCCATTGGTTTGTAGTTTGTAGTCACTAGTTAACCCATTGGTTTGTAGTTTGTAGTCACTAGTTAACCCATTGGTTTGTAGTCACTAGTTAACCCATTGGTTTGTAGTCACTAGTTAACCCATTGGTTTGTAGTTTATAGTCACTAGTTAACCCATTGGTTTGTAGTTTGTAGTCACTAGTTAACCCATTGGTTTGTAGTTTGTAGTCACTAGTTAACCCATTGGTTTGTAGTTTGTAGTCACTAGTTAACCCATTGGTTTGTAGAATGACGTTTTGAAGCCTCGATTCAGCATTTTGGCTGAATCGATTTCTAACCCTAACCCTTCGTGAAAACACAGACAACTCCCAGATGCCGTGGTAGCAACTTGTTAATCACAAGGTAACCACGGCCTAAACCATAACCTGCTTTATGGTCTATTTAACTCTAAATGGAACATAATTTACTAAATGAACATCATGCTGTATTGAAGAAGACTTTGAACTAGAGATTGAGACATTTTTTACAAAGTTTACTGAGGGAATAAATCAAGTGAGAAGTAGTCATTTTCTCATTCAATTCAACTTATTTTTGTATAGCCCAAAATCACAAATTAGCCTCAGAGGGCTTTACAATCTGCACACAATGACATCCTCTCATAGACTTCTATACAATCAGACTTATTTTTGAGACCAGAGGAGTCGCCCCCTGATGGCCATTATAAAGAATGCAACTTTAAGGCACTTCATTATTGGCTTCACCCTTCAGAACCTGAGGTTTCCGCCTGAGCACAGTCCTTGGTTTAAGTGGCACAGTGGTGCTTGAGTAGATTTTCATACTCATACCCCAGAGCACCAATTTTTTTTGAGGATATGCTGCTTACCTTGGAGAAACAAACTGATTTGATAAATATGTTAACAAAAAAAAAAACCAGAAACCTTGCAATATGTTTAGTTTGTTTCCTGATGTAAAACACAATATCTGCATCCCAATAAATGGCCATAAAGTACAGCATGGTAATCCATTTTCGTGAAGTATGACAAACGTGAAAACAACAAAATCAGACTGTGAAATCAATTCTGTGCTTGTGATTATGTGGTATATTAAAAACTAATTGACAGCAAAGCAGCTGAGGTATATCATGCCATAAATGTATCATCAAATCAAATGATATGGTTATCTGGCTGTAAATCATCAACAGGTGGTCATTTTGACCAGATTTCCACTTCAATAGGACCTCGTTCACTCCATGATTTAGTGTGTCAGCGTCTAGTCAGTTTACATTCTTTTTTTCCCACATAATCTTGTTCAGAGCTCTGCCAGGCCGCAAGATGCAGAGGCCAAAACTATTCCCAAAGCATTCGCAAATCATCCAAAAATATATTACTGCAGGTACTCCATTCCACAGTGGCGACAGGCGCTGTCTCCGCCAGACAGGGCATCTGGTGATGTGGGTACATTTGAAGGCTCTGTCTCCTCCTGCCAAGTGCAGTTTTTAACAGCAATAAGCAGCGCATCATAAAACACATGTTAACCAGACACTGGTGCCCAGAGATGTACGATCAAAGCTTTTGAAAAGTTGCCATCAAACGTATATATGCCTTTGCCACGATCGACGGCTTCACCTGTGTGTTAAAGTAACGTTTTGGGTTGTTTTGCATCAAAAGACACAGTAGGTTTAATGTCCCTTTATTTAAACATGGCAGGGCCGTTATGGGAAAAGCAACACGATGTTTGTGTCACTCCTCGAGTACGGCGATGAGGTAGGAACAGCGATGGAGTGCTCAGGTCTCTCACAGGCTTCATCAGCGATGGATTTTAAAACACGTTTTGCTGTTTAAGTCTTAATTAATGAGCGTTGTGAGCACAAGGGACGCTCGCCCCCACTTCTCAATAGTAAATACCCTAATATGTTTTCGCATCCGTTTCACAATGCGTTAGATACAGAATTCTGCTGCGAGAATTATTATTCTGATTGTGGGCCTTTTTTTTTTTTTTTTTACATTTTACAAGGGCCCCCTCTTAATCGTAACATAGATTAAGAATATATCAATTGTACTTTCATGCCATTGGAACCATTTGTTTTAAAACTTTTCAACCTAAATACATCTGTTTCATACTGATGAACAAATTGCGTTTGGACTCAACTTGACAACATTTATGCTTTTCAAGAAATTTATCTGAAAAGCTTTCAGAAAATGAACAGTAGCAAGACTGGCATAGTCATAATAAATTCAAAAGTGTGACGATAAGAATCTAAAGTGTTTCAACTTAATAAATAATGAACTCATTGCTGTGTGTCACAATCATATCAGAGTTTCTATTGGCCCAAAACTAACGTCTGGAGGAGTAATTGGCACAAATGGTTCCCATCTGTAGATGTGCACTTTTTAATGATGCAGTACAATTTTATGATCAGTAGCATATTATTTAGCGGCCCCCTGACAGAGTGCCACGGCCCCCTCGGGGTCCCCAGACCCCACTTTGAGAATCACTGCTCTAGATAATATACATTTGTCTACTGTCAACTGAGATGTTGCCGTTTTGTGGGCAGTAATGAAAATCAATGAGCAGAACATTGCCATATTGGATTTTTGCATGATGGTGTTTAAGTATTTTTCATCTATTTAATGAAAATCTATTTAAAAAGATGATTTTATCCAAAAGCAAGTTTTTGATACTGTATTGCAAAATACTGTATCAATACCATGATGTAAAAATATATATACATAGCAAATCATTTAATGTATGAGCAAAGAAGGGGCAAACTTATTTTTTATAGATTGATCTGACATATTCTCCACCAGTTTAAAATGGTCTCATTCACATTATTTAGTAGTTTATTCAATATTTTTTTTTTCTTTGTGCATAACGGATGATAACTAAGTGAGAGAAACTAAGAACATGACGCGTATTTAACCTTCTGCTGCTGTAGGCTTTGTTAATAGGTACAACTGAGTAAGATTGCTGTCGTGACTTTTACAGAAAAGAGATTCTGGCGCTTTTAAAGACATGTAAAATTGGCAGCACATTTACGAGATAATGTGCATGTCTGATGGGCTCGAGCAGAAAAACATGAAAGGGAAAAGAACATGCTACACGGGCAATGTTTCTTCATGAAAAGTTAAAATAAACAACCTCATTTTTGAATACATCTATGTGTAAAAGCCAAGTTAGTGCCACATCTTCCACATATGACGTCAGATAAGATCAGGATCAGCTCAAATGTCCATTATTACTTTACATAGTTATTTGCTGTTTGTCATTCTACATGTGTCCGGCTCAAAAAATGTCATATCAGTACTTTTTTTCCCTCAATTTATTACAGCAATATGTAGTCTTTAGAAGAAATTTTGGTGGATTAATAAATGTCTTCCCTTTCATTAATAATAGATTGTTGGAGAGAGCGGTGCACTTGTCATGCATTAAGATGAGTACAAACTCAGTTTTTGGTTAAAAATTAAAAGATTCAAAGGAGAATTTATTCCATCATTACATGAAGTCGTCTAACAAGGCTCACCAATGATTGTCTACAACCGTCATGTGTCATTTTAATGTTTCAGGTCTTTTGAATAATTGAGAGCTAGAAAAATCACATTGTATATTCATAAGCATGGCCCAGTCTTAGCTCATCTCTCTGTGCTATGTTCTTGTAACTCTGGTGTTTGTACCGTTTTGGGTCAGCTACACTTAAAACGTACAGTTTTTGATTCATACAAGTTTGTCACATTATCAAACAAATCTGCCTGACTTGTGCAAATAATTCTCTGACTTGCTATCTGGTTAATTATATCCGTGTACTTTGCCAAGGCAAGCTCTTTAACTGGGACATTTGTTAGGTTAAATCATTATTATACATTCAAACGTTCACATCCTAAATAGAGTTAAGTGCAATCATAATGTAAAATATAATGGAGCTTATCAACACCTCACAATATGGCCTCTCTCCATCTTTCCAAGGTCAGATCTGTCCTGCCTGAATGACGATACACGTCCTCACCTTGGCACGGCTTCACAATAACTTCATTTTCATGCCCTTTCTTCCCGTTTCTTGCCCCACCCCTCACCTTTTGCCTTTTAGTTTCCTCCGCAGGGGTTGTGTCTTTCTCTTGCTTCACATCCTGCTGCATGAACACATAAATAATAGCCTCAAAGTCAAACGCGCAGCAAAAGACATTCAGACAAACACAGTTTCAAAAACACACAGTGCAGTCCCCTGATGAATCAGGGAGTGTGTCCTTTCTGTTTGACATTGTCCTTGTTTATTTATATTTATTACCAATGAAATATGAATGACAGAACTATCGTGGACATTTCTTCCCCTGGTCCCACATGTACTATAAGCATGCAAAAAAAAGAAAAGAAAAGATCTTGCCAGAAGTGTGTCCCCTAAACATATGTACACACATTTTTCCCCAATGCTGACATTTTTATGTGGAAAAAGGCTGTTAGGCTGTAGAAAGACGCTGTGTAGCAGGAAGGCCTTTTTTTATTGAGGACAAGCTGGGGGCACTTGGAACTTACATCAATGTGAAACACAGACCTTTCCATCATCTTCCGCTGTCGAATAAAGACAAGAAACCTCTGTTTTACAATTCACTCCCTGGGTGGGTGGATAATGATGCACACTGCACGTTGGTAAATGAACAGCAATCTCTGGCAAATGTAAACCTTTCTGCTCCCAGGTCAGAAAAAGCATATTTAAGTATATGATTTGAAAGTGCACCTGTATTAAAAATGTTCAGAGAGGGTGCACTGAAATTGCTTTGAAATAAAACCAATTTCTTATTTTATTTTGTTGTAGCTGTAGTAAAAGGGCACAAGTGTTACGTTTGCAAATAATTACGGACCATGTTGTTTCCACTTGCTTAAATTTCCATATCTAAGTGTACTGTTGTTGTGCCTTCAAAACAAACATAACAAGTGTACCTTGTTCCAGTCTGATATTGCAAAATATGTTTGCTAAAGTGCAGGGAGTCATTTGTTTCAATATCAAACAGTTTCGGTATTTGGTTTGGTTTAGTGACAGCCTTTGTCATACATTCATAAAATGCAATATATCAGACAGTCAGGGATAGAACGATGAAGTCCTGGACATATTTCCCTTCAATGGGGCTTTCACAGCAACCTGCTTTTATAAACATAACAAAACATCCAAAATACAGATTTAGGTTTTTACTTTACTACACTTTGTCCATTTGTGTCTGTAGTTTTTCCTAAATTCACCCAAAGTTAGCACTATAAAATGCCTCATTTACATTTAAACATACAATTTCAGGAAACTTGTAATTCAAAAAGGAACTGCCTGAGTGTAAGTAATCAACTGTTGTTATTTTTACTCTATTCACCTGTAGTGTCTTTCAAAATGTATGGAATTTTAATACATATATCCTTAAAGGACATTTTCTCAAAAAGCCAGAAATCTCCACTTCAATAGCACTTACATACACCAAACCCTCCAGTTACATTCCTTTCTGTATTCTTTTTTATTGTTTTAAGGTTTGGTCATATATCATTCAACGCCTGATTTAGAGAATGTTTAATTCTTAAAAACATGGTAACATTCTTTTCTCTTTTTTTTGCATGGCTGTTAACAGTATTTTTTGACTTCTGGAATTATACAAAGAGATATTTAAAATTCCCTCTGTTAACAAAAAAGAACAATTATTTTGAACCTGGCTTTATCAAATATTCAGATTTGTTTATGCACTTTAGCACATATTTAATAAGATGATGCTTAATTTGCATCTTCAAACACTTATATTTCCTTAAAAAAAGCAATGCCTTAATGTTAGTAATGAACTGGGGAAATGTCATGCTGGTATCTATTAATTAAATTGTTTTACCCTATTCACCTGGGGTGTCTCCCCTCATGATGGCAACTGGCATTTAATGTATGACATTAAAAAATAATTTGACCATTGACACTATTGCCATAGTACAAGATTCCAGAACATTTAATCCAACACTATCAAGTCCTTGCATTCTTTCCTAAAATAAGTAGCTGCGAGCACTTCTATCTAAAATCCTATGTTTAATTAAACATGACGTGCTAGGTCCTTCTCTTGAAGCCTGTGGAGCTCTAATAACTGACACCTGCCAACATGCCAACAGCTTTAAGCCCCTAACCAGATGGTTTGTGCAACTTAAAAGGTTGTGTTTTATGTTTTTGTTGAAGGGATTAACAGCATAGTCGAAACAACACTGGATCAATAAATCCATACAAATTGCCGGACTTGTTCGACACATGTTCATACAAAAGAAGGGATGTGTGGGTGTGGAGGATTTGGAGTGGTTCAAAAAAAGGCACATTTGAGTAAATTAAAGTAGCAAATAATGCAACACATTACTGTACTTTTGTTCGCTAAGTAATTAACATTTTCAATGTGCATTTTTTAGGCAACTTGCCCAACACTGGTGGTCCCGTCATTTGAAGTCGACAAACATATGGTGATTTAAGAGCCATTTCTGTAAGTTGACTTGTATCACTAGTTTTCTCTCGTTAGTTTTCATGAGTGTAGCTAGGTAGCCAGCTATGTAGGAAGATGACGTCCTCATTCCTAATCCTGCCTACAAAGCTCTCATTGGTGGAAACAGCCATCAATGGGAACGAACCATACATTTTCGAATCTCTAAACAACCTAACAGTTGTTACGGTCAGTGTGGTGGACCCAAACACAGGACACTAACAAGAGGTAGGGGAAGTTGAAGAGGATTTATTGTGAGCCCACACAGAAGAGAAGTGGACTGGTAAGTGGCATTGACAGGCTGAAGTGGCAGGCAAGTAGGCAGGGAGGCAAATGATCCTGGGACACAGGGGAAACAACAGTTAATCACAGGCCCCAAAAATAACACGGGGAATTGTACTCACAGAAAACAACGGGAACTACTGAGACAATGAATCTGGCGAGAACCGGGAGGAAAACCGGAGTTGATATTCTGCGGAGTTGATGAGTAGATTGCTGGCAGGTGTGTGCAGAGCCGGGAGCCAGGAGAGGTGACGAGCTGATTACAGGCAGGTGTGTTTGATGAGCAGCGCTGGGAGCGAGGACAGCCAGGAAAGCCACGCCCACACAAAGACAAGGAGAGACAGACAGGGAGGTGCTGGAAAACACAGGGGAGAGGGAAGCTGAAGAAACACTAGGGGTTCTTATTTGTCATCTCCTCACTCCTCACTCCTCACTCCTTGAACCAGAAGTTGTTCTGCTTCCCGGAAGTCTTTCAACGACCGACACGCCCCCTCTTTGGATATCGGTTATTGATTGGACGCTGCAGCCGATCGGACTGATCGGATCTGATGTATCTCAATATGACTAAAGTTTCATACCAGAGTGACTACAGATCATATTTTGTATTTGATTTGTTTTCTGGTTCACCATCTGGTTAAAATATATGTTAATTGAATGTCTGAACAACAAAAGGACCACAAACAACTTTATTTATTTACTAGAAAGATTTTGTTCTTTTCATGAACTGTTATTGTCCTCGATAGCTTTTATTTTGAATACAATTAAAGTCAGAGAAAGCAGGAGAGACACTTTTTACATTATCGTCATTTACATTCAGTCACTTGAGTCTGATTGTCTTGCGCAATCAGGGTTTGATGAGTTACATAATTTTAATTTCCCCTGAAACATTTAGCCTAATTAATTTGTTCCAGTGTTCAAAAGACACCATGATCATATGCTGGGTTATTAAATAATTATTTTACAATCAGAATATCAATAAATACAGACGCAAATAATGAATAAATAATACAAACATATTCTTCCTGTGGAAGTTGAACCTGTAGCCTCTGCAGGATTCAGTACACAGTATAAATACATTATGCAGATTGTTAAACAGGTAACAGGCGGCAGAGAGAAACACTGCTGCTCTGACAGTGATGATAACTGTGTGCAGACACAAACTTTTGACAGCTCATCCAGCTGTGGTCAGATTATTTTTACATCACCTGCATGAGAGTGTAATCATCTGCCTAAGAAAACATAGAACTTGAGCAGGCAGATTTCATATAATTAATACTCCATAAAGCGGAAAAGGTAGAGAGCCCAGGACACTGCCTTGTGGCACTCCACAGGTTGATACTGCTGGTCCCCCCAACCTCCCTGACAGATAAGAAGCCACCCTCCTCAGAGTTGTAGCATCATGTTCAGTGCCTTTAGCTTGGGAGTAATATGTTGCTAAAAGAAGCTAAGACGAGATGTATAGAAAAACTTGCATTGGTCAAAATGTTATTTAATAAATCTGGAAAAAATACACTTAAAACAAATGTGTATTTTAAACCACTGCTACATACTGCAGAATATTCCTCAATGTCTTTTTTCTTATACATAACTACAGCTGGCGTCTTTGGGAAATGTGTATACTTTAAATATGCAAATAGTTACACTGAGATTATAGATAACTACACTGAGTTTGATGTATAGAAATAGTTGCTTTTCGCTAAAGAAATGAAGGCAAAGTATTTGCATGAAGTGAAAAATGTAATAAACACTTGATACATATTGTCACAAGATAAATGTAACTAATTCTGATAATTCTAGGATGAGAGCAATAACTGCTCAGTACTATAGCAAGAATATATGAGCCAAATTTTTTCAAGTGACTTTGTTAATATCGGTTAAAAGTGATTAAATGCCTAAAGACAGCTGGATGAAAGTTAAGCGGTCAGTATCAGAGACATTTTTTTAAGGCAATTAAACATAGATGAAATGTAGTCTCTGGGTGTGTCTGTGCATTTCTTTAATATTTACTTGTCTGCTAGACATTCTCTCCAAAACCTCTCTCTGAACCTCACATTTCCCAGAAACTTTGTTCCAAAGTTTATTTACAAATCATAAACCCTAAACACACAAACAAGCGTAGTCAGTACAAACATCAAATATCCACAACATTTCATTCAGTTGTCTTCCAAAGATTTTTAGCTTTGTCTCTCAGGAGGTCATCACAAATCATAAACATGTACATGGGGTTAACAAAATCCCATAATTCTTTTTTTTTTAAGGAAGAAAAATTGCCTTTTTACAGTCATGTATTTCCTTTAAATGTTTGATTTGTGACTATGTCCAATGAGACTATTTTAATCCCTTTAGAAATGTATCAAAAAGTCCTAAATGTCCCCTCCTCTGAGGTTGAATTTACATATTCGTACCTTGATGAATGGAGATGTTGTGTTTTACCTGTTTACTCCAGACCACACCTGACATGCTTACCACAGGCAGCCACCACTATTGCATGCATAAGACATTACTGACTCCTATAAGTGACACCTATGACACTGCACTATTTATTTCTGTTAGTAAATGAGATCTAACTAAACTTTGATGAAATTATTCAAGACAAAGAAAAGAAAAATACACAGAAAGCAAGCAAACGTTTTTTCTTTTCTTCTTCTTCTTTCAAGTATTCCACACCTTTTAAAACATTTCCAATATGGGCTTGAAGACGTCACACCACCATCTGCAACGTGTTTTAATTTTTTTTACCCAACTGAGACATAACTTAGCACAGACTGCCTGGTAATGTGACAAGCTTGGCTAGCTTATCACAGTACTATTGCAGCCAAATAAAACTAAGAAACAATAAAGGTGGGTGGCCAACTCTTCTTTTAACTTTTGCACATTATGTATCTTTCTCAACAAATATGATGATGAACTGCTCTCCTCTAAAAAGAGAGTTGGGAAAGCAAACCTTTCTTCTTCCTCAACTTCCCTTTTTTTTTCCCTTTTCTTAACGCTCGCCGTACCCTAAACTCTGGCTCACTTATTGGTAATCAAAGAATGTATCTGAAAAACAAAACAATCTCCGATTTCTTTTTTTTTTTTACTAACAATTCAAATAATCCTTTAAAACATTACATCAAAGGGGAAAACACATAATTTATCGATTGTATATTTCACAAATAGCAGATCATGCCTTTGCATGAGAGTCAAACACGCAGTACGCTCTGGCTACTAGCTACTTAGGACAAGACTGCAAAACAATGTAACTTGACAACATTGGCAAAGTCAGCAAATACAAAACCGACATGTGCATGTTATTTATCAAACAGATGCACCGGCCTGGAAGCGCAGTTTGCCTGTCATCTGAGACATAGCTTGCGTGCAATCAGTGAAGTGTGCCTCTCTTATTCATGCAAATGCATTTAGCATTTAAAGGAGCATTGCACACATAACATGGGGAGATTTGATAAAAATGGCTGACTGCACATTTTGGTACATTTATTAAGGCTCACCCACTATTCTGGGGTTGCTTTTAAAAAGGGAAATTTATTTGCCTTTGCAATACAGTAGCAGCTTTGAAATTGTGTATTAAAGGTGTGGTGGGAGAGATGAAAATTACTAATCCTGCATTCTGCAGAAATCACCATGACAGCAGAAATATGTGTAGGAGAGCTACAGTGAATTATTTAGAAATGAGAGTGGGAGCTTCTTAGAAATAAAAGTATTTCAGCTTTAAACTATATTGCACCAAAGAGGGTGAGTTGTGGTCATTTAACCTGAACTTGAACTCGAACATCCTCTTAGCTAAAGCATCGGAGTGATTGCACACTTGACATGTAGTTGCTCTGACATGTATTTTTTAAAGTTATAATGAATTTCACTTCTACGTCTACACCTCAACTACTGGGCCATATTACACATTGCACCTTCAATGACTTCTACTGCATTGGATTTTAAAACTTAATAATTTTATAGCAATAGCTGCCCAACTTATTTTATCAGCTGGAGTTTAATCAAGGAAGTAAATGGCTTAGAAACTTAACATTTCATTTAATGGGAATTCAGCATCACTACATTTTTCTAGGCTTGATTTATTTCATGGTTTATTACCCCGTCGTATCCCCATTTCACCGCTGAACGGCATCTTTGGAGATCTCGTTTATATGCAGACTGCACCTAAAAGACAGTCCCAGATTCTGATAATTAGCTACTGCTTTATTAAATCAGACGCTAATTTCATGTAGATTGAGAGCGCGAATATGTACATAAATCTCAGTTTGAAACTGGGTTTTATGGAGATTAACAAACCAGATTGAAAAAACAACAACATTTGATGATGGGGAAAAATGTTTTTAGACCACTAGGAGTAGAAATTCTGGTAGAAATAGGGTGGCAAGTCATCATTTTGGCATCATTGGCAGCTGTGCCACAGCACAAAATAAGAAATTATTCAATGACATATTATATTATTCAGCCTTGAGACTGTAGTGAGTTTACAACCAACTGTTATCTCACAATTCAATTGACATAAGTTTGTAAATTAAAGTTTGACTCTTTCTCTTGCTCAAGAAACTCACAATAAAGCAAATATAAATGAACTAGATTTAGGTGTGTCAGCTTCTATGTGCTCTCTGAGAAAAACGTTCATCACAACACCATCATCATTGTTGAGGCACCACAATGTGATCAGATGATGAAGGGCATCAAAAGATGAACACACAAAGACCGGACATTTTTACTGACTAAATTGTTGGTATAAAATCCCATTTTCACTTCAGTTGATCCCTCTCCAGTAGCTCATTTAATGCTGGCCAACCTTTTTGTTTTGCTGTTTTTGTATTTAATGGCTCCACCGGCATCCAAAGAGCCAATTGTGTAATTCAATGTTCAGCTTGCGCATTGCACTGAACACTTACAGAGATCATTACTGGGGGAAGTAGCAGATAATTAGATAAAACAATGAGATGAAATGTATATGAGACAACAGTACTAAACAGCAGTATCAGATTCGCCACACCTGGTCGTCACAAAATGAAGGTACTTTTTGGGAACGCCTTGTAGCTTTAAAGCGATACTCCACGCAAATAGATATTTGAATTTAGCCACCATCTTCGGATAATGAGTGACAGGAACATGTTTAATACGAGAGTTCACAGTGGAAAGTAGAAGCGGAAGCAGAAGTTTCCGTGGATGTTTGATGCGTTTCAGTCCACAGTAAAAATGAGTTATCATTCATTTTGTTGTTCATGAGAAAACTACAAACTTGTACAGCCCCGCTTCAAGCCCACAACGTTTGAGCGTTCGCTATTCAAAGGACAGATTTTGGGTGGAGTATCTCTTTAAGATAATTTGGGGAAACAAGGCTCACATAACCGCGAGCCTAATTTGTGTTGTCATCTAGAGACACTATGTAGAGCTGCTTCATTGGCAATGAATGAAGGAATGAAATTGTGGACTGATAGATTTAAGCAATTACACCCACATGAGCTTTATTTAATAGGAGTTAGGGCTAACATTGCTGAACCAAAAAATTAGCTTATATCCAAGGAAAATCACTCAGGGTTATGTTGCACTGTGCACAAAGACGTCCTCTGATTCATTGTCACTGAAGCAGCTTGAGGGCCTCTTAATGCCAGCTCCCTTTTGAGCACAGGGTGTGTTGTTTCCAGCTTTGACAGAGACATCGTTTTCACAAATCTAGATTTAACTTTAGCCGTGAAAATAAAAACATTTTTAGACAAGACTAATTTACTGCTTAGAGGCACATTTGTACAATTTAGGAAACAAGTTGAGATGAGCACAAACAAAAGCTTCCTACGTTTTACCGCAGTAAATCAGCCATCGGATACTCCTCTACCATTAAAAGAGTGAACAGCCTTTAGTGTTGGCAGGATACTAGAGAATTATGCCACTGAATGTTACATTATTAAGATCTTGCATTTTCCAGTTTTGTGGAAAGATTAGCATAAATGCTAACACAGAGGGAAACAGTTACCCCTCATGACATCTCTTTTAGAAGCTTATCACAGGAGTCAGCGGATGCAATTTTAAGCACAAATGCAAATCCTAAAAGACAGAGGGGACCCGAAGTTTTACATCTTCTGTGTGTTGAATATTTTGGCTCGTAGTAACGTTAGCCCTGACGCTAACTCCAGGGAAAGTTAGTGTAATCTTGTCCCATTGGTTGGAGCTGACGCTAATTTCCTGGGACAGGAGTGTAGCGGTGTGTGATTTAGCGGCGTATGCTAAGTGCTGCAGGAGCTGCAGGCTAGTCTGTGGGCACCAGGGCAGAGAGAGCAAGCTGGGAAAGTACTGACTTGACTAACTGGCCTGATTAGACCGGGTGTGAGATGACATGGATCAGATATACACACTAACCCAGCCGGAAAGACAGATTGGCAGAATTAGAGAAAGAGAGTAAAATAAATGATAAAAAAAAAAAAAGTAATATATTTCGAGAAAATGTATAAATATAGATGATGGACATACTGTACATGGGTGCAAAGTTAGAACACGGTTGGAAAAGGCAGGATGAAGAGATATAGAGACAGTGGGTTACTTCTGTGGACGTGACGTTTCCTCCCGGGGTGTTTTTCAGCTCTGCTGGACTGTGGTGGTGTAAAAAATTGGCTGAGATGCTACGTAGCATTCGCATCATGGTTTCATTAGCTCTCATTCAGCCCAAGGCGTTTCACACTGCATTTCCTCTACTCATCTGCCTCTCTTAGATCTGCTCACAGTACAGGAAAAAGGTAACGCAGAGTAAGCCGAAGTGGGAACAGGAGCTTGAAGTCCTCTGCATCAGACTGGAATATGGTCAGGATATACAGTTGAAAGAAATGTTACTGTTCATCTCGGTAAATGTTATTGATTGATGGAGACATTTGAGTGCCTTCAGCGATTTGGAATGTTTTCCCTCATACCCCCATGACTGGGGGAAATCAGATTACATTTATTTACAGGGTTATTTTATCCATTAATAGCTGGCACTTTACTTTGAACATTGCCCACAGGCATAGATTATGTTCAAATAAAGGCAGACAGTGGAAGAGAGATTTAGGGCGTCTCATGAAGCCAGATTAGCGCAAGAGCGTAAAATATAAAGTTAGGTTTAACCCCGCTCTCCTAATGGTTGCACATTTTGAAGCTGAATTAAGTGATTTTTTTGAATAGTGGAGGACAGAAAGAGGACAGTAAACTCCCAGCTCCAGTTTGTGCCTATAATGTAATCTTTGATTTTGCACTTGAGACTCACACTAATAATTACATTCAGGTCACATATTTGAGTCACACTGTTTTTTATTAAAGATAAATACCAGCCACTTTTGAGAAACCCGGCAGGTCATTTTACAGCACTTACTGCGTTTTTTGAAGGCATGTTCAGAATACTCAAGACTCTTATATCCTGATAATCCAAAATATATTCTGTCCACAGCACGGCGAAGTCGATTTTTAACTCGTTTCACAAGGTGTGACTCAACCTCTTTTTAAGCAGACAAAGATAGCAAGAAGTGGGAGTTCTTGCTTGTCTTGTAGGACTGAAAATACGAGCATGAAATGCACACAGAAATGGGAAATATTAGAAAAGAAGGTGATTTTAGATGAATTAACACGATAAGGTGTTTCAGTTTATGCATTTTCTTATAGCTTAACAATGCTCTCTTTTTTATCATTATGCATGAAATGATTTGTCATCATCCCCTCTGTGTAAACACACACAGGAGGATTAGAAAGTCCTGAGAAAAGAATGTTACCATACAAACACCTTCAATGCCGGTTAAGATTAATATTTTTTGATAAGATTTAAGCAGCTCATGAAATAAGGACAGTATACTTTTACTTTGACAGTTTGCAAACTATAAACATAAAACATATAAACGCTTGGCAACGTGGCAAAAGTCAATGATGGCCGCAATTTGGGGTTCAGTGTCTTGCTCAAGGACACTCTGACATGTGGACAGGAGGAACCCTCCTGAGCCCACCCCTCCTGAGCCCACCCCCCAACATGCAGTATGTCTCACCTGTACCTCTGACAGGCTGCTGACAGCAGGCAGAACACTGTCAAAGTAAAGATGTGTTGTTGTCGCCTTAGCATATGAGCTTTGTGACATAAATTCAGGATTGACAAACTGTCACATTTTCTTCACGAGGCTTTTTGTTTGTTTTTTTTGGTAAATCTTTGGTGTTTGTTTATGGTTTACAGGGTATGATGGGTGTAGTGGGCTGGATGTTGCTCCTACTCTCCCAGATGATGGTGCCCGCGGCGTCCCAGAAGCCTCCAGGTCTCAGTGTGGGCGTGATCATGGGCCAGACGCGTTACATTTCCGATCAGGATCTCCGCCCACCTCAGCGCCCCGATGATACCCTTGACGTCTCCGTGGTAATACTGAGGATCAACCAGACGGACCCAAAGTCTGTGATTACACAGGTGAGAAAGGTTGCGGACACTCACCAATAGTACACACACACACACACACACACACACACACACACACACACACACACGGTCGATAAAACACACACAGTCTATCCTTTGACACCCGAGTTTGTTTCCCCGTGTCCCAAGGTGTGTGAGCTTCTGTCGCGCTCTCGTCTCCATGGCCTTGTGTTCGCCGATGGCACTGATCAGGAGGCCATTGCCCAGATCCTTGACTTCCTCTCCGTTCAGACGCAACTTCCAGTCCTGGGAGTCCACGGAGGCTCCTCTATGATTATGGCTGACAAGGTGAGTGACATGAGTCACATAAAAGCACAAACACAAAACATACTCCTGCTGTTTTTTTTTTGGCGGGGGGATACACAGTGTTTGTGCTTTGGAGATTAGGGGGTTGTAATCCCTTAACTCAGCCACCTAAATGTTGATAAAGCTTTTCAACCCACACTTACGTTAGCAGTTAGCTCAGACACTTATTTCATTGACAGACTTGGTATTTACAAAGTCACATGACCTGAACATAATCCGCAAGGCTACAGTATGAAAAATTACATGCTCCATAAATACCACAATATATATTATATATATTTTATGAAGTTCCCATTTTAGATATATTGTATATACTGTGTATGCTGAGATGATGTAACGTAAAAACCCAGCTTTTGATGAATGTTAAATTTTTCTTCCCGCGAGTTACTTTTAGCTCTTTCAAATGGATGTCTAATGGATATTTTGAGGTTGTTTGAGCCAAGAACCGTAGTGGTTCACTTACGAGTTATATATAAACTGTCCGAGGATGTTGTAGTCAGCATGTTGTAGATTAGAAAATGACACACTAGGAGGTTTTGGAAGCTTGTTTGTGCTATCACTGCTGCTCCGATGGGTTATTTTATGTTTAAGTATAGAGTAGAAACACAGCCAACGCACTGGATTGATGGCTGGTATCACTCGGAGCTGTTTTATGTAAATTATCCTCAACTAAAGGTTACATATTGCACATTTAAAAGTACAGTATTCATAAGGTCAGTAGAAGTCTTTGCATAGAACATTCAGCATTCTCTGGCACATCTTTTTTTATTTCAACAAATGATCAAGCATTGTTTAAATATGTAATAATGCATTTTCCTGCTTGGTCGAAAACTGGGCTATGCAATGCCCCCAAAAAAATCCTGAATGCAGCTTTATCGCGTCTAATGCTCTGTGGGATGCCAGAAAAATAGACTTCCATCTTTTAAAGAAAAAAGATTTCCTTTAAGATTGAATTTTTGTTTTATTTTGGTGTGATGCTTAGTGCAAAGTTGGGGATGTTGAATTCTCTCTCTGGTACTGACTCTGTAGACCTCGCTAACTGACAGACAGACTAAAGAAGCTTTGATAAAAACACAACTGGTTCTTTAGCTTTTAAGTCTCTCAGGGCACGGCAGCCAAAACACAGGAACCAATAACTGCAGCAATACGGCAGCCTTTTGAAGTAGTAGTTGATGGGGGATGCAGTGTGTGTGTGTGTGTGTGTGTGTGTGTGTGTGTGTGTGTGTGTGTGTGTGTGAGAGAGAAAAGACCAGAAAAGAGACGAAGGTAAGCGAGGCAATGGGAGTTGGCTTGAAGGTTTGGGGAGTGACGCTGCAACATGAAGGTCACCGGCTTGAACCTCCCACTGTGTATGTAATGGTAGGGGAAATAAATAAATTGTGTTTTTTTTTTTCGCCTTCAATCGCTGCCGTTGATGTGCCATTAAACAACGTACTTAACCCCCTACTGCTCTAATTGAACCACTCAGTGGCCAAAAGTACAAGAGTGCGGCCACTCTCGGCAGCTCCCAGGTGTAACTAACCAGCCCCCTGCAACTGTTCCTGAGGCATGTCCTGGAAATAAAGAACTCGTCCTGCCTGGGTTAAATTAAGGGCAACAGCAGCCCACTGGCAGGCAAGTACGGAGGCTCAGTGAGTCAGCAAATCACTGAAAAAGCACTGTTGGTAGATTGGTGTTCCCTCTCAAGTTCTGATGTGTGTGGTCGTCGTGGTTCTTATTTATCTGCACCAGCAGGACATAGTTCAGATATGTGGGGGAAAGGTGTGAGAGGATATTGATGTTTTTCCTCCTCTGTATCGCCTGGATCCATATTTGAATAATTCCTTTGTGTTTTGCCGTCCCTGCAGCTAACGATTGTTTTCATTATCTGTTGATTTTTTTTTCTAGATGAATCAATTAATTGTTTCTTTTTCCTATAAATTGCTACAGAATGGTGAAAACTGCTCAGGAAAGATAATACATACAAACTTCAGGAAACACGTTTTTAATTATACACAGGCTGCATTATACACCTTTTATTGAGAGAAAGTGGTCTTAAAACTCTCTCAATCTATTAAATGTTATAAAGAAATTGGCACTTTCCAAGATCCAAAATCTTCAAAATGTTTAGTTTTTTTGTCCGACCAACGCTCCAAAACCCAAAGATAATAGATTTATAATGATGTCAAAGAGATGAACCCAGCAAATAATTGACTAAACAAATTCATTGATTATCAAATCTGTGGCAATTATTTATCTGCTGATTGACTAATTGATTAATCAATCACCCGTTTCACTGTCACGGTGCTGTGCCGCATACTGTTCCCGTGTCCCCCGGTGACAGAGCCAAACAAGACCATTATGGAGGTGATGAGGACTCTCGGTGAGGTCGACACTTCTCATCACACGGCCCCTGCTCTGGCACGGCTCTCGGCTTTATTAGCTCCTCTCAGTCATTTCACAACACAGCACACATGAGAACGGCAATGGTGCGAATAGATAGAATCAAAAAATATAAAAAAAAACAACAAACACTTTTTTTTTTGTGAAAAACAAA
The DNA here is from genome assembly GCA_016806645.1 of Ophiodon elongatus. Classification (NCBI taxonomy): domain Eukaryota; kingdom Metazoa; phylum Chordata; class Actinopteri; order Perciformes; family Hexagrammidae; genus Ophiodon; species Ophiodon elongatus. The sequence goes on along the minus strand of JACSYO010001013.1, from coordinate 2,622,490 downwards.
AATCTGTCTTTCGCTGTTGCTTACCTGCTGTCAGTGGTGTTATCTGGAGGATCGAAAGACATCCCACTGGGCTGGTAACAATTCAGCCTGATTACTGTGGGCTAACAAACAGTATTGTGCTTTTTGCAGCCTGAGCAGGCTGAGCCTCGTGCTCTCTGTCTCCACATACACACACACGCAGGTTCTGTTAATGTCGCAATCAACTCTATAGTATGGGAGTGGAAGAAATGAGCTGCTCGTCCCTTGTTACCTTGGTTATCCTGGCTCTGTGCAGAAGCAGTCTAAACATGATGTTTTAGATGGAGAGCAAAAAAACAGAAAGAGGAGGACGGTGCCAAGAAAATACAGGAAAAGAACTTCAGCAGGCAGGCAAGTGCTCTAAAATAATGGATGTACGTGGAGGTGGGCAGTGCAAGTGTGAAATACTTGGTGTTAAAGCAGCATTAAGCTGCCAAGATGCAAACTTAACTGTCATGATTTGTCACATTTCATGTAAAGTCTTTCTCCACTTGTCATTTTTATCAATAGCTGTCCGCAGAGCCATCACGCTGTCAGATAAACAAGAGCAGGCATTGCAGGCATCCCTGAAATCTGTAATAAATAAGATTGTGGAGAGCAGTAACTCACTGCAACGACTCCTCGGGTTTCATAAAGGACAGTTTTTATTTGTCAAGATTTTCCTGAGTTTACACACTGTGGGATTTCTGAGCTCAATTCTAATTTGTTTTTCCCGAGAAACTGTTTATATATTTTTAACTGCCTTTCAGTTGAGGATAAATGTGTTCGTTTCAAGTAAGGTCAAACGCGGATGTTGTTGTTTTAGTTGTGTGTGGTTTGGTTTCCAGTTGATAGGCCTTGCTTTGGGATCCACTTGTTAACCGTCCATTCATTTCTCCACTTTAATGAGTCCACCAATATCAGTGGTTTCAGAATATTGTATAAAAAAGGGTAACATTTCTGTATGTGAGATACATATAAACATAAAAAGCCTTCAGGCTTCGGGGACGCTTCAGCAGGTCCCTCCTTATACAGACTCTCCCCATCACCACCTTACGTGATCATTTATGTTTTGGGCTGCAATTAGGTCCCACTCATCCGCCGCCTGCTGTTCAACAAACTGCCGACATCATGAATTAGACCCCAGACCCCCATATAAACAGCTTTCACAGATGTTTAACATGATCAGTCTTGGGGGGAAACAAGAGCAGCTCGGTGTGCAAATGTCCTCAGAATACTTTACAAGTACCAACACACATCCGCGTGAATAGTAACTCTGTTCGCAATAAACCAATGAATGAATAAAAACAACAACAAGCGTATAAATAATAACCTACAGGCATAAGTGGGCTTTGTTTAGTGTGTGTGATTTAAAATGAAACATCGATCTACTAGCCAGGGATGAACCTTGCCATTAATATTGTTTTTTGTATTCCAGTGTTTGTTATTACCTTCACTGTACTTTCCAAAATACATTCCGCCCCAACGGGGACCAGCCCTAACAAATCGAAGAATCATCCATTTGTGTTGTGCCAAACCCATTTTTTTATTCCCCTAAATGAAAACAAAAGGATCGATGTGACAACAGGTCCAAAGCTCCCTCCCTGTCTCCCCCCCCCTTCTTTCAATCTTCCCCCCCTCCCCCTCCTACCCCCTCTCCCCCCCACTGTGATGCATGTCAGTGTGGAGCAGTCAGGAATAATCTACGGGAAGTCGGATGGTGTGCTGTGAGACGGGAGACACATTTAGGGAACACAGAGTCGACGTGGAGAGAGGCCGTGTGCAAGCCCAGGAGAGGAACAGGATTAGTTTGGAATGTTGTACTTCCATTACAGAGGGACCGCTTTGGGAAATAAGAAATGTTGTTGGTTTTACCTCACCCCCACTCACCCTCCGACCCCCACCCCCATATGCGCTCACTCATTCCCCGCACAACCTTGTTCATCTCGTCTTTTGACTCATACTTCGTGGTGCGCGGGGGGCAAGCGGGTGGGGGTTGAGGGGGTCACGGTGCGTAGCGTAAGAACACGAACATGCTGAAATGGAAGGCTGTGAATTAAACATGCGCGTTCTTTCTGCTTTGGTGGGATGCTGCCCTTTGGTTGTTTGTGTATGTGCACACGCATGTGTGTGTGTGTGTGTGTGTGTGTGCGTGTGGACATGTGACTGTGTGTGTCCCGGTCTGGGATGTCCCATATCAGTAGGGGCCATTTGCCCAGGTCCTCTGCTGAGTCGCTTTAATATTTAACACCTGCTTCCTCACCTGCTGTCACTTGCAGAAGATACAGAAGATATACAGTACACCGCTGCGTCATTCACTCACTGTAGGTCCTTCCCCACTTTCACCTCTAATTTCGTCTCCTCTGGCCCCGTGTCTCTGTCCTGTTGCCATCACCCCCCCCCCCCCACATCTCCATCTCCCCTGCCACCCCATCCCTCTCGCCTGTCTCTTCATTTCGTCCCGTGTCTCCTCCCGCTCACGCAGCCGCGGTTGTTTTTCCACGGCGGCTCGTCTTGTGAGAGGAACAGTCGGCCGCGTTAGAAGGCTTTGTGAAATCTTGCTATAGCCTTGAACCCCTGTGACGCAAGATTAGATGATGGGTTCGTGTGTGTCTGTGTGCGAGAGAAAGACAGGGAGAGGAGGGAAAGAGGAAGTAGCTGGGTTTATATGGTTACTATGGCGACTAAACCAGACTACAGCGTTTAGTACTGTTGTGCCTGCTGCTACGGTTCTCTGGCTGCGTTTACACCACAGGTATTCATGCACAGCTCCTTCTAGCTGAGCTTTGCACCACACTTATTACAACTGGCTGGTGGTAAGAAAGCCAGTGAGCGACCACGTCCTTGTCACTGCTCACAACTCCAACCTAGGGCTGAGCAACATATCAATATTAAATCAGTATTGTGATATGAGACTAGACTAGGGGACAGCAGATGAAAATTAGCCTCTCTGGCTAACTCTGGCTCACTTACAGTTTTACTATTGATTAGTGATTAGTGTGCATTGTCCCTGCAAAATAAACAGCAAAAAAAAAAAAATATATATATATATATATATATGGTCTTTTGATATGGTAATATCGCACAAGTATCTTTTCCTGTTTTTTCCAGGCTGCATTACAGTAGAGTAATTTCATTTTCTTAGTTCTGTATCAAATGTCCCTGTTAGTTTTAATCATATTTAGTCAACCTTTTGTTAACTAAAAGCCTGGTTTTCTTAGTCTTATCTTAAAACTGTAACTATTTTAGTATAATTTTAGTCAATGAAAACATTTGATATTTTAGTATTTTAATCATCAGATTATATTGAACATTGCAGTCAATCTAGTCCAGATTATATCACCTTGTTTCTTTCTCCCAGGCCCTGTTGTTGTCATTGTTAACTAGCTCAACGTGTGCTGCCGTGTCGTCCTGAACCGCTGCATTAAACAGTCTATCTATATTTCGTCTCCTCTTTTTGTCAACGAAAAAAAAAGAGAGATTTTGATTAAGTTTTACATTTAATCTTGTCTTTTTTTCGTCAACAATATTGCATGTCGACATCATCCCAGTTAGTGTTTAATGACGTTGGTGCCATCTCGTCACCGTATCGTCTTTGTCATGGGAAAAAAAGTTGTTGACAAACACACTTAGTCATAGTTTTCGTTAATGAAATTATTACTGAGGGTGTGAAAGTGACTCCACACACGTGTATTCAGGTTGTGCTTCTTAAGGTCTTTTTCCACACGACAAGAACTACTTCTTTGTCTTATTACGGTCGACAAAGCCCTCGTGGTAAGCAGTGGGACACACACAGCTGAACACTCATGAAATAGTATTTTGATCGCGTGTCAGTTAGCCAGACACTTTGCTGATGCACTGAAATGTGAATCAAATCAAATTCAGAAACCAAATATCAGATATTATTAAATTATTTTAAGATTTAAGAGTCAATTAACATAAACAACATAAATACAGCTTAAAGGAATAGTTCACCATTTTGGGAGAAAAAAAAAAGCTTATTTGCTTTCTGATGGATGAATAAGATGAGAAGATTTATACAACTAAATGAAGGCTGAAGACAGCAGCTGGTTAGCTTAGCTTTGAATATATATTGTTTTTGAATTTGTAAGCGATATTGTTGAGTTTTTCACTGGAGGTTCTGTGCAGGGCTACTGATTGCCCGGGAACACTGACTTCCCAGTGTGTTGTCTTGTAACTGGGAAGTTGTTAGGCAGAGAAGAAGAGACTTGTTTGTACAATTGAGATATAACTTACCAATATGTAAACTTTAGAGAGGCTATCTCTTGCCCAGAAATTGAAAAAGAGCTTTGTCCAAAAACATCAAACAATACCTATGTCGAGGGATCAGTATTGACATTTGCGTTATTTGATCAAGTAGCAAACAGAAAGTTAACAGAAGCAATAACTTTACTGCTACACAGCCCATGACCAGGCACAATATTGTTTTCCAAAAGCTCTATTTTTCTCTGTCCTCAAACATCAGCAGAGTGAAGACACGGGGCCAAAATGTGAAGCAAAATATTTGTTTTCAATTACAGTCGACTTAGTGTGAACTTTATCTCCTACCGTTCGGTTGGAGAGCTTCTGTAGAGGTGGTTAAAATATGCTGAGAATAAATATAAAAACTCACCCATAGTGTGGGTCATATGGTGATTACCCTCAAAACAGCCTGCATTTTACTGTGCACATGAATATCACATAGACTTGGTGAACAGACATTGACTTAGCCCAAATGCACAATGAAATCTCCATCTGCAGTGGAAGCAAACATCTGCCAAGTTAGCTCTCAGCTAACTGGTGCAGTACATCAAAGAGCATAATTTATGCAATGTTATACATCGTCCCATAAATAAAATGTAATAAAATTGAATCAAAAAGAGAAATAAATATGTAGACACTGCCAATGAATCACTATGTAGCACTGTACTGTTTCAAACGTTAACATTAATAAATAAACGGATCTAAGTGTATTTCCTTTTCCTGTATTTGTTATTGTCAGAGATGAAACTTGACGCGAATGCAATTCCGGTGGTAAGCCCTATAGCTGTATGTGTATACCTCATGTGTTTATAAAGATGAGTTGCATTGATAAATACGAATTTATTAAAAAAAAAATGGGCTGAAAAGGAATCTTAAAATATCTGATTTGCATAAAAAAAATATTTTCATAATATACAGTATATCCAATCTGTTCCACATGGTTACTCTTTTACCAGACAGTGTAAGTGAAGCAAACAGAAACTCTGAAAACTCACACGAAAACACAAGTTTTAAGATGTTAAATACAAACTTTGAAAATACATTTAAAAAACTCAACAGCAAAGTATTTTTCCAGAAATTGTGACCCGGCTACTCAAGAAAAGACCCAAAATGTTTTTCATATGTATTTGCGCTTTGAGCACCACAAGCCAGAGTCACATAGTCCCATTACATCTGAGAGAAGACGGACATCTATCTCCACAGCGGATTTCTCCAAAACATGGCAGCTCACACCAAAACAATCTGCATTGATAATTAAATCTACAGGTAAGAAGAAACATATGTATATTTTGATTTTGGGTGAACTGTCCCTTTAATTCTCCATTGGTTATGACTTTGGCTGTAACACTTGGCACTGTGTGGTAGTTACCATTCAGAAGAAGAAGAAAAAAGATTCTTAGATTCATCACTCCTCGTCATGTTGTCTTGTCTTGGAGTTGTTTTCGTCTTTGGAAGGCAATTTAAATATTCGCTGCAGTTTTGGCTACGAGACAGTCACGCCTCATCATCCCTTTTTAACTTGCTTTTTCCGTGCTTTTCATCTTTGGACGGTGCTGTTCCCTCTGCTTTTGGCTTGGAGACAGCCACTCCACTTTCTCAGCACACTTTACTTCTCTCACTTGTAGTCAGTTGTCTGTTGATGATGTTTATTGCAGGTTTTCCTCCCGTCTTTCACATCAACCATCATCGATAACGCAGCCCATCTGTTTTACATGTTCCTTACTTTTCTGATGCTGAATTACAGTTGCATACTTGACAGCAGAAAAGATGTTGCTGTACTTGTCAAGCAGCAGTAAAAGCCCCTAACCACCTGACAGATTTATTACAGTTAAAACTGGAGATTTTTGATTCTCAAAATATTCAAACACATTGAAGTAAAACAAATGCTCGTGTGCCTCCCTCGACAAGATTACTGCTTTAAAAAGTCAAGCCAAGTTTTTTAAGTGTTTGATTGGCTGATACATTCATATTTCCCTGGACCGACCCACTGTGAGCCACTAAATGCCACAAAAACTACTAACTGAGGAAGAGCAGTAAGAAAATTATACTTTTATTACATTTCTGGTCCCTAGGTCGGCATCCGCAGAGCCCTGGCAAAGTGCACTTTACTTGCATCTTTTAATTTTCCGCAATCGTCTTTGCTCTTAATCTCTGAAGTGGTTTTCATTGTCGTAGTACAACAGCTATTACTGAAATGTTGATGATAAAAGAGAACACAATCTTTTTTTTTCTTTTTAAAGAAGAAGAGACGCGTCTACATACCCTGCTCGGGCCTACGATGGGAAATCCAGTTTTTTTTCTTTTCTGGGAAAATCGTAGATGTAGACAGAATGCACAAAGTGCTTCACGTTGTTCTTCAATGCTGCCGAATGGATCACTGTGTTGAAGGATGAGAGAACAGCAATGCTTCGACTTCGGAAAAAATATTAAAAAAAAGCTTCTCCAGGCAAAAAATCACACCACCCAGCTCTCACGCTGCACATTTCCCTGCAACACATTATTGCTTTAAGGGAAAATAATTTGCATCTAATAATGTGGACACCCTGTCTGAAGGGTCAACGCAATCCATTAGCGCGGTTTCCTCCGCGATGCCTTTTATAGCACCAGAGAAATCCCAGTTCACCTGCACAAAGAGCCTGTCCTGTCTCCGTGCCCATGCAGCGGTGTATTGGATGTAAAATGATCAAGACCAGGCCAATTTGGAAAATGATTGTATTTACCTGGCTGTCAGTGTAAGCTGGCGCTCATGTCCAACTATACAGAGCACGTATTTCTGCTTGTCTGGCACATACGCAAACACAATTGGTTATGCATGCTTTGCAACCATTCGCAGAAACCAAACAATGGTTGCTATTTGTGCGTTGTGGGCTTTCGTGTGTCAGCTATTTGTAGCAATTACAACAAGATTAACATACCAATTACAATGTTTGCCGTACACAACTAATGCTGGGCTACTAAAACATGCACAGCATTACAGCACTTAGTGGTCAACTGCTGCGAAGCAGGGCCACACCAGTATTTATCATGGGGAAATTCCAACAGTCCATAATTTTAGTTAACAAGCTGTGTTGCACCCTATACTTGTATTTAATCTTCTCTGTCAAACTATGAACTGAAGTGGATTGGTTTGAAGTTTCAAGTCTTTATTTGTCATATGCACAATTACAATCGAGCAGGCGTTGGGAGTGAATATTCATTTTATTTATTTATTTGTACAGCCCAATATCACAAATCACAAATTTTCCTTGGAGGGCTTCACAATCTGTACAGAAATTATTACTCTCAGGCAACAATGCCACTACAGTTAAAATATTGGAATAAAATATAATACATATTAAGCAGAGTAACACAAATGAAATAGAATATGAAATAGAATACGAAAAACGGTGTTGTGTGCAGGTATAAACTGTTTGAAGAAAGTTATGAGATAGGAGTCAATGGTACAAATAGGTCTTAGCTCGCCAACTACAGAAGATAACCAACGAGCCCTGCGCGTAGTCCCTACGTTTCATAAAGACACGCAGTATAACTTTGAGGCGCGACTTCCTTCCACGCTCTTTGGTTCTTGTTTTTATTGGTTGTTTTACGTAAGCCACCCATTTTGACACAAAAAAAAACACTCTCCCGTTGCTCTGCTGATGGATTCACAATCCACAAACAAAAAACAGCCCATGGTGAAACTCTCAGCATCATAGAGAGTTGGCTTTCGGTTGACATTGGCCAGGCAACTGGAGCAAAAATAGTCAGTCACAGCTGATATCCGACAGCTCAGTCTTCACGGTCCTGGCTAGCGGTGCTGCCGCCCAATCACAACAGCCTAAGCCTCTGCTTTATTCCCTCAGTGGTGACGCTGGCTCACACAAGTCAGCTTTGACACTGACAACCAGTGGCGTTCATGGGGGCAGGAATGGGTTGCCCTTTTTCCTCTTGGGTGCAAATTGCCCTTTTCAACTGGCAATCAAAACTATTCAGGCCCTGCCCTGGCCCTTTCATAGGGCATGACCTTCTCTGGCTCAGCTGAGTTAGAGTTAGGGCTTTTATATCTTTTCTTTGCCCAGTTCCCCTGAAAACTGCCTGTGCATAACACTGCCGACGACGTGTAATCAAATGTGAAATAATCCACGGAGTCATCTGTATGCCTGTAGAGGGAAGCCATTTTGGCTGTCAGAAATGCCGACGTCAACTCGAGTGCCCTTAGTTCATCAGAGTTTCAGGGTGGGAAATCAAATGTTATCTCAAACAAACTTCCCCCGCAGTTCTTTCACCATCCACTGAAGTCAAAGTATGTCACCGGATTTGAACTACTCTGCTGCATCTGGCCACAGTGATAACAGCCAAAAGACATGTCACCTCTTTAACTTGTGTATAGTGCAGCCGAAAGTCAGTGAAAAATGTTAAAGGGAGCAGGTAGCTTTTTTTTCGGCTATATTTACTGTCACTGTGAAGCCGAGCATAACTTCATTACAGGTATGCTAAGTGTTGTGAGCATCACTGTTAAATTATTCCGGTGTGAAGATAAACCAGAGACAGACCAAGGGCAAAAGAACAGAGCAGAAAAAGTAATACTGAATACTGCTTTTGGATTATCAATGACTCTTATGGGAGGGACCAGAAGATTATTAATTTTGTTGATACGCACCCATCCTGACAGTTAGAGGCCTCGACCGGGAAGCAAAAGTGTCAGTAAGAGATGTCCAGATTTAAAATGAGATTTCATCAGCTTCAGGGTGAGATGAGTCACCTTGACGAAACAAACACCAAATTAAATAAAAATTCACCGAAGTAAAACTCATTTCACACATCGAGACAGTTATTAACACTTGAGACAAATGTCGAACCTTTTTTTTTTTTTTTTTTTTTTTTTTTTTGCACGACTTCTTGTGTGAGTGTGTTTTGTCCCAAACACTATTGATTGGAAGGTAAAGCAACAAATGTCTCCGGCTGGCAGTTGGTGCAAAACTCTGTTTATGTGTCTCCGCGTTCTGTTTAACTGTCTCTGTTGGCAGCGAGACTCACTTATTGTTGTTTGCTTGTTGGGAAACGGCTGCTGGAGATGTCAATCTCTCCTCAGCAGAGCTGCTGCAGCTGTTCGGCACTCACATCTCGGCCGTCGCGTTGTCTGTCTGCGCCGCGCGATAGAGCAGCAGGATGTCGCAATCAGCCAACAGGTCCCTTTGGCTCGCGCACAATGAGAAAGTTACCTTAGCTGGACCTGCTGTCTTTGCACCTGCATTTTTTTTATATTTTTGCGTGTGTGTGGTTAAATGAGAAAGTGCGCGAGTGCGCGCGAGCGTTCAGGAATCCCTCTGATCTGTCAGCAGTCTCCTTACTCAACCTCAAACACACTTCAGCCACGGTCCCACACAAACCAACCTTCTATATTATCATATCTTTCTTCATTTCGCTATCCCTCCACTTGCATCTATGCCACGCTCTCCTTCATACACACTTCACTTTCCAGCTTTTCCTCCCCTGCCTCACTCTCTAATATCCTTTTATTTTTCAGTCATCCTTCATGTCTTTTATTCGCTCCTTATTCTTCTCGTCACCTCTTGCCAACCTATCCCCTTTCCCTTTCTCTTGTCATCCCCCCTGCTCTCCTCCTTCTCTCACGCCCCAGTTGGGGAGCACAATGAGATGGCAATGGCAGGGCTGTAGTGTGTGTGTGTGTGTGTGTGTGTGTGTGTGTGTGTGTGCGTTTTGTCTGTGTGATGTCACACTACAGCAGCTCCATAGTAGCTCTCTCTTTTTTAATCCCTGTGCTCACAGACCACACTGCTATTTTAAGATTCTATAAACCTTTTCAAAGAAGCTTCAAGGGGAAAGCTTCGCCATGTACTGTGTACTGAGTGTGTGTTTGTGTGTTTGGGAAGAAAGAGTGTGTGTGTGTGTGTGTGTGTGTGTGTGAGGGAGTGTGTAGGTAAGTTTGCATGTGTGTGTTTCGGACCAGCTGATAACTCTTATTAGCAATACGGTTCATGTTAGATTTATTCCTAGAAAAACATGCATGCATTTAAATCCTATTTTGCTATAGAAAAATTGTATAGCCGGTAAACAAAAGTCCCCTTTGACTTCACTGGTTTGAATTTAAATCTATTTGTGGACTTGCTCTGTATGATCCTTTTTTTTGTCAGAGACTATTCTCAGCTTTCACCTGCACATTTGCCTTTCTGCCGAGTACAGTAACATACTTTTTAGAATATCAAGGAAAAATTCAAGGCAAATATTTAGAGGCACAGCTGATGCCATGTTAATAAAACACGCAGGATCTCCAGACAATAAACAGACAATAAACCTGGCAGTAAACCTGGTGCAAAGTATATTGCATGCTCATTATTGCCACCGCAATACAATATCTCCAGTGCTGAACTGTCTGATCTCTCGTCTTTCATCATATATTAATCTGTTACTGGCACAGAGGAGCAACACTATATTCTGTCTATGCGGTAGCACTTGGTCTTCCATTTCTGAGTCAATTGCCCCTTTTAAACTATTAACACATGAGCAGAGAAGCCAGCCCAGGCTCCGTGCCTGCACCTGGACTCCTGGGAGAGAAAGGTGTGATAAAGGAAAAAAGAAATTCAGTTACTTAATGGACTGCTGGAAAACATCAGGAGACGGTCAAGTCCATGATGAAATGAGAGATTTCTGACCTCACTTAGTAAAAACCCAAGGCCTTCAACAAGTCCTCAGGCCTCAAAACATTATCTGCTGCCTCTGTTAACTGCTTAGTTAAGGTTAGGGATGATAGCAAATGGATTAGTCATTAAGTAGCAATACTTGAGTCCACGTTTGGGCAGCAGAGCGAGCTGTAAACACAACCCTGGCATTTGATCACCTAATAAAGTTGCTATAGCAAATGTGTTAGCAAACAGCTGGCTATTTTAACATCCATATCTGTTTTGATCTCCCCTACCAACTCCGAAGGGAAACACCTGGCTCTTAGGCTTGCTCGATCTTCGGCTGTGCTCAGGACCGACAGGTGCTTTATGGCTCATGGCTTATGGTGGGTTTATCAGAAGGTTTTTTTGCTGAAAAAAGCTGCCGGTTGGAAACAGCTGGAAATGAGGTTGATGAGAGCGGTTGAGAGAGGAGAACCAAAAGCTGTGGGCCGTAGAACCAAAACAGTGAGCTAAAAGATGCTAAAACATTCCCTAGTGCAGAAGGAAAGTGCAGAGTGAGTGGTGGTTCTCTGTGTCATTGGACTCATTGTTGTTATGAAATATTCACATATCAGTGCAGCGTTGAGGTATGGTTAAAGGTAACTAAATCGCTTGGTTAAAAAGTCCTGTATTCTGAATGTAACCTAAGTAAATATAGAAGTATTACCAGCTGAATGTACAGTATTAAAAGTAAAAGTAATTATTTTGCAACCTTTCTCCTGTCAGTGTTGCACAGTAGATATTATAATCTTGGGTTATTAGAATTACTTTAGAATTTACATGTGCACAGAATTTAACTGCTTATTTGTCAACCTATTACACCACGAAAAAAACTGTTTCTGAACCAGCAAACCTTATGTGCCATAAAAAATTCAATTTTTACTAAAATAATTACGCAACGTTGCTAAACAGTTTAACGTTTGGCATTGCAGTCTACTGGTGTGCCCACATATTACAAAAAGTATTTCTGTTTCTGCTGCTCTTAAATTCAATTTAAATTAATTCAATACTTTTGCTACAGTGCATGGCCTAATTGTCCACTTAAAATATGATAGTCAAATAATGGTTATTACTAGAAATATGCTTAATCCATGTTCATTTTTTCTTTTCTGTTTTTAATCACCATTTAAAAAAACGGGCAGCAGGCTGCAGTTGGCCCGGTACCGTAGTTAGTCCACCCCGGACAGTTGGTTCAGTGTCTCGCTCAAAGATACTTTAACATAGGAGCAGCAGGGGATAGAACCAACCCCCACGATTGGTTGCTCTACCGCCTTGTACAGCTGCGATATATAAATGTGTAATGTCACCTGTAATTCTAGCAGTTAGATATATATATATATATAAAGAGTATGATATTTGCCTCTGAAGAGTAGCAGCATACTGTAGCAGAAAATGGGAAAGAAAATGATAATAAAAAAAAGTAAAATGATGTGAATACTTCAGAACTGAACATAGACACAGTCTGTTTTGAGCTGTTTAAACTAATGACCGGTGCTGCCGTTCTCTGGACTGGACGGTCTCGTGGGTCCTGTTCCACACTGATAAGTGTGTCCTGCCCTTCTTCCTCAGAGTGGCACCAGTTGTTTGCCGTACCAACGGCCCCTACATTTCTATTTCACTGGAAGATTCTTCAGTCCCGAGTCACTTTGAGCTCTTTCTTTCGTAATAGAGACTGTCTCCCACATCAAATCCACAACCTGCCTCTTGACATTATCCCCACAAGCCTCCTTCAGGGATTTCTTGATGTTGTCGGCCCAAGTGTCATCTCCACTGCAAATAGCTTCACGGCCACCGGGGCTGTTTCACCCTGCTTCGTGCACGCCATGGTCCTGCCTCTTGTAGAAATTATACGATTTCCTGCAGTTTCAGACCCATTTCCATTACTGCTGTTTTTGTACTATGTGTCTCAACTGTTCAGTTTTGAACATGAATGGAAATCTGTCTGGTTTTCAGTCGTTGTCTCATTTGAGACAACCTCTTTTTGACTCTTGGTTCTGTCTGTTCTGTTCTTTTCCTCATAGACTTCAAGGCTGCCTTCAATATTGTAAATAATGCCATTATAATTGACTATCTGGAGCATAGGGTTGGTGTAAACAGCCCTGTTCTGGCTTAGCTCATGTCATAACTGAGGAGAAGAACCATTTAGGCCATTTTTCATCTGCCTTGTCTAGGATCTCTCTCGGGGTCCCCCAGGGTTCAATTCCAAATGAATTTATCTTCGGCCTTAGTTTGCTGCACCACTGAGTCATATTATTGAGACTTACTTTTCCTCTCATTGTTATGCAGACAACACAGCGGTAGGTCCTGCTAAAGCACACTGATCTGTACAATTAAAAAAAACTTTCTTCATGACAATATGTAAATGTTAACTGACCCAAAAGTTTTTTTTCCAGGAGATTAAGAGTGAACGTCAAGGTTTGTGAATCCCTGATGTCTACCTTAGTTCTTCATCTAAAAATAACTTTGACCACATAGCCAGCTGTGCCAAAAAATAAAAAATATAAAGCCTTAAAGCTGAAATCTGTAACTTTCCACATGTTGTCATCGTCTCCGGTGTCAAGAGGGAATTTAAATGATGTTTGAACTACAACAAAGACTGTCAAATTGTTATGGATGATTCTGTGGAAGGCTTTTATTTAATCAGCCAATGAACCTGGAAAATACACCAGTTCTTCATACTCAATTTAACAGCAGAGTCGGGAGATAATTTCCGACTAAGTTAATTAAAGTCAAACTTTAGTAATCCCAATGGGGAGATTTGTCCTTTGCATTTGACCTGACTGTTAAAGAGGAGCGGGCAGCTGCTGAACAGAAAGACCTTCCTCCTGGGAGGAGGCAATCGATCCACTGTGCTGTGTATGGTGAAGACATACTGCACAAACTAAATTTAATAACAATAAATACATTTGTTTATTCATTTTAAATTATAAAATAAAAAAAATGTTGATTGAGGAATGGAAGCTGTTGTTTTTAGCTTATTTTAGAATTAGATTTTCGCATCTACTAATATTGACATTGATCCCCTCCAGGCACGTTTTACAACTTGCATATAAATATTCTTGTTTGAATAATTAGAGTCGGAAATTGCCTTTCCACAAAAAAAGTTAAAAATTCTTTGTAGACGTCTACTCCTTCTCCTCATTGAAAATCCATGCATATGCTAATATTATTCATTTTCTATTCTCAGTATATGTGCACTGGAGGCTTCACGTTTCTTCAACACACTTCTGTATGTTGCACATCTTCCAAGTTGTGATGGAAATACCTAATGCTCGTACGAACACATCTTAAACTCAAGTTCAACATGAGCACAGAGAAACTTTCCCTCTTCAGCACATGAATTTGACAACAGCCTTCGGGTGTCAAACTTTGCACATACATCATTCTGCACATTGAAGGTCAGACATCCAAGTGAGGTAATTATAAGCAGAACATGTTTTTTTGAGCCGAGAGGGACTTTCATTTTCACTTTATTGATCCTCTCGAGGAAACGTGCCCTCTGAATTTGACCCATCAAACCTTTAAGAGCAGGTTGGATCTCAAGCACAACATCTGCAAGTAGCCTTTTGATTTTCCAAACTCAAGGAGGAAGCATCTTTATTGATGCGCTCTGTAGATTATTGAAATATTCGACCCTTTTGTTTGCTCATAAATAAAAAAAAATACTTTTTTGCTCTGTTTAATGTGTAGATGTGTAAATGAATGTGTGCTTGTGTGCATTGCTTATTACATACCACTCACACATCAGAATAGATAATTGAATAGCCTTGTATGTCACAGTAGATCAACTCTTTGACATATGGAGCATCTATTACTCCCGAGCCTCAGTTGTGGATTGTGATGATAATGATAGTAATGAAGGCTGATGATGACTCTGATGACAGTAATAATGATAACTATGACAATGATGAGTGTGCTGATGAGTAGTGGAGTTCCTGTGAAGACCAGGGAGCCCTTATTTTAATCTCTGAAGTGATGTCATCACAGTAGCATGGAGGTTGTTTTCTGTAATTAGATTTTTTATTAAAAAAGATTCTATGTCTCTCTATGCAATATTCATATTATATGGAAACATACTAATGAACAGTAAACACAGGTACGGCAAAATATCATCTACATTAATAATGTAAACATCTAATGTATAATTAAAGCGTCTCGTCTCTGAAAAACAACACGGCTGTTCACTGCAGTGTTTGTCTGCATTGTCTGAGTCACAACCAAAATGTTACAAAGAATGTAGATTTCATTTTATTTCAGTGTTATTGTTTGAATATATTCCCTGTGATTCGGTTCAAGAAACATTTGTTTTTTTGTGTTAACATAGGCTCAGTATCGCAGATGAAGAACAGCATTCCCCCAAGCATCAGTGTTGGGTAATGCTGTTCATCCCTCGTAAGTTGTTCGACGGCGATGTGGGAAAACAAATCAAGGCAAATCATTAACACAAATATATGATAAACAAGTAACCAAAGTGAATAATAATTCATGGTACCTTCTGTCATTTATTCCAACAGCGACATTTTAGAGTGTTCACAGACACGCACAGTCGTGTGATGCAGTTTAGATTAGTATTCACATGACCTTTGGCACGCGGGACGAAACAAACCAACACAAAATGGATTGCCATGAATTGAACCGAGGTTCTGCCATTACACCCCAAGAAGAGGCACTCAACCATAAGTAATACATCAGGGGCATCCAAGAGAATGTTGTGGGTATATGGGTACATTTTCTGTTTCACAACTGAGAACACTACAATAGAAAAAAGCTCATGAAGGATATAAAAAATAAAACAAACGTGCTGTGGGCCCATAAAATAAGTCCTCCAGTCATCGTCTATGGAGCAGCTCTAGACACCTGATGACCTCACAGGTACTTCTCTGGTTTCAGGCTTTGAGAGAGAGTAGCTTTTGTTTACAAATATTAATTTCACTTTCCTAGCCGATGAAAACAACATATTGGAATTCTTAATTCAGGTGGTGTTTCCCTTGAATGTTCCTGGTGGAGTTTTTGACCGCTAGTTAAGCTCTGGAGCAGTTTTATTTATGAGTGGGTTCCCTGCAGGCGGTTTGACACACACTCATGCCACTCGTTTCACGCCGTGCTGTTGAGCAGCAGTTGGTGGCGGTAACGCGCAAAAAAAAAAAACATAGCAATGCAACGAAGAAGAAGACCGCTAGCAAGCGAACACGAATTAAAACAATGACCGATTTCAAATTTGCTTGGTGAATGTTTTATGAGGAAGGAAATGCACCCAACACGTTTGTTGGTCCTCAAAGACACAGTGCGGGTTTTGGTGAGGAACACCGAATGGAGACATACCTTTTGTGATACTCCGTAGCCGCAAGCCTGTGACACAGCTTATCTCTGTTTAAGTGTTGGCTTTATGGTGTGTGACGAGTTTGGACTGAAACATTGTTTGGCTGGCAGGCATGGGCTCAGGCTTCAATAAGTCAGGCTATACCACAAACCTTGCAGTACTTTTACCCCAATGAAAACAATCGTATCGATTACATTTAGCAGACAAGCAACTTTTAGAGGAAGTAATAAACCTGTGCATGTATAGCCGTTTACAGCTTACACTGCCTGCTGGGAGATCACACTATTGACTAGCTGACTGTTTTGTAGCGGCCTGAAACAAATGTAGGTGGCAAGCTAAAAGTTCTCTAATTCTTGATACCTCTGCAGAGCTTCTGTTGATACACTAACTCACCGTAATTGGCACGTGAACAAAGGGACGCATTCTCCAGAGCACACACCGCCTATAGGCAGACGACTACCTCCTAACTTTTCAACTGTCTGATAAGCCAATTACTGCAACAGGCATTCGACCCAATCAATCACGGTTAGGGACGTTTGACAAAGTTTCGGGACTTGAGGGAGCAGCTGCTAGCGCCGCTTCGCTGTCTCACATCAATCATCTCTCAAGTGCAAACAATACTGGGGACGTATGGGATTTTTTGGGATGCTTTTTTTCTAGTCGCAGATGAAATAACAGATTTCATCAATTTCTCCCGACAGTTCGGAATAACCATCCTTCCTGTGCCTGTATCTGCATTCATTTCGGCTGTCATTCTCTACTTTTTAATTGTTAGTTTATTAATCAGTGGAAACGTTCACTGGGCATGTATGCTCAGCTGAAGCACCGGAATAAAACAAAGGGTCAATTTGAAGACATTATTTTTTTTTTTATCATTAAAAGCACAAGTACGTTAGGATGATAAAAGGTTGTATAGAGGCATATATAGAATCAGTTCAGCTGGATGACATCTGTACCTACACAAGCATACATAATACTGATTAAAGTAGTTGCACAGATAAGCTGTTATGCCACTCCATGTAATAGACATCTACAATAAGTCATTACACTTGCATACATGCATCGCTGTGTGTCTCCCCCTCCATCTACCGTACAGACAGGCAGGCCATATGTGCTAAGAGCGTAGGCACATGCCTCGAGGCATCCACTATGTGCTTCACATGTTCTACCCGGAGAGAGGTACAGAGGGGAGGAAGGTGGGAGAGGGAAAGAGACGGAGAAAAGGGTGGAGAAACGGTAGATTTGAGTGAAGCTTGTGTCAGCGGCATACCATGTTGGTGTCAGTTCCACTCCTCTTCCTCCATGTTAAGAAGTTTCTCTCTCCCTCAGAGGGCCCAGCTGGTCCTCAGAGAGAGAGAGAGAGAGAGAAAGAGAGCGAGAGAGAAGGAGGAAGAGATAACAGTAATAGAAATAATAGAGAGGCAAGTGCAGATATAAGATGAGATAGAAAAACGGAGGCAGAGTGATAGATTTGCTAACATAGCATTTCATGCAGCGGTGATGTCCAATTACATGCCACGGAGAGCCGGGTTCTGTGCGTGCAGGATTTCCATTCAACCAAACAACAGAGCTCTTTCTCAATATTTACTCTTTGTCCCCCGTTGACATTTCATTTAGTCGGCAGCTTACAGTGCAGAGAGGGTTGAAATGGCAAGTCATTGATCACGCATGATATCGAGCTCAGAGCCCATCTCAAAGTATCCTGGTGCTTGTTCATTTGAAGATCATCCTCTTCCGGATCATTTAGAGATATCTCTTCCCCACAAAGTCAGTAGTTTTGCATTTGGGGATTTTACCGTCACCCCACAGCGGCTGAGATCACTGATTAGCTACCTTCAAGCTGAGAGTGTGCGGCTAATTAGCGAAATCACTTGATGTATTCAAGCAATAAGCAAATTCTTCTTTTCATTGCAAATAATTGGACATCACTAATAATTACATGACACGCAGAGATGTGAGAGTAGGGCTCCGTTTTTCAGACACTGCCTCTTCAGTTGTGTATACTTTAATAAATTAGTCTTTTCCATATTGTGTTGGTGGAATTTGATATTCAGTAATTGTGACAGTTAGTGCGTATTAGTGGGGAGGCTGTCGCCCACTCTCGGAGCCAGGTTGGGGAGGGGAGCTCGTAGTCAAGCTGTACTCCTGGCGCCGGTTGATCAAATAAGCCCCATAGCCGGTCTGAGCACAGCCGGAAGAAGCAACAGGAGGCCGCTGCCTTGTGGCCTCACCACCTGGGATATTGGACAGAGGCACACTGGATGTCTTTTGGGCACAAGGCATCCTGTTCAGGACGGATGACGGATTTCCTTTGTCCCCTCTGCCCTCTTGACTTCTACGGGAGGAGAAGAGAATTGCAGCTGTGGTGTGAAAAATACCCAGCTTGGGGACATCATTGTGTCTTTGTTGCAAAGCGCAGATGGTGCTGTGCCTGTGGCTTCGTCAGCCTGTGACCTCTGATGAGTGCAGTTGAGCTTTGTACTGCCGAGTGCCAAGTGACTGGGAAAAAAGGGTGAGCACCTTCAAATCTGAGGTTGTGGTTCTTTCGCTGCACAAGGCGGCTCGCTGTGTTTAGATGAGAGGGGAGCAGCTGTATCAGGTGCAGGAACCAGACTACCTTGGGGCGGGCGGGTGGGTCATATTCACGTATGAGTGTAAGAGGGGGCCAGGCGATTGACAGGTTCTGTTAGCTGCAGTAACAATGGAGCTACACCAGAGTGTGGAGGTAAAGAAGCAGCAAATCCACGAACCGCCTCAGTCCTCTCGGGTGTTCACGATGAGTTAGAGGTCGGGTCCAAAATAATTAAACTGTGTACATCCTATAGAAATGCGGGTTCTCCGGAGGTTTGCCGGTCTTGTTCTCTGCGAGATCAGCCGACGGGGTTTTTGTGGAATGCGCCCTCGCTGCCTCCCATTGTTGTCGTCCCCTTGGAGGAGACTCTGAGTCAGACGAAAAAGAAAGTTAGGTGATTATATTTTTAAAACTGCCGTGACAAACCCACGAGATACCTGAAGAGATACTGGAGGAAGTTATCTGGGAAAAATCTCTCTTGTTCGTCATATTCCCACAAATATAGCTGCAACCCTGAATAGAACCAGCAGCGATAGAAATAAATGGATGTTATCAGTTCAAGCAAAAGCAGTAACTGTAGTGTGTGTATGTGAGCAATAAGCTTCCCTAACTACCCAAACTAAAGCTGAGCTGGTTTGTTAATGAACTGATTATTATTATATCTCTTGTTTTTAGACATTTGAAGATGTCACTCTGAGCTTTCTCAAGTTGTGTGGATCATATGGTTAATTGTTTAACCAAATTAATGAAGGGAATATAAGAAGGAAAAACCAGGATCCAGAGTTCGACTGGAATAAGACTCGAGATGAGAGTGTGGAAGACAAGTAGACTAGTCAAGGTAGGCAGTGGGATTTATTTTTCTACTTTTATCCAGATGAAGTTGAGTGAGTATGCATGTTATTTTTCCACGAGATTTTCCCCAGCCAGTCAATAATTCACACAAGCAACCTTTGAGTCAAAGTCCCACTTCTCTGACCTCCATACAGAGCTCCGACTCACTTCACATCATATTCAACCTCCAAATCAGGAAAATGTGCTACAGAAAATAACAAAAGCATATTTATTTTTTTGACAAATACTTTCAAAAGCAGCCGTACTGTTAATCCCTTATGATAACAAAAAAGAATGTTGTTAAAAAAAAATTCATGAGACATATATCACGGTTCCTTCTATTTTTACAGGATGCTTAACATTCCTTGTTGAATCAAGTTTGTTTGATATCTTCCTTTTTCATCCCCTGCCGCCGTGAGTGTGCAACTGATGCTCAATCCTCCATTTGAGCTGCTGCCATTGAACTATTAAATATTTTGTGCAAAGCCTCAATAAGAAAGTATGAACAGCAAAGTTGTGATGAGATGAAGAGACAGAAACAGAGTGGTGGAAGGATAGATGGAGCAAAGGAGAGAAGAGGGTTTTTTTTTTTGTGTTTCTGTGGTGATGCCCACTTTGGCAAGTCAAACTCCCTTCACTGCTCTGCTCTGCTCTGCTCTACTCTGCGTGGGTTGTTGCTGTATAAATAACACTCTCAGAGCAGATCTGAGAGAGAGAAAGAGAAAGAGAGAGGATGAGGGAGGCAATAACAGCAGAGAGAGAGAGAGATGGTGAGGGAGACAGGGGGGGAGGAGCGTGTGTGTGTGTGTGTGTGTGTGTGTGTGTGTGTGTGTGTGTGTGTGAGGAGGGGGTGGGGGGAGGTCGGGGCCATGGGAGAAGATGGAGAGAGAAAGAGAAGGATGGAGGAACACAGTTGATCAGAGTTGCATTAGATGTTCAAGAGGAAGAGTGAGCAAAGAGAAAATGAGTATGTGGCAGTGGGGGGGGGAGGGGGGGTGATTGAGAGGGCTTGTAGAATAATTGAACCATATATGGTAACAGTTAAGTATGAGGTGATTTGAGAGGATGGGAGGGAGAACGAACAAGTGCGAGAGAGAGATGGATGTGAAGATGTACAGTATGAACCCTGTGTGTGTGTGTGTTTGTGTGTGTGTGTGTGTGTGTGTGTGTGTGTGTGTGTGTGTGTGTGTGTGTGTGTGCGTGCGTGCGTGTGTGCTTGTGTGTGTGTGGTGTCATGATGAGATGGCCCGTCTTAGGCGGTACTTGTATGACACCATCAGCGTTAGTCATGGGGAAGATGATTAATAGTGTAAAGATACTGCAGCAGCTCATCACTGACAAACAGCAGATCCCAGATCATTTTGCTTACATGCACAACAGCTAATTCTAACAGACCCTTTGTCATTTGAATTCAACCTCAACATATTGAACATATATATTTACAGCGAGACACACACTTCACCCTCACTTTGTCCAAATAGCAGTGTGTTGTCGGGGCTTGACATCGAGCTGATGTTGCCCTTAGGGCAAGTAGCGGAGATGTTTTATTGATTTGCTTGCCCGTAATGTAAAATTTTGGTCTATTAATAAATTGTTAAATTCAACGGGGATTTGGACAATTACTAAAATGTGTTAACGTACAAAACATACAATTAATATGCTTTCCTCAAAGCCACTCCATTGACGGTAACAGTCATTTTACTAATCATTGTAAAATGATGCACTCAACATAAACAACAGAAAACTCATCGAACCCGTCTTTGTTAGTCTTTCCACGGCTCCAACAATCATCCACTCTGGTTGCTTTCTACAGAAGCATGGCATCAGTAGTTTTAATAATGTATTATCAGCGGTTTAGCGCTGGTGTTGTAGTGAAGTTAAACAGGTTATAATTCCCTCTAATTTTTTTTTTCTCCTTCAAACAATGTTTGCCTATTTATTTAAGTTTCTCACCAAAAACTGAATGTTCCAAGATTACATTTGAACGCATCATGATGACTCAATGTAACACCCTTCAACGTTAGCTGTTAGCTCCATTAATTAGCCTAGCAGTACTGTGCTGCCCACCGGCTGCTAACAGCTGACATGGACTAGCTCTCTCCATCTGCCGATTTCTACACGGATTTGTTGTTCGTAATGTAGCATAATCAGGTTTTAACGAATAAAAATTATGCCAATGGGCCGAATATTTTTTTATTATTGTTCGATTTCGATCACATTTATTTTTCACTCAGCCGATCAGACAACTGCATGAGGATTTCCACTTGCCCGAACACAGAGCTGACTTGCCCCAGGCAAGTACATAGAGAGTCTTTTAAAACATAAATTTAATTTAGTTAATCAGATTAAAAGTGACACAAATAGCTGTGCCAAAAATAAGAGATATGGGAGAGAATTTCAATGAGAAGTCTTTATAACAAACAGATAAAACCAGTGCATGTTGGTGACCCACCCCCATAAAATGAAAGCACTAATGTGCAACATATTGAAATAAAAAAAGACAATTAATTTACATTACCAGGCTATCGATGTCGTAATGTAGTTCTTACCTTTCCGTTTGACAGTACGGTATAGGAGGTATTTCCATGTTCTTTCACAGCGGTCCAGTTATCCTCCCAAGAGCAATGATCCTAATCCTCTGGGTAGATTACAGGGATACAGTTTGGCTTGAAGAGTAACTTCCTCATCATTTAAATGGATTATGTTGTCGTGGCTGAGCTTAGATTTAAAGAAAAGCACAAGACAGGATAGTAATTAAGGTCTCTAGAGTAACGCAGCAAGTGTCTCCTGAAATAAGCACAGTCTAAACTTTCCTTCCTAAACTTTATGTGGTATTGTTCACTGTGCTTGGATATTCAATTAGTAATGCAAGAATCTATTACAGCGGACCGTCCATGTCTCCATGAAATTGTCTTCACTTTGTGAGTCTGTGTGTGTGTGTGTGTGTGTGTGTGTGTGTGGGTGTGTGTGTGTGTGTGTGTGTGTGTGTGTGTGTGTGTGTCTTCATGGCAACATGTTGTCCTGGAGACACCTACTGTAGCTGGAACCAGGTGTTTATCTGTCTTTCTGTCCGTGAACAGATCTTCTCTCCGCGATAGCGTCGCTACCGTGTGAGAGGCAGTCACGAAACTTTAAAGGTGTGCAGTTGAGATCAACATGAAAGAAGATGGATTTGGTCTGAGCAAGGCCGCGGGAAGAAGTGGGTGAGGAAGTGGGCAAGGTGCCATTGCTTATTTACATTTCACAAAATGTTTCCAAAATCACTGTAGAACCCCTCGGATATCGCTACGACGACGGATAAGCCTCCGGGGATTCTGGGGGTTTGGTGTAGCCAGCGGATATCCATGCCAAGACTTCCTTTTATGTGCGCTGCTCATTGTTTACACTCCGATTAGCAACTTGAGATGCGTGACTGGAGTTGCAGTTGAGAGACAACATGTGCAACCGGATTGTCGCCAGCTTACAAGAGAATTTTAAACCAATAAAAAGCTACGTCATCGCCAGCCATTCGGCCAACGCATTCTGCCTGGTTTGCTCTCCACACGGTTTGTTTACCAGCATTCAACCAAAGCCTGGAACGTGATTAGTTAATACGACACGCTAAGTACAAATGGGAACCAGAGCGCTTCCGAAACCAAAATCCCGTTCCCTTATGTTTATGCATATGAATGCAGAATCTGTAATAGAGATTACCGTAGCTATGGACATAACAGTTTACACTACGTTAATGTACCTTTTTCCCACGTATGTTCCACACAAACATCTGGAATGTTTGATTTAGTCTGACAAGTGTGTGATACGTTGGCATCATCATCATATGTTGCAACAGTTTGTATTGTAACAACTTTAACTGTCTGTGCCTTAAAACGTGCAAATTCCCCCGTCAGCTTCATGTTCATCCTCCATCATGTCTATTTTCTTTGCACGTCATTTCTTGGAAGGTGGGTCCGCTGAATGAGAATAGCTGACCTTTCTCAGTCACACTGGGTGAATGTTACTTATTCAGTTTGGGACAAAGGAGGTTAGTAATTGTGAGCGGGTAACAGACCTAATTGCTGAATTGTAACCCACATTTGTTTCTATCAACTTGTTTGGAGGAAAGAATTAATCATAACTATGTGAACATGTGATGTCGTAAACAGAAATGAAACCATCATTAATTGCACCCGAGCAATGTGTGATTGTGTGTACGTAGCAAATGAGCAATATGGACCAAAATGGCCCACCTCACTGCTGCAGTTTAATGATGGCCAGAGGTGTTGCTGGGCTCGCTGAT
The DNA here is from genome assembly GCA_016806645.1 of Ophiodon elongatus. Taxonomy (NCBI): domain Eukaryota; kingdom Metazoa; phylum Chordata; class Actinopteri; order Perciformes; family Hexagrammidae; genus Ophiodon; species Ophiodon elongatus. Next base: position 2,598,569 of record JACSYO010001013.1, on the reverse strand, counting down.
GGTGATGCATCCTGGAACATTGTTCTCCAGACCAGTACTAATCAGCTGTTATTGGTCCGAGGCTAGCTAGCAGAAGATTTGGATTGGAGTAATCTGAGAGAGGCCTACATCACTGCAGCCAGTTAATGATGGCCAGCGGGGCTACAAGCCTGACACATCCTAAAAGATTGCATTACAGATCAGCACGCTGCAGATGCTTACATCACATGTCTAACTAGCTTCATATAGATTATCTTCACGCCTGATTAGTTTGACTGCTGCAGTTTCTGGAATTGTAATTATTCCAATATTCTATAGTTTTAATTCTTCACAAATGTGTCTTGTCTGTTGGGAAATTCATTCCTGACCTTTAGGAGCTATATGTGTCACAAAGTAATCTAAGCTTTAAAAAAAAAAGAAAGTCTATTTTCTTGCTTTCGTGGAGCGAATGTTTTTTTTGTTTTTTTTCAGAATGGGAAATAACATCATAAATATGGAACAACCAACTGAAATGTCATCTGATAATAGAAATCCAGTTCAAAGTGACACCACTACAATCGCAATAATAGCTTTCCTGTGTGGCAGCCAGCGGATTGCTATTATACATGGACTGGAGGCGGTAAGATTCTCGACCTCTGCGACAAGCATCGCCTCTGTGAGGTGTAAAGTGTCTCCTCTCCGGTTGCAGCGTTGAATTTTTTTGGTGGTTTTCTTTTGTGGCAGACCAGAGATGATCTGGACATTTCACATCGCGGCTCCGAGAAACATGTATTCACCCGGGATTCTTTATCCCGTATGAATGAATTCGTTAAAATCGCGCACGGAGTTAAACTAATCCAGTTTGAATAGTGTTATTGTTTGAGCAGCGTGGCTCGGTTCTTCTGCAGGGGCCAATTCAGTTCTAGTACAAGTAAATACTTGCCCAGCGCCAATACTGGCAGATTGGCGCTAGGCAGGGCTAATGCAGGTGCCAAGTGGAGTGTTAAGTGCGAGCCGTGTGATGCGGGCCTATGGCTCCTGTTGCTGTAATGAGAGCGGCTCGTTCTCAGGCTCGCCTGGCTGCTGCTAATTGCCTTAATTGAGAGAGTGACCTACATCTGGGAGAGGCTTCGGTGGATCAGCAGAACAGCTGGCAAACCTGAATAAGGAAGGGGATGGAGGGAGGATTGGAGGATGAGATGTAACGAATGAGCGAGAAATTAGGAGAGACAGAAGTGGAGGAGAGAGCAGAAAGAAAAAACATGGCTAGTCTGACTCTGCACAGATTGTTGAAATAAACTTTTCAAGGCATGACGACTCTTATTTTTCCGCACACATGCTCGGCTGGATGGTTTTTTGACTCAATTAAGCATTAAATGTTCCGTCAAAGCCAAACTGAACCAGTAAATGATAGCAACGGGGAGAGGGTGGAAAACACAGCGGATAAAGAAGAGTGAGGAAAGGGACGTGGGGAGAAGGCTGGCGGTGACATCATGCTTTTAGTGCACAGGCCGGCCCTCAGGCCAGCGCTGAATACACTCCTAACAGTCTTGTGTACTTCCCTTAGACTGAATTATTCAACACACTCCTGATGGAGAGACTGACTGTGTGTGTGTGTGTGTGTGTGTGTGTGTGCGTGCGTGCGTGCGTGCGTGCGTGCGTGCGTGCGTGCGTGTGTGTGTGTGGTGTGTGTGTGTGTGTGTGTGTGTGTGCGTGCGTGTGCGTATGTGTGTGTCTCTAAATGTCTGGGTGATGCGGTGCATGTGTGCATGCATGCATGAATGCATTTGTCTAGAGAGAGAGAGAGAGAGATGAATATAAGTTATGTGTGTGTGTGTGTGTGTGTGTGTGTGTGTGTGTGTGTGTGTGTGTGTGTTTGTGAATACAACTTTTTCTTCATTTGTGTGCTAGAAAGAGTGTAGGAGAGAAAGGCTGCTTGGAGTCATTGAATTGGGCTTGTGATGTGTGGGTGGCTGCTCAGTTTTATGTGCGCGTGGTGAAGTGGGTGCGCACACACACACACACACACACACACACACACACACACACAAACATCTGTCAAGTCTGTTGAAGTAAATGTGTATTTTCTGTGTTTCAGATCAGGTGGTTCGGCTAGTTTTTGTCTCTCTTCAAAAAAGAAATAGTGCTCAATCAATCCCCCCTCCACCCCCAGCCCCCCAAAATTCTCACCAGAGTGCTTGTCGATGTCCCTCCGGCATTCACATACACACACACACACACAAACACACACGGTAATACACACACACGGTAACAGGGTCTCCCTCACTCTGAGTTTTTGGACTTTAAGCTGCAGTGCTCCTCTGTGTGCCCCCATTTCTTGTTTTTGTGTGGGTGTGCGTGGATGTGTTGCCTGTGTACTCTTTCTCTAAGTGTGTGTGTGTGTGTGTGTGTGCGCGTGCATTGTGTGTTTTGGCCCGGCGCGTGCGCGTGTTTCCGTTCGCTCGTGGACAGTGAGTGTTGGGGTTTGATCCTGTGCTAATGATCTCCCAGTGGCTCAAACTTCTGTAAAGTGCGTTGAGCAGGAAGGGAGAGAGAGGGAGGCAGAGAGAGGAGTGGGGGAGAGGAGGATGTGGAAGTGAACAGAGAGCAGTGCCTGATCATCATTATCATCATCATCATCATCATCATCATCATCATCATCATCATCATCATCTTCATCATCGTTCTCGTCATCACTAAACCCTACGCTGCTCTTGTGGAGTCAACACCCCCCGCCCCACCCCAGTCCCCGGCACCAGCGCCTCCACCCATCCTGATCTGCACCGCTCTCCTCTCGAGCGGGAGCAGCGAAGTCTGCGTCGCGAGCTGCAGCATCAAACCGGCTGGTGACAGAAGGATGGAAGGAGGGGTGGATGGATAGACAGATGGATATAGAGTCGGCATGTGATGTGTGTCATACTCGCACTCTCCTCAGCACACGCATGCACACTAGGAAACATCAGACGCAGACAGTCAGATATTGGAACTGTTTTGTTTTTTCCTCCCTCTTGTTTCCTTTTATTGAATGTCACACAAAGGGGGTTTCTCTTTCTCTCCCTCTCTCTCGTTCTCTCCTTCTTTCTCTCTGTCTGTCTATCTCTCTCTGTCCCCCCCTCCTCTCCCGCTCTCCCTGTCAACTCCCAGCTCATCTTCTTGCTTACATGGACTGTAATGCACTTTTGTTTTTCTGAATGTGTTAGCACTTCCTCCACTTCCTCCCCGTTCTCAGAGTCTTGCCTTACCTCTCCTCCCCTCCCTCACCCATCTGGAAAAGATCTGTCTCACTAATAGGAGGCCCTGGTAAATTAGCCCTTCTCTCCTTCCTCTCCATCATTCCTGTCTCCTCCCTTCCTCTCTCATCTATCTCTCCAAGCGTGCGCTGGCCAATAGAGCGCACTCATGCACACCCACAGATACAGACATAAAAATACATACGCGCAAATACAGATTTGCCCCGTTTCTGTGTCTCTCTGTTTGTCTCCAGGTTGGGTACAGGCTAATAGGGCGTAGTAGGTAATGGCAGCCGTAGCCTATTATCTCTGCTCTGCTGTCTAATAGCCACTGGCTTTAAGCATCTGCCATGTAGCTGCTCTAACTCCCCCAATGGACACTTAGCAACTTTGTGCATTCACTGATAGACACACACACACAAACACATACACACACACACACAAACACAAGCACGACCCACCCCCACAGATGCACAGCAGAGATTAAATACACACCGCCAAAAGTCATTTGTGCATATGTGAGTTTCTGTGCACAGAAGTATGGTGTGTGTGTGTGTGTGTGTGTGTGTGTGTGTGTGTGTGTGTGTGTGTGTGTGTGTGTGTGTGCGTGCGGTTATCACTTCTAACACACCGTGCCCTGACATTCTGTACACGCTCTCCTCCTCGGGGAGCACTGCCTTCCTTTAATTAGTAAAGGAAAAAGATTTACTTATCTGATCTTTGACACATTGGCCATACACACACACGTACACACGTACACGTACACACACGTACACACGTACACACGTACACGTACACACACGTACACACGTACACACATCGGCTCGCGTGCACTCAACCGGGCAGCACATCGACACCTATCCATTACCAGTGTGGTGGAATGCCAGAGTAGGGAAGCAAACACATTGTGTGTTTAGGCATGCGTGTGTGTGTGTGTGTGTGTATGTGTGTGTGTGTGTGTGTGTGTGTGTGTGTGTGTGTGTGTGTGTGTGTGCGCGCTAGGGAGAAATTAATCTGCGTCCATCTGTAGACTGACCATTGATTTGCCATGGTAACAGTGGATGGTGACTGTCGTGTGAACAAAAGCGATGAGAACAAGTGGCTGTACTGGAGAGGGAAGGAGAAAGAGGGCAGATGGGGTAAAGTGAGACCAGCGGTGGTATTAAACTGGAAAAACATGGGACCAAACTCAGAGGCTGGAAGAGAGAGGATTAACGTGCAATAGCCTGTTGCTGGTTTTACTAAATGTAGCAACAAGATTTTCATGTGTGTATTCCAGAAAGCGAGAGCTTCTCCACAATAGTGTCGTGGGAGTGTTTTGGGTATAAAAAGGCTTACACAGACCTGAGTAAGGCTTATATATAATGAATGAATCCCCCTTCAGCTACCGTTTTTCTTTCCTCTGCAGAATTAGTGATTTGTCTAACCCCCACACCCCTCCCCCCGCCACCCCTCCTTTCCCCGGCAAACAATCTCTGCAAAACTCCATCGCCACATCCTCCGAGAATCCACCCTGCACCCAACCGACATGCCCTCTGGAAGCCTGTGTCATTGTATAAACTTATTCAGTGGCATTTAGTAAACATTATGCCTCTGCTGTCAACAACTCACTTAAAAAAACACCGGGCTAATGTAATTTTAACCAAACTGGGGATAAACCAATGTTTTAGTATTCATCAGGGCCTGCGGCTCTTCTCTAAAAGCTGAAACACACTGTGAATTGTCTAATTAATCATCTGGCTTGTGGTATTCCTGCGCCAGCCAGATCCTTTTGTTCCGCAGTGGCACTGGAGAAGTGCCCTGACCCCCAACCCCGACTGGCCATCCTGTTCTCATACCTGCGGCACTTGGCCTGTTTAGCATGCTCCAGCAATCAACAAAACTGAGGTAGTCAACTGGGAAGGGCTGACTCACCCCTCGCTGACATTTTTACACCACCAGGCCTAAGGTTTCCAAAGTCCAACACAGTCGAGAGAGACAGAGAGAGAGTAAGTGAGAGAGAGTGGGATTTTTTTTTTCTTTTTTTACCCAAAGGCACTTCAGCTATAAATATCATACCGGCAATTCTCTGATTTGCCAATGAAGGCTGACAGAGGAGGGAGAAGGATGCAGGGTCTTGCTCAGTTCTTGAGCTGTTTTAAATTCATTCACCGATGGGGAAGGGGTGGGGGTGGGGGTGGGAGGGTGGGGTGAGAAACTGAGGGAGGAATAGGGTTGGCTGTGTCATTAATTTTCCATGTAGGGGGATGAAATAACATTAACATCTCTTTCTCTCTGAACTTCTATAAGTCAAACAGTTATTATTACTCAAAAAAAGCAGCAGCCACCACGCAAACACAACGCACACACAACGCACACACAACGCACACACAACGCACACACAACGTACACACAACGCACACACAACGCACACACAACACACACCGTAAGTAGACACGCGCATCCTATTATTTTCCTGCCACACAGATGATCGTGTTTGTGTGTTTGTCTCTGCATGTGTGTGTGTGTGTGTGTGTGTGTGTGTGTGTGTGTGTGTGTGTGTGTGTGTGTGTGTGTGTGTGTGTTTGGATGTCACAGCCCGGACAGACACTTCAGTTTTAATAAAGCAGAGGCCTTTCAGCACTCTGGCGGATCCTGCTGTAATCTCTTCTAAACAGGTGTTGTGATTAGCCTCTGCCGTGAGCAGCATCCTGACACTTGGATAGGCAGGGCCAACCATGCACACAACCATCGGCTACCACTCAGGAGACAGATTTAACTGCCTGGTGCTTGGCAAGCGCACTCCTGCCACCCCAATACAATGCTCTCCGTCGAAGTTCTGCTAGAAATGTATTTTTTTTTTCTGTCGTAAGCCAAATAATTATGTCTTTTCTTTACTATATTCTCGTTGATTCTCTGCGCGCTGATGCAGCACCACATGCGAAAGCGTCAGCACTGCCGGGCACGGCGCTTCATTTAAAGGGCATAGTCGGCGTATCGCAGCTGAAAGGCATGGCTGTTTGTGTTACGGGCTATTCATCAACATATTACAATATTAATATTTTAAACTTAAAGTTTACATTTTTAATCGTCTGCGGTATAAAGAAAATAACCACTCAACTTGCGTTGCTGTCAAATTAGGAATAATCCTCTTCCCAGAACATCTGCATTAGAGACTTTTGCTAATTAAATCACAATGTTGTGAGAGCCCGTTTGTGCTTGGAGTTTCAACCTAAAAATTAGGCTGATTTTTACTTGCATATATTTACTTCTTACTTGTCAGTGTCTGACAACAGCTTTCTTTTTACTCCACAGTAATTATAGTGTATTCAGCCTTTTCATTAAATACCTTGCGAATTATATTGACTAAATAAATAAATATATGATTTGTATCCACATTTTACTAGAATAGATGAAATTGAAGAAACAGCAAAGAATTCTGAAAGAAATTAGCGGAACATCAGGGTTCCTTTTTGCTAATACTCAATAATTATTAAATAATAATAATAATAATTATTGAAAAGAAACTCCTTTGATCCAACTGAACATGACGTTTCAGGTTTCAGATGAAGAACTAAAATATGAGCACCCGCAGTGGATGCAGTATTGCATAAAACAAACTCGCAGATAGAAAAGTAAAAAGTGAATGTTGATGGTTTTCTGGGATCTCAATCATCTGTGAGTGTGACACTGGATTAAAATATTACTAATCTCCTGATAATCTCGTCACGTATTGCTAGCTGATAAGTGTTTTTCGCAGCACTAAAAATCACAAAGAAAACTGTAAAGAATCTCGACTGACACGCTGACAGGAAAGAAATATATTACATGGGTATGATGGATGACTATACGTTCTCGAAGGCAGCAATATGTCTGCAAGCTGTTTTTAATGGATTTTCGAAAACAAATGTGAGTTTATGACTTCCCTGAGATAATTAAGGCAAACCTGCACTAGAACAGAGTATATTAGTTTCTGACTGTAGAAAATACAGTGGTGGGTTTAGAGCTTTTATGACAATGGGAAAAAAAAATGAAATAACACTGTTATTGCACTTAAATGTTTTGCACAAAAATGCTCAAGGCACCATATCCCAGACACAAATTAAGTGTCTCATTGTGAGTTAAATTACTTCTCTATGGTACAAAAAACAAACAATGGCACCAAGAACTGAATCTAATAAGCAAATAAACAATTTTTGTTTGAATAATTTAACCATCGATTGAATACTTTATACTGAAATTTTGATAGCAAAGAATTTATAGTACAATAGCATTGAAATATTTCACTTTGAAAACTGAATGTATGTGGTTTGAATTCCTCTCTTTATAATTTATAATGTGTTATTTTAAATCGTGCAATTTCACGAACTGATCGGACCATTTTATTATTTATTAGTTGTTGTTTTTTTAAGATTCAAATTTCACAGTTTGGTGTTGCGTTTCTTGTTAGTCTCAAATCCTCATCGCCTATTTTTGCCTCCATCTAGATGTAGTTGACCTCTTATCCAGACCCTCAACTTGTGTCTAGGATGTGCTGCTTTAAGCATTTTTGTGCAAAACATTTTAGTGTCAATGTTTCTCCATTGCCATTAATGGCCATAAAAAATATGAAACCCACCAACCACTGTATTTGTAACAGTCTGTTCTTCTCCCTTCCTTTTCATACGCTTCTGTCACGCGATCACAATTCAACCAAAATACCAGCAGGTCCGCTCTGACCGAGCGCGCTGGATAACTCAGTAGCAAAATAACTTAAGACTTTTGTGTGGGGTAAAAAGTAAGTGTTTGGTCTGAGCAGGAAAATGTGTTTTCAAGTGCCAGGAGACACGCTGCATTCCCGTCCCAAATTACATTCTGAGGTTAGGTCGCAGCGCTGGTCGCTTTGTCAGTCCGCGGCCGCGCTGCCGTCCATTACATGCTTGTCTGAGTTAGTGGTGAGACCGAATGCTTCGCTAGTCCGAGGCTACGCTAGCGCGGGGCCTCTGCGCCGTGTTAAACGCTATTCTGTGTTTGCTTAGGGAGCGTGAGGCTGTTAAATACTACAGTAGACTTAAGCATTGGGACTTTCCTCGTGTTAAATACTAAAGTAGTCTTTGTTAGCATTGAGAGCCAATGTGTGCGAAGCTAAATGCTAGTCCTCTGTCAATCCTGGGAATGGGGAGAGTCGATGTTCGGTTCGGGGGGACGTGGGCTTCTCTGTGTTTTCAAACCGAAGAGCTTTCAGTGCTCAAGGGGCCGCTGCTTGTTAGCTATTGAGGGACCTGCCTTTACATTCTGTTAGTGTCAGGAGAATTTTTTATGCCGCGTCTCTGCTATAGAGGTTGCCGACTGTGCTGTCCACGCTCGCAGCTTTCAGCGATGTTTAAAGAATAATGTTTGATGTTACATGCTTGAGCATTATGCTCATAAAACTGTTATTTCTGAAGTCTGAACACAGTGCAAACACCAAGAAATCAATGTGTAGATTAATTTTCCGAGTCATTATACTTTAAATACTTCAAAAGCTTTTGTAACATCAACAGCTCCCTCCCTTTCTCTCTGGATATTCATCGGCTGTGTTACTTCTGCCGGTCAAGTGACAGCGGCTTCCTCTCCCAGGCTATAGGTGTTTGTTTGTAAGTGGCTTTCCTGAGCTAATTCTTTGTTAGCGGATGGATTTGGAGCCGTGTTTGTTAGCACTGGGGTTTGCAGAACATCTGCTGAGCATTTACACAGCCTGCAGCTGAACTGCAACAGAGAATGTGTTCTGTGTACCAGTGGAGCATTTTAGTGCAGTTTTAGTGTTTTACAGGCCCATGTTTAGTGTGCCTACCTTTCATCCCTCTAACATACTAACCTGCAGTGTTTAGTTAATACTAATTACGCTGATACGGTCCAACATTTTCCGGTGGGATTTAGCTTATGAAAGCATCCACTGTACCTGAGGTGACCTTCCTTTGCCTGGATTGTATGAATTTTTAAAACACCAGAAAGGCAGTCTATCACCCCATATGCACTTTTTATTCAGGGCATGTATTAAATATAACATCCCATGCTAGACTACTATAACTTGTATTCAGATAGTCTGGTATGTTGTACCACATTGGTTTTAATCAACACCCTTTTTGCACACTTTTACAAAAGCAGGACAATTTTATAAATGATGATAAGGATGGCTCTTTTGCATTTAATGGCTAGTTCACATTACATAACTTAAGCCCTGATTTAATTATCGTTAAAACCATTCAAAGTCACCCAAAACATCAAAAGTGATTTATTTTTTGTTTATTTGTCATTCATTGGAAAATTTTTGAAAGGTCAGTTTATTGGTTTGTTATTTATAATTTGCATGTTTGTTTTGATTTTATTGTCAACGATGAAGCACAGATAAATTAGTATAAGAATTATTTTATGAGTTAAAGTCAAAGTCAAGCCTCTCAGGTTTTGCATAGGGGGCCCCCCAAAAAGCTAGAACCGGCCCTGCCAGCCAGTGAATCTTAATGTTGGAGGAGAATGCGATGAAGAGACCTCATTGCAGTCTTATTATGAATAGGGGATGAAGAGGAGTAAGTAATTAAATAAGACACATCATAGCACAGTATTCTTCTTTCAACTCTCGTCCCAAATTCGTCCCGAAATGATGTTCTATCCTCCCCGATCCTATTTTTCAGCCCCCCCCGTGGACGATGTGACGTTCTTAAACTCGAGCACTGGGACCAAAGTTCTGGTTGCAGCTCGGTTGTTATGGATGTTTGCATGAATAAACATAACACATAACTGATCCGCATGGGGGAAATAGTCGAGACGTGTGCAAACAGGCTACTATGTGATAATATGTGCCAACGACAACATCAACACGGCCGCGTCCCCTCTCGCGTGTGTTTTCTTGACAAAAGCTCGTGGTGTGTGACCCCCCTGTCGCCGATCAGCCGCGTGGTGTGAAAACCACAACAACACTGTGTGAACAGTGCAGCGATCTGACAACTATGAAAGTCATGTGTGAAGTTGGCTTTAGTGTCCAATGACACTTTGATATCTGTAACTTTATTCCGAAACTGAATGCAAACATCGGGGCTTTTAATGCTTTAATAACACTTTCCTTTAATGCTTTTAGTGTTAAGACATGTCAAAATGTCAGGAAATGTTGTAAAATGTACCGACTGAGTCGCTTTTCACGTGAGAAATTCTCCGTCTAATTATTTGGACAGCAGCTAATTATTATGCTTTCTCATACATCCCTCCTCAGAATCCCGCATTCAATATTCACGTGGATTCCTGCGTGGTGAATGAGACAGTCATGAACTGAAGTTCAAGTATTTACCAAATTACTTTGAGATGTTAAACGTGCCTGAAACCTCAGGTGCTTGGAAGAGACTGTACACTTTGCAGCCAGTGATGTTTGATAGTCCATTCACCAGAATAATGGGGTTTCTCAACCCCATTATTCTGCATTTGTAGTGCTGCCGCTATAACTCTTTTGCCTTTTTTTTTTTTTTTGGTAACTTCACTTTGTTGACACAGAACTTATTTTGCCATGCTAGTTTTCTTGCACTTTTGTGCAGACTTAAGTGAGATGGTACTTAGCAGCATCTGGGGGCCGTACTTTGTCAGGCCAACTTAATGTAGCTGCGCCATCCAAACTGACCTACTGCATTAAATATTAATATAGCACATTGCTGGCCTCATCATCATCGTCCTCCTTACCGCCGTCTCTTTCTCATTATTCTGCATACTAGCTCCATCCTCTTCTTTTGTGCTGCCCCATGTCATGTACTCTTCTACCAGCCTTTCAATTATTGCTCCTTAGACGCTGGCTGCGTATTTCTCTCTTCATCCACCTTCACTTCTCGTAGGACTCAGCTCCTCCCCCTGTAAGCCCACATGACTCCTTCTCCCAATGATTTCTAGAAATGTGTCAGTTCCTCTCTCATTAGCCTGGATCTCTACAGCTTTTTCCACACTTTTATACTTTCTTCACTTGATTGCTGTAAACAAAAATTAAATTTGACATAAAGTAGCATGTGTCTGTGTGTGTGGCGAGAGAGAGAGAGAGAGAGAGAGAGGTAGAAAAAGTGGGATGATGTCTTGCTCTATGTGGTGTATTATTTAATGGTATGCTGGCTCATGAGTTAAGCTATATTTTGAGGGGCCTTTGTGGATGCACACGTGTGTGTGTGTGTGTGTGTGTGTGTGTGTGTGTGTGTGTGTGGATGCTCTGTGCATGCACGTGGGTGGATGTGAACTACATGAAGTTCACTGTATTTGTATAATTGATGCACAATGTCATCAGTAAATCTCTAGGTAGAGTATGTGGGTTATAATGTGGAAAATACGTTTGTGTGTGTGTGTGTGTGTTATAGTTGTGCATTATTCATACGTGAGCTCCTTGGTGGACTTGTGTGATTTGATGAGAAGATGCAGGTCTGTGTCAACGTCTCTTTTTATCTTTTATAATTCAGTAACCACCAGAAACTATCATCTTCCCCTTTCACCTCTTAGTCTTCTAAAAAGACTCATTTTCAATTCTCCTCCTCTCCTCTCCTCTCCTCTCCTCTCCTCTCCTCTCCTCTCCTCTCCTCCTTATATGAAGGTATTTAAAAGAAAGTGTATGGGTTATAACACGATGACATGTGTAAATATTAAACATGTTAAAAGCATGTTAGGAACATGTATGGCATGTTGCACCAGCGCTGCAATATCTCCAGCCTGTCAGCACAATTGTCTTCACTTTGTGAGTCTGTGTGTGTGTGTGTGTGTGTGTGTGTGTGTGTGTGTGTGTGTGTGTGTGTGTGTGTGTGTGTGTGTGTGTGGGCGCAAATATGATCCCTCACAATTTGACATCAGCTGTGTTTTTGTTGGATGTTGGGTTCATTAGAAGCGGTTTTGATGTACTTTGAATCCTTTGAGCTCAGACTACAGAGTGTTGGGCCGATTTATCCCAGATTCACCTCTCCTGACAATCAAGAGGAGAAATCAGGACTGAGGCCTCGGTGAGGACCGATGTTGTGAGGGGTTTACATATCCAGTCTTATACCTCGCATCGGTGAAGGTAACACAATGTGTGTATTTGTTTTAAGGCTGGATCTAATTATTATTTTCATTATTGAGTTAAGTATAAATCAAATTTTTTTATTCATAAAATCCACACAGCTCAAGGTGACATATTAAAAAAAAAACTTGATGTGTCTAACCAGCAGCAAAAAAGAGCAACAAATCATCACATCGAGAACCAGCAGAACAGTTTGGCTTTTTTGCTTGATCCTGGTTTATTATATTATATTATAGCTGGATAATCATACAGGTTTCAAACCTTCAGGTTAGCCAAACAGATTTGGAAGAGAAAACAAAGACGAAGTTGTTAACTGTCACAGTTAAGGAACGACTTTCTGGTTCACCTACTGTACTTCACATAGTTGTGCACACACAGATTTCCTGTGCAATGAGGAGAAATTACTGACATTTATCTTTTATTAATACACAATTAAATGTCCCAAGCGTTATGTGAGCATTCCTACTCTATGGGAAACCAAGTATTTGTGCTAAATGATGCTTCGACCTGTCATTAGGCCCTGCAGTGGGTATCAGGCTGTACAGTCATCCATCTTCTTGGCTTGGCCTTCTATCTGCATTGTAATTGTGAGGCTAACCAGGATTGGCTGGCCCAACTGGCTTGATAGACAGTTTCATCTGAATGCCACAGTCCAGCTGTCATCTCCGCTTATCCAGCCAGAAGTCTTACGTATAGTTATTACTTATATCAGAAAACCTTTCCACACCATTCTCTGACCAAATGCACATTTAAATGACAGTAATAATTTTATTTATATCGCGCCTACTGTGACAAAGTGCTTTACAAACAAGAACAATTCAAAGATCTCAGTCAACAAATTGAAATAACACATAAAACAGCAGAAGTAAAAAATAAATAAAAATGAAAGTACACAAATAGAACAAACTAAATAAGTAATATTTAAGTTAATAAAAAGAAAAAAGCCGAACAGTAAAAGTGAGTCTTGGGAGCTGATTGAAAAGAGGGCAGTGAGTTTTCTGGCCGAGTTCCTCCGGTAATCTATTCCAAGGGATTGGAGCTCTAACACTAATGCCCTGTCACCCTTGGTCTTCAGCCTTGACCGGGAAATAGCTAACATGGCCTTATCAGAGGACTTCAGGCTACGGGTTGGGACCTAAGGAATTACAAACCCAGCCAGGTAGCAAGGTGCCGTACCATGCAGGGCCTTAAAAGTCAAGATTACGATTTTTTTAATTCATTCTTAAACGAACAGGCAGCCAGTAAAGGGAGGCTAACATGGGAGCGATACGATCATGCTTTCGTGACGTGGTTAATCGTCTGGCGGCCGCGTTTTGGACACCCTGGAGCTGTGTTATCACGTATACTGGCCAAGCCACGTAAACACAGCATGACAGTAATCCAGACGAGAAGTGATAACAACATGAAAAACTCTTTGAAGATCAATAAACGTAATAAAAAAAGATCTCATTCGAGCGATATCTCTTAAGTGGGGAAAAACGCGACCAGATAGCTTTTTGACACGAGACTGGAGATTGAGGTTGTGATTTAAAATAATACTGAGGCTCTTAACAGTATAGGTAAAACATGCTATACTGTCCTTGAATCCTTCCCTCGCCAAAGGAAAGAGCAGATACTCTACTACATATATCTACATTGCACCCGTTTGGGCTAACCTACAGCGGCTGGACCCCGCGGGTTTGGAAGGCAGCTTCATCTGCATGCCACGCCCCCTTCAGTAGTCCTGCCACCATCACTGTATTTCTGCACAGCCAAATATCCTGGCTTCAATAATCTGGCTAAGCTGTTGTCTTCTCCGCAGCCGATCTGCTCCTCTGACTGCTCATATGATCTCGGTGGATCTTTGTTGCAGTGTGGTGATTTAAAAGAGCACAATATAATGATAACCAGTAATCCTCAAAACCACATAAATGTGACTCATGTTATTGTAAGACACACAAATTATCCTTTAAACAATTACCAGGTTGTTTTTTCTCGACTGATTCATTGTTAAATCGATTGTTTCTCCGCTGATTTATATGCAACTGTCGGTTGTAGTCCTGCCTGTGTGAGGGAGTGGGCGGCTGCATGTTAGTATCTGTGCTTGCGTGTCCGTGTTATCTGGGTAAAACTGTGGATGTGCCTGTTGCCGCACAAGGAGAGATTTTTGTCTTTTTTTTTTTTTTCTAAACCTGAGTAAAGTATAAAGTCACACACACACACACACACACACACACACACACACACACACACACACACACACACACACACACAGATGGAAACAGTGAGATAGATCTTTTTGAAGTACAATTTCATCCTCTCTCCTTCCCACTTTTCTCTCTTTTTGTGTAGCGGTGAAGGGAGGGGAGTTAAATCTCTGCGGGGCCTGCTTTATGTGTGTGATGGCCTGAGCTGTGAGCTTTTTGTTAAACTGAGGGACAACACAAGAGGCACAATATAGGTTTTAGACACACACGCACACACACACGCACGCACACACACCTATAAACACATGCAGGGGGATGTGGTGGGGGGGGGGGGGCAGAGAGACGGGAGCTGACAGATGATTCTCCATGTGTGTTTATGAGGGCTTTGATGTTTAATGTGTCACGTTCTTTGATGCCCTCTGTGGAGGGGGTGTCAGCGCATGTTTGTGTGCATGTGCCTCGCGCGCACGTGTGTGTGTGTCTGTGTGTGTGTCTGTGTCTGTGTGTGTGTGTGTGTGTGTGGGGGATAAAGAGGGACCTTGCGAGGAGGTTTGATGTTTGTGTCTCTTTTAGTTTTTTTCTCCCAAGACTCTCACTCCTTTTCCACCTCTTCCTGCAGCAGGTATCTCAATCTCACTCACAGGACTGGAACATTTTTCTTCTCCATCTTCTTCTCCCCTGCAGCCTTTTCTTCTTCTCCCTGTCTGCTCCTCCTCTCTCCTCTCTGGTGGATGGGCTGCGTCGCTGTCTATTTGTTGTGTCCCCAGGGGGAAACTCAGCTTACGCTTTATGCAAACATACATTCAGCAATCATTAGCAACTTCTTTCACACTCACTTTGGGTTTCATTCTGTTTAATCGCTGCTTTTTGCATTTCGGAACGCTTGCCGCTGCCTCTCGCTCTCACGCTGACCCCCAGTTTTCCTCCGATGCTGAAACTAAATGATGTAACTGTACAAGGCATTGGGAATTAATGCTGGTTTATGTCGAGGATATCCTCCGACTTCCAATAATACCGCTGTAAAATGCCGCCATATCTTTTGTAGTTAGTGTACCACAGAAAGATTATGTTCAGCAATAATGACCGTGATTGTCTTTTCCTGTGGTACATTTAATACATTAAGCCAGTTCAATAATACAGCCTCAGACACAATGAGAAAACAGGAAGGGCGTTGTTATTTGCCTAAATTAGGTTTGGAGACATAAATGTATGGCTGTTGTTTTATGGGCTCCTGAGCGTCGGAGTGAATCAAGCCTGTGAGTTATGAGGCCGTTATCGCCGCCCAGTAGGGCCCTCCTGTTGCCAGCAGTCACTCGCTCTTGCAGTGGAGTCTGACTTGTTGACTCAATCTCTCAGTATCTCTTCCTCGCTTTCCCATTTCCCCTCGTTCGTTCTTCTAACGCTTACACTCTCGCTTATCTCAGCCATACTCCGGGTCTGACTCACTGATTACAAAATGGAAAATGGTTTTAATTCCACCAGGTTTTTTGAGTCTGATTTGCACTCACTCCAGCTCTTGTTTTTTCTTTCTTTCTTTCTTTCTTTCTTTCTTTCTTTCTTTCTTTCTTCTCTGCAATTAATTCAGTTCTTCATACAAATCTGCTGACTGTCTCTGCTGCCGGCCTGTTTGTCATTGCAGGATGAGAAGTCCACGTTCTTCCAGTTCGGCGCCGCTCTGCAGCAGGAGGCTCTGCTCATGCTCTCCATTATGGAGGAGTATGACTGGCATGTTTTTTCTATCGTCACTTCCAAGTTCCCCGGGTACCAGGATTTCATCAGCACACTGAAGATAACTGTGGATCACAGGTAATTAATACACACACACACACACACATACACACACACACACATCTTTAACCTTTATATTTACGGCGGCAGACGAGATTAAGTACCTTGTGTATTTAATGGTGTATTGTTACAGCTTTGTGCGCTGGGACCTGCAGAGTGTGGTGACTCTAGATGCTGTAGATGGCGACCCAAACTCTAAATCACACATTGCACTCAAGAGGATCCAGAGTCCTGTTATACTGCTGTACTGCTCCAAGGATGAGGCTGTGTGAGTGTATTTCCTATTTTTCTGTGTCTGTCGGTCTCTCTGTCACACATTGCCAAATTACTGCAGTGAATCTTTATTAACTGTCCGACTCTACTCCTTCACAGGTACATACTCGAGGAAGCTCGTTCCTTGGGCCTGATAGGAGCTGGTTACATCTGGATTGTGTCCAGTCTCACCACTGGCAACCCAGACTTTACCCCCGAGGTAGTGAGGCCCCATATGTGCTAACAGGTGGCCACTTCTGAGTGGTTTCAGTTCAGACGTTCAGTGTTTTTAATGCCAAGCTTTTTGCCGGTCATCTGCGACCTCTCCTGTCTGTAACTCATCTCCTTTATTCTCTGCAGATATTCCATGTGGAATACAGCAATAAAGAAATACTGGAATTCTGAAGGAAACAAAAATCTATTTCGCAGAATCTCTAAAGCGTTCTAACATGTTATATATGGTTTGCTGACAATTTGTTATTTTATACGGGGTGCCTGACTATTTTGCAGTTTCCAGTTAACCAGTGGAAACTACAGGTTGTTATGTTCCCTGCCAAGAAAAAGCTTTAGAGGTGCTGGAAAGCAGATTTTGTTTCCTGCGGACTGAACTAGACTCGCTGTTTCCACATGTTTGCAGTCTTTATGCTAAGCTAAGCTAACTGTCTAACCAGACAAATATTGTGGTATCAATCTTCTCATCTGTTCAGAAAGCGAATAAGCATATTTCCCAAAATGTCGAACTATTCCTTTACGCCGTATTAACATATCATATTTTTAGTTTACTGCTTTGTTTACATTCCTCTCTCTCTCTACCTGAAAACATTTGCTTAGCCCCTAAACAGGATGTTTGACAGCATTATATACACATTCACTCTCAAAAAGAAAAACAGCAAGGTAGCTCTTATCCAAATAGGATATGAATATGTGCATAAATAATTCAAAGTATAATCAGCTCAAGTGTTCCCCTCACATTAAAACTCAAAATATCTCCAATTTTTGTTTACCTTTTCTCAAAAGCCTCTCAAATGTTTATCATCCTCTTTTCCCTGTCCATCATCCTGAAGTCCCTTTTAATGTTGTGTTTTTATGCCTCTGTTTTCAAAGATCTGATTCAACATTTTGTGGCAAAATAAAGTAAAACAAAATAGTGTAGGGTAGATTGACAGACTAGCGTGCTGGCTTTTTTTTTAATGTTTGCTCAGTCTGGTTTAAAGAGACAAACTTAGTCAGCTATTTGGTTTCTCAATTATTTCCTTTTGACAGTTTCAAGATAGAGGCAATACCTGAATGAGCAGTTCAGTTGGTGGACATACAGTCTGCTCTCACTTGATATCCAGATATGAGTTATTTCAGGAAGGCACATAAAACCAATAAATCATCTGCTTGACACTTTTGAGAGATATGGATGTTAAAAACTGGGGTAAAAAAATAAAAGTCAAATTGAATCCATCACACCATATGTGCCACCTCTCAGATCTCCTCTCCTTCCCTCTCAGGTGTTTCCCCTGGGTATGATCTCCGTGTCCTATGATGACTGGGAGTACCCGCTGGACACGCGGGTGCGCGATGGGGTGGACATCATTTCCTCCGCAGCCACCGCCATGCTGCGGGAGAAGGGGGAGCTGCCAGAAGCCCAGAGCAGCTGCTACAGCACACCGTCAGACAGGAGCCCCGGGAAGCTCCCACCTAGCGCCCTGCGCAGGTGTGTGTGTGTATGTGTGTGAGAGTGTGAGAGTGTGAGGAGATCAAGGTCTGGGGACTTGCATAACTCTGCTCGTCTTTGTAGCTGGGTGTTGAGCCGTGTTACATAAGTCCTTTTTTAATGCACTAATGAGAGGGCTAGAACGCAGAGAGGAAGTACAGATGACAGAAGTGTTAAACACTGTGATGTCTAATGACATTTAACACTATTAGCTGTTGTGTACATGGCTGCTCTGTGTTTGAGCTGCCTTAGCCGAGCGGCAATAAATTTCAGGCAGACCTCCGTGTTGTTACTGCCCTGTGTTAACTAGAGCCTACCATGCGTCTGGTGTGTGTGGGTGTGTGTGTGTGTGTGTGTGTGTGTGTGTGTGTGTGTTCATGTGTAGTTCTGTGTGCGCACCTTACTTCACATGACTGGATGTCATTAAGTCAGGATTAAAGCAGCTTTTACTAGCTTTGTTCTCGCTCTCTTTTTTTCTTGTTACGGAGTTCTGTGGCAGTATGCGTTGGTAGGTGTGGGTGTGTGGGTGTGTGGGTGTGTGGGTGTGTGGGTGTGTGTGTATGTGTGTGTGTCTCTACATGCACATATGCATACCAGTATGAGTGTATGTACTCCTCTCTGAAGTCTCTGTGATGAGGAAACAGTCAAATCTTTAGAAACCAGAAGGGGGAACGGGCCCAGACACACATTCCTACTGAACATCCATCGTAAAGGCACAGATACTGAATCTGTTTGCAGCTTTGCTTCCTTTCAGGGTTTTTTGGTGTGATATTGTGACTACGTACATCTTGAATATGAGGCATTCGGTGACTAAAATATGATTATTAATTCAGACACTGACGCTAAACTGACTGAATACATGGAGGTCAGGTTGCTAGGCTCTGCACAGCCATGATGACTTATGAGTTGCCTCATTAGAATGAGAGCCACAGTGTGATTTTCACCAGTATGGCTTTATTATCCCATTTCTCTCTATTAGCCCATTACATTATATATGAAAGCATATACAATACCAGCACTGTTGACAGGTTGATCCAATATAACTCAGGCCTCAACAGGAGCTCAGACCTTTTTCGGAATAATCTTTTCCTCATTCTGTCAGAGGTACCTCATTTTTAACTTATTGAATGTAATTTGCATATTTGTCAAAACAACTGCAGCCAATTTTTGTGATAATAAACTGACAGGTTGGATTTCCCTACCCCGATTTGCAAGTGGCGAGGCTGTGATCAGAATTCTGCATACATTAGTCTAGATACAATCTTGCCGCAGTGTGTATAAACAACGTGAGGTGGAGAGGAGTAGGACAAAATAATCTGGCACTTAAAAGTCATTATCAGTACCGTTGGATTCCGCGTCATTCTTGCCTGACAGGCATTAGTATCCCAGACTCTAATTCAGCTTATTTGGTCTTCACAATGGCACAGGGTTTTATTTAGGTTTGTCCTGGTCGTAGATTTCGAAAGGTTATTCTTTTTGATGGAACCACTGTACCATGCAAACCCCTAAGCTGTCACTGTTTTCTGAAAAGATGCTCCCTGCCACAATACAGAAGTTGAGAAGAGCCTCGTCTCCTTCTTTATTCATACCTTTAGAAAGTGCTGGCACAATGGCCACTAAAGCACTTCAATAAAAGGAAAATGTTCTGCACATAGTAGTAAGTGGACCCACATTTGAAAGATGCTATTTGCAATAGCAGGTCATATTTATTTTCCGGTGATGTGGCTAATGCTGCTATTAAAACGGGCATTGGATTTCCAGGCAATGCAAATCATTTTGCATGCAGTAATTTAAAAGCCACTGAACCCCTTTTTAATGTAGCCAGACATCTTATTTTCTTGACATCACGCAGGATCACAAAATGACAGGAATAGACATATAAGTATGAATATATGAAGAATAATCTGCCTGTTTCCCATGCCTTAAAAACACACCAGCCTCATCCGTTTACATCAAAATCTTCTCCCAAAAATGGTAACAAACCTGAAATAGGAGGAGACAGCAGTTTCCCAGAATAGACTGCAACATGTTTCCGCTATACAGTATGTATTCAGCTGTGCCAACGCACTGTGACAAGGGCATCACCTGCTGCACCACGAATGTTTTTCAAACACAAAAATATATAATTGTCCTGACATGTCACTAATAGCATTTCAACCTATAATGACAACGGCAGGTTGAGTTATGCAGCACAGGGAAGTCTCTTATGTGTAACCTTGTAGGTTTATGTTTAATTATTTGTGTTTCTGAGAGAGGGTATACCCACGGCAGAGATGTTTGGGATTTTTGCAGTGCCTGCATGCGAGGGAGACAGGGACCTTTTTATTTACTCTTTACTCCGTGTGAGTGGAGCCTGCTTCAAAAGAGCTCAGGCCTGTTTCCAAGTCTTTGTGAAAACAGATGATTAATATCCCTCTCTCTAATCCACTCTCCAACAACGATATTTACGTGTGTCGGAGTGCAATTATTATAGTTTTCACCTGCAGGGCGCGTGCCAAGCAGCACTCAAAAGATTCTCTTCATGCTCTGACCGCCTCACACAATCATAATCTTATCTTTTTTTGACTCATTGTTTTAGAACAATGAAACTGTGAATCTGTGAATACTTAAAGCGTCTTTTGAATGCATCTATTAAATTCTTTATAACAATAAGGATGATAATTATTTTTTTATTGGCTTATAAGATCAAATTTCATAATGCTTCCTAATTGCTGGTTACTCACTGACATTTTTAGATTTATGGATAATTCTTCAATTCTTCAAGCAAACAATGACCACTCAAAGTGACCTGTAACCAGCTAGTAATGTATCATATTTGCCTGTGCTTCAAGACTTTCATCATCTCATTTAAAGCACCCAATGACAACGTATGGGTAACTTATGATCACATTATTATGCATTATGACAGTGATTATAATGCATGATTTAAAAAAAGCTTATAATGATTATAATGTATTGCAACTATGGTAATTACAGTAATACACTATGATCTTTGAAAAAAATTATAATTATATGGTATTATGATTAGCATTGTAAAATGCTTTATAATGTGTTATGATTGCTATTATAGAGCATTATGACAGTTTAATATGAGTGCTTATAACTATAATAATACATAGCTATAAGAAGGTTATAACACATTATAAGTATGTTTATAATGCATTGAAGACATGGGCGTCATAGAAAGCGCTACCAAACAAATATATGTAGAAAAGTGGCCTTTTAAAATATTCTATTTTGGTCGGATGATATTTCAGTCATTCGGCATCACCCGTGGAAACCATGTTTGACACCGTGTCAAAATGAATCAAACTATTTGTAATAATACAGAACACAAGGCATCTACAAAAAAAAGTTGGTTTGGGCAGCCGCTGTCTCTCTTGTTTTTTGGCCTTTTTAGTAAACTTCCTTAGACAGGCCTCTTTTCCCCCCGGTGGGAATTCATGCTATCATCCCAGTCGTAACACTCAGAACATCCTCGCCTTCTGAGAATTGTTTTACTGGAGCGAGTGTATCCTTAATCCCATATCACTGAGAGTGATACTGCTTCATTTACTCCTCTCTGCTGCTTCCCTTTTAGCGAATGTGTAAATGTTTCAGCGAAAGGATCTGTTTGCGTATGCAAGAACACTGTTGTGAGTAAGAGAGTGAGGGCAGCCTAGTTGCACCAGTGACTTGTCTTTCAGGCGTATATCTGTGGAGAAATCAATGCAGAATGCTGATTGGAGAGATATGTGGCCTCTGACTCTTCCCACTCCTACACACAAAGAGACGCTCACACACACACATAAACACCCAGGCATGCATGCACACACAGTGGGTGAAGACAGCATTGATTTGAAGAGGATACTCTTGCAGTGATTATAGAGCGCTTTACTTGTTATTTCAAATGTATATGCTCTTGTGCACACATACATACAAAACATATTCAATCAGATGCAAAACAAAAGCAAATAACAGCTTCCTGCTCTCTTTTTTCCCCTATTTGTTTCAGACACATGATGCATGTATGGAATGATGGACGCGACTTATCCTTTACTCCAGATGGTTACCAGGCCAACCCCAAATTGGTTGTCATCGTCCTGAATAGTGAAAGGAAGTGGGAGAAGGTAACAAATGAACACAGCGGTTTTTGCAAAAGAGCACGGAAATTAAAAAGTCTAAACACTTTAATTAAGATGGTATCCCTGATTTTGTTTTTGTGTGTCTGCGCACACACACACACACACACACACCCACACACAGATGGGCCGCTGGGAGAACGGGACGTTGTCATTGATGTTCCCAGTGTGGCCGAGGTATAACTCCCACGGGGATGAGGATGCAGACGAAAACCATCTCTCCATCGTCACCCTGGAGGAGAAACCTTTCGTCATCGTCGACAATGTGGACATCCTCACCGGCACCTGCATGAGAAACTCTGTGCCCTGCCGCAAGCACGTCAAAGAGTAAGTAGACAAGCAAACACCCAGCAGCACCCCACTGCTCATACAACCTCAATGTTGCTAAGAAAAGGCTCAAATCCCTCAACTGGAGGGGGTTCAGGAGGTCAGACAGGTATGGAAGTCCTCGATATCAGATGTCAGTTTCCTCCACTAGTTCAACTATTGAAAGCCAAAGTGCTCACTAGTTAACTAGTTGAGGTGTCTTCTGACTTTACTAGTTCAACTATTGAAAGCCAAATTTCTCACTAGTTGCACGAATGAGCTACTAATTTACTAGTGAGGCTCAAAATGTTTACTGATTGACTAGGTGTCATTTTGACCTGACTAGTTAACTAGTTACACACACTTTATCTTACTTGTTGACTAGTCAAGACAAAAATGCTGACTAGTTGACTTGTCGGGGTCTATTTTGACGTTACTAGTTTGACTAGTGATGTATGACAGATGCAGCACTTCATTAATTAACTAGTAAGGTAAAATCAACCCTAACCAGTGGACATTTTAGCCTGTACTGTTAACGAGTAAACATTTTGAGCCTCACTAGTTAACTAGTAAGGTCTAAATAGACTACTACTCAGCATTTTTTATTTTGTAAACTGCAACATGCAACCATTAGTTAACTAGTTACAGATCCTCAGGCCAACATGTTAACTAGTGTGCAACATGCAAATGGGGAAGGCGGGATAGTGACAAAATCCTTCGATCTGATTGGTAGGTATTTTTTCACATTATTTCACTAATTCAACTAGTGGAGGAAATTGACGTCTGATATCAAGGATACGGAATAAATTCTCAAATGGCATTCCATAGACAGGCACTTCTTCTTATTTAAATAACGAAGGAGGCATACAAAAGTTGTTTCTTGATCTCAGGAAAGCATCTGACACTCAATTAGTTCCCCTGTAATCTTCCCACTAGTCTTTTCTACTTTTCTGTAGAAAGAATGATACCTCTCAAACTAGTCTCAATTTGCCTAAGAACATACTCGTCAATCAGCTGACCTTTGCTTGTCCACTTTTGTTCTACAAGGCTTCATACTGGGCCCACTCATTCTTACTTTATATAATAATGACTCATCTTCTGTTTGTCCTCGAGACTGAAATCCAAATGTATGTGACTGACAATCTAATATAATCACATGGTGGTGCTGAAACACAAGTTAATGCTGAACTCACAATCTCAATGGTCCATGTTAAAACTTGGTCGTCACTATATTTTCTTTACCAAGACAAGTAGGCCTCGTGTAGCCCCAGGTGTGTTTTCTCAGGAGAAAAGACACAGGTATTGCATTGTATGCAAATCACATTAACTGCAGCTAATTTCAGATTCATGTATTACGACTCTACACGTCAGCGTAGGCAGCCAAGATGTACATCAGTGATTTTCCCTGCCATTACTCACTATTTTGTGTTCTTTATCAGTGTTGTACAGGAGTAAAACTCCTTTCCAACTATTGTCAGAGAGTTTAACAGATACCGGCAAAGTAGTTCCCATTTGGTTCATAGATAATCAGTTCTGTCAGCATTAACAATTAATTGCTCTTTGTTGCTGTCAGCTCGCTAATGCCAATCTGTCGGTGTACTCGATTTCTGTTTCTGTTATCACTGTAATTGCATGTGTTGCCCATTATGCTCTTTGTTTCATTGTTCCATTAATTCAGTGTGATTTTTTTTTGGGGGGGTTGTTTTAGATGATACAATTACTAATTCATAATTAGTAATGCTGCTGTTTCCCTTTGTGGTAAATATAGACACATTAACATTTGCATCTCATTGATGTGCAAGGTTACCTGATATTTCAATATTGTTTACATTCTTACTCTTTATTTGTATCTAATTTTAGACTCCTATGTTATTTAAGATGTGGCCCGATGGAAGCAAAGAAATACCGTAATGATTTGAATCTTATAAGAAATTCAACATTTTATTGTGAAATGTAACCACTATTGAATACTTAATATTTACATTTTAATATGACTGAACTAGAATAATTGAATTAATACACAGTGAAAACCATTTATCTGATTGTGGTTTGAATTTCCCTTGTTGAAATTTTCCAATTACAATTTTAAACTTTACAACTTTAAATTGGATATAAATTGTAAGTGTTCAGGGTTTCCAGTCTCAACTCTGAACTCCTCTTACTTGGATTACATGACTGACTGAGCATAGCCCAAAGTTCAAGTGTTACTTTTCATCTTGAATTCTGTTAACTTGCATTTTCTTTTGTTTTTGTCTTTTTATGAATTTTCTCACTGAATTTGTAAACTTGACAATTATGTACTCAAAAATTTTTCGTTAAAGCTGAAACATTTATTGATTAACTAATTTGTCAGTGGACATGAAATTAATTAATTAATTAATTAATGTGAACTCTTTCAAGTATTAATACCAAAGATTCCCTGTTTTGGCTTTTCAGTTGTGAGGATTTGCGAGTTGGATCAAAATGTCTTTAGGTTTTAGAAGTCATCCCCTTTGGTTTAGGAAATTGTAAATTGTATGACATTCTATCGACCAAACGATCAATAATCAATGAATTGAGAAAATATTTTGCGGTTTAGTTGATAAAGTAATGAAAGTAATCGTTAGTTGCAGGCCTAAATTGGACAACTCAAAATCAGATATTGGAAATAGAGATGGTTCTCAAAGTAAAATATTTCAATGCCTTAAATTAATTGTTTTAGTATTCAGTAGTGATTAATGTAAAAAAAAAATACCCAGTGTTGGCTTTCATTCTAGGGATGAAAACCAGCCTTTTGGTGAACGCAGTTACAGTTACGTCTATGAATGCGCAGTGTCCCTGTTAAAAAAAAAAACGTGAAATAAATACATAAATCCCAGCTTGAGCTGTACCTTGAGACAGAAAATGAAAAGATGTTCCATGTGGGACGCAGCCCAACCTTTTGTCATCTCCCATCTGGACTTCTGCAACTCCCACCAAGCCAGGCTCGTAAAGTATTCTGTTGAGCAGCTACAAACCATGCAGAACGCTGCAGCCTGCCCTGTCTGCAACCTCCCCAAGTTCTCCTTTGTTGCCTCCCCACATCTACCCCCCCACCCTCCTCCCACCCTCCTCCCTCCCCCTACCCTCCCTCCCCGCAGACTGCCTGTGGCTGTTCACATCAAATTCTAAATTCTGGTCCTGGCATTCAAGGCTCCTTAGGGAGTCGCACGAGTATATCTGCAGGCGATGCTCTCACCGTATCGGCCTGCCTGTGCTCTGTGCTCTGCTACAACCGGCCACTTAGCTCTCCGCTCCCTGCGGCAGCTACGTCATCGCTTCACCTGGCCTTGACTCTTCTCTCTGCGGCTCCCCAATAGTGGCATGTCCTTCCCAGTCCAGGCGGGGCTAGCACAATTATTCCTTATTTTCTATTGTTTAAAAAAAAAAAAAACTCAATCCCCTGAATACCCCCAATATCCCCATTTGCCCATATCCTTATTCTGCACCTGCCGTTTGGAAAACACTTCTGTTTACTTACACGATTCCATAGTCATTAGCATATCTTTATCAGACGTGATCACTTCAGGATCACGGGAAGAGTTCATTATCTGCTTTGTGCACTAAGTCGCTCGCAATAACAGCGCCAGCTAATGGAATGGAAATATTTCACAAATTCATATTGACTTTGTTGTTCTACCTAATCAAATGTGACTATTTGTTAATGTATGCATACAGTTTAATACCTCACCACTCACCACCTCACTGCATATTATAACACTTTCTCCACTGAAACAATAGCAGTGGGCTGAACGGCTTAAATCATTCTTTTTTTTGCAAATGATGTTAGTTCCTACAGATTGAAATTCTTATCACAGTGAAACTCGATTTCATACGTATAAAACATACATTTTGACACAATTTTTAGATTAATTTGGGCTTGGTTAGGTTAGGTTAGGTTAGGTTAGGTTACTTTTATTTTTATTTGTACCCGTAGGTAGACTTGGTTTGCAATAGAAAACGAGGCATCGGTTTTACATTTCATTTATTATTTCACTTTTCGCTTGTGATTTTGGTCACATCTACAGTGTAACTGTGTGACACTTTCAACACTTTCTTTGAAAATCACTTGAAAGGCGGCTTATAATGGCTGAAATGTGTTGCAGGCCTTCTTGAGTGTGTAAACAACGCAGAGATATTTCTCAAATAGTCGGGGAAAGTAAAACTTTTTCAAACAAGCTTCCCTTGAATTCTTCAACATCTTGGATTTTGCTCCAATTATCTGCAACGTATGGACACCTCGATAAAGAGCCTCTGCATGACAAGAGCATGGTTTCTCTCTGCTAATTTCTACAATTTAGCTCCCATCTGAGTTTATCTGTACACAGCCAGTTCAGAATACATAAGCATTAATCATAATTGCAGCAGGTTTGTTTACCACTTGCTTAGTATCTGCATCTGCATTGTGCTTCAGGTGGATCACTTGGCCACAACACAGTTCAAATACACAACTAAAATCCATCTTTTCTCCAGTATTCTCCTCATGTCCAACAGCAGTATTGTCATGACTTCAATGGATAGAAAATAGTTAAAAAAAAAATTCAGGATAGCAATTAGGATAGGATAAAACAGGATGACATCGTCATTGCTGGCCACAGGGAAAGTGCAAAAAAAAAAAACTCAACTCTAATTACTCTCTTGCTAGATTTATTTATTTATGAGACTTTTCTTTTTAATAAACAGAATCCACCATATTAAAGCTTTTTGTGTCAGATGGACCCCGAGACGACAGACAGACGATGCAACACAATAAGCCGCGTAGTCACGACACTGTAGGCGCGCACAATTAGACGACTGAATCACCGGGCATTGGAAAGTTTAACTTGTGACCCGATTTCTCAACCTTCCTCCGAAGCGATCGCCGTGGAAGTCTCGGAGGTCGCTGAGCCAAGATGACTAGTCTCTTCTGGGCCTTCGTTTACGTTGCATTTGCTGTTTTTTTCCGTGTCCAGCCATCCGTGCGTCCATCCATGCGTGCGTACATCCAACCATCCATAAGTGCCACATTTACTCAGTCACTACTTCCATTTCATTTGTGTGTTTGTTATTACAAAAGTATGCCGTGAATCAAACAGATGTACTGTATGGGTGTATCGGGGAGTCTGTGTGTGTTTACATAGTGACATAAGGACACAGAGAGGGCTCAGCTGGGAGAGCTAATGTATACATTATGTGTGCATTAAAACACCTGGGGCACACACTGTACAAAGGAAGACACACACGTGTGTTTGTATGAATACTATGCCATCTCTCTCTCACACACACACACACACACACACACACACACACATATTCGCTGTGCCGCAGATACAGTCGACTGCAGCTAAAAGACATTTTAATCCTTTGATGATTCAGTTCTTTGACAGTCGTTCTCTGTGTTCTCTCTGTGTGTGACTTCCTCAGTTCTTTATGAACTTTCTCTTGAATCAGCTAAAATGGCAAGTGAAAAGGTCGCAGAGTTACGCTTCCAGTCCATATATGCTACGGTACATCAGAGATGGTTGACATGGGAGCGAGATAAAGTTTTCATGGAAATACTTTTAAAAATGGCTGGTGGAGTTTAATAGATTATGAGTATCATTTGATCTAACAATTTAGTTTAGTTCACAGCTCCGAGGTCCTCGGGGAGGGCTGTCAGAAAAGTTTACTTGAACATCAGTTTCCGATGTCTGCCTCCTGCCTGTTTGGCTGCTCAGGGTATGTACAGTAGGTAGGCTGGGAGTTTTAGAGGAGGACCCCCTTACGGACGTAATCAGCGAAACACTTAAGAGGAAAGGAGGAAAGGACAGCGTAAAGGAACGCAGAGAGAGACGAGGGGAAGGACAGCTGATATTTTAATCATGTAGGTTGGTTGTTCTGCAGAGCCCAGCTCTATTTAAAGCCCGGCAGCATCTGCTCAGTACCCCTGTGTTTTCAAGCACTGAGGGAAAACACATACACATACACACTCACAAACTCCATATATGCTCTCTGTGCCCTTCAGCAGTATTCATGGTTACTCTGCACTGTCATAATTCTAGTTGTACAATTTGATGGAACCAACAGATGTGGAGCGAGCAGACGGCAAGAGTACAGTTACACTCACACTCGCCTGAACAACTTCAAAATGTCGTCTAATGTAAAAAAACATGACCTGATTGTTGATTGTGTGTGTGTGTGTGTGTGTGTTTTTTTGTGTGTTGCAGTAACAGCACATCATCAGGAGGTTCCTACATTAAGCAGTGCTGCAAAGGTTTCTGCATTGACATTCTGAAGAAGATAGCCAGGAACGTCAAGTTCACTTATGACCTCTACTTGGTCATAAATGGAAAACACGGGAAGAAGATCAACAACATGTGGAACGGCATGGTTGGAGAGGTACGTCCTACATGTCTCTCTCTTACTACCACACCATATCGGTCTGACTATGTAATTACTGGGAAATATCAATATGCTTATTTTTCCTTCTTGGAAGATGAGAAGAAAGATACCACTCATGTTTGTGTGGTAAATAGTAGCTTAGCTTAGCATAGACTGTAAACATGGGGAACCAGCTAGCCTGGCTCTGTCCAATTGTACATAAATCCACCCACCAGCACCTCTGTACCTTACTGATAGCATGTTATGTCTTCAAGCTATAGCTTCCAGTCTTCATCCTAAACTAAGCTAATCTCAGGCTGCTTCCTGTTTCTACATACACTTACAGATATGAGAGTTTATGAATCTTCTTATCTAAGTATTTGACAAGAAAGCAAATAAGCTTGCCGTATTAGTCATTAATTATTTAAAGGTGCTTAATGCGAAGTTTCGAGCACATATATTGTCTTCAACGGCTCTCAACGTGGAGATAGCAGCTTGTGCAAACCACGGCAACAGTGCTGACGGGGGAAACCGTGGGGTCGGTGCTACGCTAACGTGACACGGTGCGTCGAGATTATCAGTGTTAACCCGCCATATGAGTGCCATACATAGCAGCAGCGATTATCTAGACAATGGGTCACAGCAGGGAGACTCAGATGCACCACAACACACACAGAGGGAGAGCAAACGCACTCTCTGCTCAGGTAGACTTTATATCTGCTCTTTACGTAGCAAATAGTTGTTTTGTTGGTATATTAATGGTCTGAACTTTGAATTTAGCACCTTTTAAATGAGATATATCCTTCAGTTGCATAATGCCAGGGGCCATTTATATTGACTGTATTGCTTGTTCCATCCTACATGGAGTTATTATTAAATGTAATGATTGAATGATAATATTTGTATATAGATTTATTTTTTTATTTTTTTTTTCATTTTTTGGCACACTCAGCCCGAAGCCTTTTTATGTTTTAGACAACAATGGAGGCCTGTGGCACAGAGGAATACACTATATCAGGCTTAAGATACAGAGACAACTAGTTAGAAGAATCAGTTCTATTGGTTTTGGTAATTTTATGGGATTTTAGACTTTTAAGAAAAATTTGCAATATCTCCAGACAAACTACAATCTGTGATACAATTGTAAACAACGGGGTCAAACCACCACCAAACCTTAACACACAGGACTGGAAGCTGCTATCGCTCTTTAATTGACTCACAGATATTTTAATATACATTGTGACATGACAAAAAGATATAGGATGTAATAATGGTTACAAAAAGCTAATTTCTAATTTTTCAGTCAGACTCTTACCTGTAATTTATCTAGTCAATACTATTTCTCATTGGGGCTTTAATTAAATGCCATACAATCAACTATTTAAGAGATTACATTACTTGGTCACTGTAGCGGCGATCTTCTCTTCGTAATCCATATTAATCCATAATAACGTTACTGTTACAGTCTGTGTATTGGCAATAAGCTTGAGTCTTCAGAGACAGTAACTCCATTTTAAAAGGTTTACTCAACAAAAATAAAGTTACAAGAATCATTCTGTGCTCAACTTGGCACAACGGTAAAAAAAACTGTCTCGCTCCGCAGACTGATTAACCTCGACTGAGGGATATTGGCTAGGACGTAGTCAATAACGTAACTAAAGGAGCATTTAAAAAAAAAAAAAACAATCCCACATCACTATCACATCTTATTAAGTCTAATATGGCTCTTACGGTCACGGTCATTTATCTTTTATGGAAATGATTTACTCAACCACAGACTAAAATAGGAGGGCACTCGGAGAGCGTAGACCTCCGCCAAGGCCAATCTGCTCCAAAATGAAATGGGTTCTTCTTTGGCCTTGGCTTCACCCTTGCACCAAATTTCATAAAAGTCAGGCCAGCAGTTTTTTCCATTATTCTGCTGACAAACAAACAAACAAACCAAAACCACAACCTCCTTGGTGGAAGGTAATTAAAGCTATGCGCTGTCACGGTGAAATCCCAAAAGGTTGAAAGGGAAACGTAAAACGTATGATAATGGAAGCTGACAATATGATCCATAGATTGTGGTAATGTTTAGCAGACCGCTGGGAGCCTTTAGACAATTAAATCTGAAAAAAAAAAAAAAAACATAAAATGTTACTGCATACTAAAAACAACATCTTTATGTGCAGAGTCGCCATCTGTCAGAATACATTCAGACATCCAGAAATGGCGGAACAATGAAAAAGACAGCTGTATTTCTACTTTTCATCTGATATGGCTGAAAATGCCCTCCAACTATAGCTGACATTCTGAGCTCATACCCTCAGTCACTGTGATATTTCACATCCAAAATAAAAAGGAGGAACATATCAAAGAAAAATTGTTTGATGTTGTCCAAATTTTTCACAGCGCTCACTATATTTATATGTCAGTGTAGGTGGTGAGTCACGCGCTCGCTGTAACTATTCTATTCTCTGTCCACCAGGTGGTGTATAAGAAGGCGGTGATGGCAGTCGGTTCGTTGACGATCAACGAGGAGAGGTCAGAGGCCATTGACTTCTCCGTGCCCTTTGTGGAGACTGGCATCAGCGTCATGGTGTCACGTAGCAATGGGACCGTCTCGCCGTCTGCCTTCCTCGGTAAATCCATCTTTCTTTTCGTCTTACCTAATCATAGGTTTTTTTCTTTTGTCCTTTTCTCCAACTCTCCCGCAGTGAGCCGAGCAGAAAACAAAGGGAGAGGTTCACATGTTGGCAAACTCCCGTCAATAAAATGGAATATTTTAATCAGACAGTATATTCTGGCCAAATTCCACTTATACTCTGACTTTATCTAGGCCTCAACACCCTGAGCACATTAATATTTCTAGAGGAGTGGAGGAAGTGAAGTGTGCCAGCTGTTTTTCGAAAAGGCAGCTCAGACAAAGCTTCCTTGATGCTATCCTCTCCTTCTCCTCTCTCATCTTCTCTCCTCTTCCTCCTCCGCCTCCTCCTCCAGTGGTTCAGATGACTAGAAACTGAAGCGCTCCTCTGTGCTCGCCTAATGTCTTGTATTGTCATTGGAGCGAGACGGGGAGCGAGGGGATGTATTGGACCATGCGTGTGTTGGTCCCTGTGTATCAAGCCATGTGTCAGTATGGGTGTGTGTGTGTGAAAATGGGGGGGTGGGGGGGGGGAGTGTGTGGGATACTGCACGAATATATTAGGATGTTTGCGTATTGAATAAAGGGTGTGTGGAGAATGAATGTGCTTTGGCTGTATGTATGTTAAGGGGTGAATGCTTTGTGTGTGTATTTATATGAACGCACATTGTATGTGCGTGCGTGCGTGCGTGCGTGTGTGCGTGTGTGTGTGTGTGTGTGTGTGTTGAGCCTGGGCCAGGGTATCAGTGACGGTTCAGTATCCCTCGCACTCATATTAGAGGCACCTCAGTGCACAATCTCTCAGGGTTGGCTAACCCTGGCAGTCACATACTTAGACATACAGTGACACACACACACACACACACACGTACATACAATTTGTCTGAGTTCAGTGTCTCTGGCACTCATCCCGCTCTCTGAACTCCTGCCCTGCTACACACCAAACACATGCAGACTCACACTCGCAGATCACATACAAATAGATCACATACACATGCCCACAGCAGGGCACATCAGATCACTCAGAGTTTGATTCTTCTCTCTACCCCTCTGTCTCTCTCTCTCCTTCTCCCTCTCCCCCTTTCCCTCTGCCGTCTCCCCCCGCCCCAGGCCTCTCCCTCTCTCAGCTCTCATCCAAGGGAATAATGAGAAATATGGAAATGTGCTCCGTCAAACTCTCTGTGACTAACTCTCCCTCTCCTCCCCTCCCTCCCCCCCTCTCACTCCGTCTGCCTCCCTTTCTCCCCTCTCTGAGTCTTCTCTATCATCTCTTCCATCGCTTTGTCTGCCCCCATCCTGCCTGTTCTCTTTTTTTTTTGCCATCTCCTCCTTTATTTCTCCGAGTCTGCTTCCCCTTTCTCTCCGTCCCCCACTTTTTATGTATCTCCTGCTCCTCCACTCTGTCTCATGAACTCAATTTCTCTTTAACTCTCTCCCATCTTTCTCTCTCTCTCTCTCTCCCGCCTCTCAGAGCCCTTCAGTGCATCAGTTTGGGTGATGATGTTTGTGATGCTGCTCATTGTCACAGCCATCGCCGTCTTCCTCTTTGAGTTTGTCAGTCCGCTGGGCTTCAACCGCAACTTGGCCCAAGGCAAAGGTAGGCTCACACATCCAGAATCAGGAATATCACTCCTATCGTCTCTCAGGAGCAAGAAGCCAAGATCCAAGCTTCCCCTGGGGCAAAGGAAGTGACCTATTCTTACCCTGACTCGAGACAGTTCACTAAATGTAACAGAACATTAACAATTCTCTCCTGAAGCTCGTCACGTCATCTGCACCTGGAGCTGCCCTGCTGGGTAGCTCCAGGTGCTTTTAGCACACTGAAAACGTGTTTAGTTTGCTAATTCTTCGTCTTACGCACTGATTGAACAACAAATGTCAACAAATGTAAAACTGTTTTAAAACTATATTTTCATTGACAAATTATTTGTTTCACCTCCAGGAGAACACTGTGTCTTTCAAAGACAAGTTCAACATTGTTGGGAAATACATTTACTGGCTTTTTTAGATGAGAGTTAGATGAGAAGATACTACTCTCGTGTCTGTACAATACATATGAAGCTGGAGCTTCGCAGCTTAGCACAAAGACTGGAAACAGGTGGAACAAGCTAGTCCAAAGATAACAAAATCCATCTTTCATCGTCTCTAAAGCTCACTAATTAACAAGTTATATCTGATTTGTTTAATCTGTACAAAAGCTGAAGAGTAAAAACAACATGTTGGGGAATGTGCCAAACATTATCCTAGCTGAGAGCAGAAACTTCCTGGAGTCCTATTGTCACTGTGAGTTTGCCAACCTTTCCCGACTGTTAAACTAAGCCAACCGTCTGCTGGCTTTTGCTCAATATTGTGAGTGGCATGAAATCGAATAGCGTTCTTTTATTTATTAATTCTTTTAAATCTCTTTGCTGTGTCCCAGCGGTGCATATCACCCATCAGGGCCAACTTTGAAATAAACTGTCATATTAATTTTTTAGTTCAAGTCAATAATAATGACGGATAAATATCTTGAACCCTGTTTCTGGTCGTTTTAGGTGCAAATTGCTGCATCATCACAGTAGCAAGTCTAAATCTCACAAGTAGTTTTTTTACTTCGTCCAAAAAACATCCTTTTAGACTCACTTGTAATATGGTTTACTCACTACATCATAGTCGTTGGTGGCTTTGAATTGCTAGAAGTAAAGGTCAATCTAGTTGGCCAAAATAATTTTCGGTCTGAATCCATTAATCACGCTCGTAAACCCAAGAAAATGCCTGTCGTCCACAATTACTGTGGCAAGTTTTGTGAGCTGTAGGCATTAATAAAGCCAATAATGCTGTCAAATTATATTTGATATTTACAATGTCACCCCTCTGAAGGAAGCATGATGCCCTCAAACTAGATCATAAAACTCTTTCATTTAGAAGGTCTTTTGTCATTAAAAAAGATGGTGGCATTTATGATGATTTTCAAGAATTAGAACCTCTGAAATGATACTTTTCAGCTTTTTTTCCACCACTGCTGAGTAAGGCAGGGATTTTAATGGGAAAACATAATAGCATCTAATTTTTATTTCTCCCTCTGCTCCTCCGCCTCCCTCCCTCAGACCCACATGGTCCATCGTTCACCATCGGTAAGGCCGTGTGGCTGCTGTGGGGTCTGGTGTTCAACAACTCTGTGCCGGTGCAGAACCCAAAGGGCACCACGAGTAAGTTCATCGTATCAGTGTGGGCCTTCTTCGCCGTCATCTTCCTGGCCTCCTACACTGCCAACCTGGCTGCCTTCATGATCCAGGAAGAGTTTGTGGACCAAGTCACCGGACTGTCTGACAAGAAGGTGTGTTAACACACATATGGAAACATACACACACACACACACACACACACACACACACACACACACACACACACACACACACACACACACACACACACACACACACACACACAGAGAAGAAACTAAACACATTCACAGGCAGGGTTGCTCTTGTAATGGATGCCAGCCCTGCGGCCAGACAGGGCTCTCCAGGGAGTGCCCTTGGGCTTCAACATCCCAAACCCTCTGGCCGTAGCTGTCACCACGCTAACACTGCCAGCACAGCAGACCCAAGGGCGCACACACACACACACACACGCGCGCGGGCTGTATAGATCAAAGACGTGTGTGTGTTTGGATGTGTGTGTAGTTTGCAGAGGCTGGCAGTGTCAGCAGAACCCCGGCCAGGCTTACGCTAGACTGGACACACAATGATGATGACTGATGAGTCCACTCTACTGTCCCTCCTTTCTCCTCTGTCTCTTCTTGTCACTCTCCTTCCTCCTCTCTGACTCTCCTTCACTTGAACACTTTCTCTCCCTTTCTTCCCCTCCTCTTTATCAAACTTCTTACAGTCTCTCCGTTCTGCTCTTTGTCTTTTAGCTTCTTTGTTTTCCTCTTCTTTTGTGCTCCTGTCTCTTCCTGTCACTTCCCTCTCAAAACAATATTTCTCTCTTTTTTTTTTGCGCTCCTTATTTCTCTCACTGCAGTTCCAGAGTCCTTACTCCTATTCCCCTCCATTTCGCTTTGGGACGGTCCCTAACGGCAGCACCGAGCGCAACATCAGGAAGAACTACCCCGATATGCATCAGTACATGACCAAATACCATCAGACTGGCGTCATGGACGCGCTGGTCACCCTCAAGACCGGGTACTGTAAACTTGTCAAGTCAACTCGTGTCAAGCTGAGATTATTTTATACCTGGGAGGCTAATTATGTCTGCGGACAGCTCATATGCATAAGAACATGTGATAACATACCAAAAAAGACATTGCATCACACCGAGAACTCGGCCCCCGTGGGGCTCAGCACTAGCTCATGCTAAGATGCTGCAGAATGTGCTCAGTGTTTGTGTCACTGACGGTAGAAAAGCAGACGCTGCCTGCAAGTGCTCATTATTGAGTCTTGTTGCTGCTGGGAAGCTGGAGCTGCCAAAACAGGGAGAGTGTAATTTGTTCTGTAGTTTGCTGCCTTTATTCTCCCTCCTAAACACACACTAATGGAAGGATGGCTGCAATGCTTTTATTTGTTCATTAGTTTTCTGTGCTTTGATCTTTTGGGTATTTTCTCCAAATATGTTTTTCCTTGTAGCCTCTCTGCAATAGCTTCATTGATACTGAATATCAAATATAGGTGGTTTGTTTTCATACCCCATATATTAGGCTTCCCAACTGTATAATTAATGTGTTCAGCAGAATCATCATTAAGTTAAATTCATCAGCAAAAAATGGTTGTTAAAACTAAAGAAATGTTAACACTCTGGAGTTCTTGTCAAAGTCTTGCAAGAGGCTGTGACACGTTTAAAATATTCTATTCTTTAATTAATCTACAGTGTGTTGTTTTCAAATGCTGTATGAATTTAATTGAATGAAATTCTGTGCGGTTTTGCCACTATAGGTACTCAAAGACTGCATTTAACATGTGCACTTTGGTGAACAGTTTAATTCAAAGTGTTTACTATTCATGCATCTCTAACATAGAGAGACCCAGGGGGATTGATTAGCACCATGGTGTATTCATAGGGTTATATAAAACATTTTTTTGTTGCTGATAAAGAAGTTATAAAAAGGGTTCTGCTGCTTTATGGGATGGTGATGTTGGCCCCTTGTCTTATTGTGTTTGGTTAACAGTCAAACATCCCACTTCTGTTTTTGCTGAGCTACGATGTATCGAGCCCACATCGGGGGAATGTTGTGTCAGATACAAATTGTGGCCCCTTAGTTTGAATTCAGCTTGTCATGTCAGACTAATGACAAAAAACCTGCGACTAAAAGATTATAGCTCAGTACAAACAAAGACAACCTCATGCGCGTGAATATTCGCTGCACCAGCGTGCACACCGGACAGTATTCTCAGTCACAGTCAAAATATGATTAGCGTGAGAATTTCAGCTCCAGGGAAACACAGCGTTGTGAGCAATCCAACTGGTTTGTTTATGGATCTGAGTAAGATTGTTACTGGCACAACACACAATGTACATCAGGCTCAGTAGACTAAACAGTGTTGTGGTCTTTAAGATTGAGACCTGGTGGATAACATTTCCCATTATCTTCTTTTACCATGAAGACAAACCCTAAATACATTGTAGTTGTTGTTTATTTTACATGGAATTAATACTCTTTTATTAAAAGGTGCTAAATTTGAAATTAAGAGCATTAATATGGCAGCAAACACATACATTGTAAAAAATATAATGGAGTAATGGTGTTAGCTCAATCAGCACTGTTGCCATTGTTTGCACTGTTAGCAACATTAGCTGCTAGACGACAACTAGCCGCCGCCATGTTGAGAGCCGTGTGGAGGCAATCCCTCAATCACAGATATGCTCAGAATTTGGAATTTAGCACCTTTGAAATGTTTTATCTAATTTGTTTAATCAGTTTAAAAAACAATGTGTAAAAAGGGCTCAATGTGGTTTGTATGCTAAGCTAACGCTCTCCTTGCTTTAGTTTCACATTTAACAGACAGACGTGAGAATGGTATCAATCCTTTCATCTAACAGGAATGCAAATAAGCATATTTCCCAAAACTATTTCTTTAGGTAAGACAGTCCTTGTGCAGGACTATTTCTTGGCTTCATATTTAAATGAGTACTCCCGTATCTCTCGGCAAGAAAGTGACATCCCAAAATGTCAAATTATTCCTTCAAAGCATACCAATGTCTACTCTGGACCACTCGTCACAGGTTGGGTATGTTTATGAATTGCAAGCTGTTCTTTCAAAAGTAATGTCCCCTTGCTTTAACTGAACAGTTTTCAGAGGCCTGAATACTGGAGGCAAAATATTCAGTACATCAGAAAAAGTGAAATAAACCTAAATTTGTGTTGCAGAAATATGTTATTTTAACGTTTGACCATTTAATATTAATAATGCCCTAACCACTCGGATTTTTCATGCACAGGCTGGAAACCCCTGTTCTAGATAGTAAATCCAGAACGTGTGGTTCTCTTACAGAAAGCTGGATGCTTTCATTTACGACGCTGCGGTGCTGAACTACATGGCGGGCAGAGACGACGGCTGTAAGCTGGTCACCATCGGCAGCGGTTACATCTTTGCCACCACAGGGTACGGTATCGCCTTGCAGAAGGGATCCTACTGGAAGCGCCTGGTTGATCTGGCCATACTGGGCATCATAGGAGATGGTGAGGCGCTCGCACACGTCCACATTCTGCACCATCTCAGTTACACGGCACTTAAGTTTAAGTTTCTCAGATGATCGAGGCTTTTATTTTTATTACAGTTGGGCCATTACTCAGCTTTCCCTCCAGCCCCCACCGCCCCCATCCCCTAACGCTCTCCCTCTCACCTCCCTCCCTCTGTCAGAAAGCTATCAGGGGCGAGTCTTAACACACCATTTCATCATCATTACGCTGTGTGCGCGTGCGTGCGTGTGTGTGTGTGTGTGTGTGTGTCCACCATGTCCTGTTATGTTTACTCCTCCAGATTGTTCTGTATAATAAGCTGTGAGATGCTGCGAATGGAGGACAGAGAATGAGCCAGACAGAAATCAAACTGCTGAAACCACTAAAGCGCTTCGCTTCACACCCGGCATTTTTATTCGGTGGCAAACACCTGTGTGCGCATGCGACACACAAACACACTCGGTCTGATAATAATTCCTCCCATCTTTTCTTATCACTCCATCACTATCAATTCTTCTCCCTCCTCCCACAACCCCTTTTTTCACTCCACCTCCTGTCTCCTTTCCATTACGATCTATTTACCACTTCACTTCTCGCCCCTTTTCCCTGCTCCCCCTCCATCTTTCCTCGTAATGATATGGCTTTTTTCCCACCGCAACTCTCTTCTTCCCTCTACCGCCCATTCCCTCCCTCTCTCTCGACCTCGTTTTATTCCTTCTCCTTCATTCCTCGCACCTACCTGCAGCTATCCTAAACTTTCACTTCACCTACCTTTCCACAGAGCTATTGGAGAGCAGGACAGAACATCTCCTTCATCCCCTAGAATTTGCATATCGAACCAACAGGGGGTTGCGGGGCTATAACTCTACTTAACTCCATTTACAAGCACTTAGAGGGTAGTAAATACCATGCTAGATTGTTGTTTGCGGACTTCTCGTCTGCCTTCAACACTATACACTCCCACCTGCTGGTGCAGAAACTTAGAGTGCTTTGGATTACACTCAAACAATGTGGGATGGATTTTGGACTTCCTCACTAACAGGACTCAGAGAGTGAGAGTAAATTAACTTCTATCTGGTCTGTCCATAACATTAACTGGCTCCCCCCAAGGCTGCATCCTCTCTTTTAAATTATTTACACCAATTATATGTGCATTGATTCCAGACGTTAATTAACACTTTAATTAATAAACAAGATTGAGAGGTTGAGATTGTTGAAACAAGTAGTTATGCATCATAATTGACCATAATTTGACCACAGATATGCCAAGTAAGAAAAAGCAGCAGCGTCTTTGATTGTTTTAAGGAAGCTAGCCACGTTCCCGGTTGACAGATCCCAGATGACACTGATTTATAAATATTTGATTGAGTCAGTTTACACTTGCCTTCAGCTGGTACGCACCCCTCAACCTCAAACAGAGAAACTCATTAACAAAGTTGATGAAAGTCAGCAGCAAAATCATTGGCACTGAGCACAAATGTCCATTTGAACTGTACAACAAACAGCTGTTAAAGAAAGCAGAAGCCATTATATCTGACAGTACCCACCCCTGCACTTAGAGTTTAAGTTTAAGATATAGATTCTCTTTCATACCCTCTGCCATCTCACTGCTGAACTCTGTTGTACAGGTAGTATCAGCACATCTCCAACCATTCCTGTTCCTTAATATTGTAACTTTATACTTTATGTGTTCATCTTTTTAGATAGATAGATAGATAGATAGATAGATAGATAGATAGATAGATAGATAGATAGTTACTTTGTTAATCCCAAGGGGAACATTTTTCGCTACAGCAGCATTTATACATACAGGTAAGCTATAAAATATTTAAAACAAATGCACAATATATACAAAAAAATAGAATAGAACAATAAGACAAATGCACAATATATACAAAAAAATAGAATAGAATAATATTAAATTAAATTAACTAACAAAGCAAACAAAACAATAGTGCAAAGATGTAGCCATGTTTACTGCTGTATTTACAGGTTTTTATAAGGTGGTTATGTTTTTTTATCTTGTCTAGCCCTGTGTTGGTACTGCTGCTGCTGCTGCAAAACCGATTGCTCCCTCGGGGCGAAATAAAAGTCTGAACTTGAATTTTCCAACAGGTGAGATGGAGGAGCTGGAGGCGCAGTGGCTGACTGGGATCTGCCACAGCGAGAAGAACGAGGTGATGTCCAGCCAGCTGGACATAGACAACATGGCGGGTGTCTTCTACATGCTGGCCACAGCCATGGGCCTCTCCATCCTCACCTTCATCTCTGAACACCTTTTCTACTGGAGGCTGAGATACTGCTTCACTGGTGTCTGCACTGGGAGGCCGGGTCTGCTCTTCACAATCAGCAGGGTGAGGATAAGGAAGCGTATCTTCTCCACTGCAGGAACATGGTCCAGTTTCTGCCCCCTCTGCTTCTGTGGTTGTATTTAAGATGTTGCCGTTCGAATCTGCAGTGCTGAAAAAACACTTAATGTTAAAAAACCATCCTCGAGAGTTCAACAACTGGTGTACAGCATTGACTGGGACTGCAAGAAAGCACTTATTGCAATGTCAACATCAGGACTTGGGATGGGAATTTCTTGTAATATCATTGACGTGTAAACAGTGAAGGCGACTTTTAAAGAGTATGAAATACAGAGAGAGCGGGCTGTACACACAGAGACACGGCACGTAAAGCAAAGTTTAACTGTATTTGCAAATTGTCTTAATGCGGTTACATACTGAAGCAGAGAAATAACAAAGAAAAAAAAGCCGGCAAGTTATTGCGACTTTGAAGACAGCCGTAGAGCCTTTGTGGTGTTTAACAACAGCAGTTCAAACATCACGCAGTAAATTACAAAAACGATTTTTTTTCTGTTGTCTGTTGCATCTCAGACAAAGCAGTCTAATTTGCCTAATCTTCATGGTTCTTCAGATGCAGTGAAAATGCAAACAGGAAGGCACAAAAAGGAAACAAGATTGTTTCAGTTAAGAGGAAAAAAAAAAACTAATCTGTGGACGATCATAAGTCTGAGACACACACAATAGTTACTGTTAACATATAGGAGGAGTCTGGCTATGTACTGTATGTGTGGGATAAAAGAGGAAAGAGGGGGAAGTGTTATTATACAGCCCAGCTGAGGTAGAGATGAACTAACTGCTGGGCATATGGACGGCAGGATAGAGGAATCAAACCGCTGAGAGGATGATGTGAACACACACACTCACAGAGACACACACTTACACAAAGCTCTGTCCTATCTCTCTCTCACCCACACACACATACACGAGTCTGGTGTAACAAAGTTAAAAATGGTAACACATATACAGGAGGAACGATGGGATGAACGAACTTGACCACATGGGCAGACAGATAGACCGACAAAAACACACACACACACACACACAGACACACACACACACACACACACACACACACACACACACACAGACACACACACACACACACACACACACACACACACACACACACAAAACAGAAATGGGCACATCCAGACAGACCATTCTTTCATTATTCATATGTCATGTCTCTGTGTGAGGCAGGGCTTTTATTCCAGACGAGCAGCATTTCACACATTAAATGTTTTACAAAAAGAGTGCGATGTCTGTGTGTAAGTGTGTGTGGTGTGTGTGGTATGTGTGTGTGTGTGTGTGTGTGTGTGTGTCTTTCTCTCGGTGTGCGCATGCCGTTGCAGCAGCGATGCGGGAGGTTAAGTGGCTTCAGGAAGAACATCTCCTTGCACTCAGAGGCCCCCTCCAGTGACATCATCACCTAAATTTAATTTTCTAGGCGCCTCTGAAAGCAGTTCATCTAAAAAAGTGGCGATTATCTCTTCTTGCCACATTACAAAACAAAATGAGGTTAAGGTTTGCAGTAATTGCATCGGAGAAAAGGATACAGAGGTCTCCCTTAATTTACCGTGCATGGAAATTAGTCTTGTGCATGTTTGAACTTTTTTCTTGTGAAGTCATTGGGTTGGGAAATAACTCTTCTATTATCTTCTTTATCTCTGTCCCCTCTGCCTCTCCTCTTGTTTTTTTTTCCTTCCGTTTTGCTTCCTCTCCTCTCAGGGTATATGGAGCTGTATCCATGGCGTTCATATAGATATGAAGAAAAAGAATCCTGAGCTGGACTTCAGTCCTCAAGCCAACATGCTGCATCTGCTCAAGTCGGCCAAGTCCATGGCTTTGTCTTCTCCCAAACGCAACACTGTCCTCTTGCAGCCCAACATCCTAGATGTGATGTCGGGGAAAGGTACTATAACTCCCGCACAGTACACCTGACACCTGTATTTACAGTGTATATTTTACCTCCGCACAAAGCAGGCAAATCTGTGATAACATTGCTCACACGTACAGAGGTCACCCTGCCTTTTCTATACACTCTACGTATGCAGATCTAAAGGTGACTCCTCTTACCTTGTTCTGGACTCCAGACTGTAATCAGATTGACTGTCATGTATAAGCTCGCCTCATGATTAGAAACACCTTAGATGGCACCCACAGCGTGCCAAGGCAGTAGATAATGGATCAGGCTGAGCATCTAGCCAAACATCCGTCTGTTCTATCTGCTGTCTAAGGTGCTTCTCTCCTTGTCTCCTAGGTAACTCACTCCATCTGCCCCCGAAGGGTCCTGGTCTCTATAGCAACGCTGCTGGTCCGCACAGTTTCTTGTCATTGTCCGGGCGACACAAAAACCTCCTCAACAATGCTGCGCCATTCCCGGTTCAACAGAAAGCCCCCCCTCTTCAGACCAGCCCCAACAAGCCCCAGCTGTCAATCACTAACGACAACGGCAAGACCCGCCTCGCCGGGTCGGCCCTCGCCGCTGTGCCACAGGGCTCAAAACCCCGAGCCCTGTGGAAGAAAAGTGTGGAGACATTGAAGACTCAGCCCACTGTCGTATCTCCAGGCCCGAGCCCCGCCCCGTCATCTGGACCTGGACCTGCACCAATGAAGAGCCAGCGCTATCTGCCTGAAGAGCCGCCACATTCTGACATCTCAGAGTGCTCCAGCCGGCCGCCGTCACACAAAGATTCAGATTCCATTGCGGCGGCGAGGGGAGGATTCAAGCCTATCAATCAGCTGAGGAAGAGGGCAGGGGGAGGCGTGGGAGGGGGAGGTGGGGGCGGAGGATCCAAGATCTACTCC
Source organism: Ophiodon elongatus (assembly GCA_016806645.1). Taxonomy (NCBI): domain Eukaryota; kingdom Metazoa; phylum Chordata; class Actinopteri; order Perciformes; family Hexagrammidae; genus Ophiodon; species Ophiodon elongatus. The sequence continues at coordinate 2,555,222 of JACSYO010001013.1, read as the reverse complement.
ATTGACTCAGACCAGGCCAGTCTCCAGTCCGCTCCGCCCTACCAGCGAGACAGCCAGGGGGGAGGTGACGACCACAGTTACCCCCCTGACCTGTTTCCACCAGACAGCACATACTCACACACCCACACACTCTCCCACCAGGTGGACGCACCCATTTTGCAGCTGAGTGCCAGCCTGCTGCACCACAGTCACAGCGCAGAGGCCGACCTGCACTCCCTGAAGGACAAGAAATACAGCACCTACACACACAGCAGGTATCATGCTCAGCAGAAAATTCACCCCATGACCACGTTTCAAGTGCTTTCACAGTCTTTTTTTCTTGTTTGTATAATCGGTGTCATCCTCTCTCCCAGCAGCGCGAAGGACAAAGCCGGAGGTTCATTCGATGCTCCGGGTGCAGGACAGGGGACGCAGAGCGTCAGGCCCGGACACTGTCGCTCCTGCCTGACCAAGCTGAGCGGTTACTCCGGCCTTTACACCGTCCGCTCGCCACAGGCCCGCTGTGACGCCTGCGCCCACCTGGGAAACCTTTACGACATCAGCGAGGATCACCTGCACTCGCACTACTCCCACGCACCCACCCACCCACACAGCGGGGACATGTTTACACACTACCTTCCCCAGAGCGAGCTGGGCCTGGTGGGCGAAGGGGACGGGCTGGTCAGCCACTTCGAGCCCTCCCCTTCCTCCCCGTCGGCTCTCACCACCTCCTCGTCGGTCCAGCACCTCCAGCTGAGTCGCCAGCACTCCTATGAGAACGTGCTTCCGGACGGCGTTCCCGAGCGGCAGTCGCAGCTGCACACCCACCTGCGGGGGCTGAGCCTGCCTGACAGAGATAGGGAGAGGGAGATGACCCTGGACGAGGGGGCCTATGCTAATGTTCTCACAATGCGCTCTGATCGTCCGTTCAGCAGCCGCAGCCCACCATCTCCGTCACCCTCGCACCACCACAGTCTGGATGCTGCCCCCATGCCCCTCCCCCGGCGCTCAAAGAGTCTCTTCCCCGATCGCCCGTCTCACAACCCTTTCCTCCAGTCAGCTCCTGGCGCGACGCAACGAGATGCCTCCCCCCAGGCTGTCGCGCGCATTCCACAGAGAAGTTCCGCCCACGAGCTCTATAAGCAGCGAATGCCGCTGTCGCTTACCCTCGGTAACCATGGCAGTCATCACAACAACCAGCATGGCGGCCTTGTCGACCAACAGTTGTTCTACCCCCAGCAGGAGCCCCCCGTGGTGGCCTACATGGTCCCACCCGCCGCCTCTCAGCCAATGAGCTATGTGACAGCGCCGCGAGCCTCGAGCGCCGGCGGCAACAGGCCCCGGCTCTACCGCCGCATGCCCAGCATCGAGTCTGACGTCTGAGAGTCGCACGCAACACGCGCACTCTCACTGAAACACACTAACACACACGCATGCAAGACAGAGGTGTGTGTGACTGGAACCAGGCGGCTCTGATTCTAAGCACATACACAGAAACACACTCACACACATGCGGACACACACACACACACACACACACACAGACACACACACACACACACAGAGGTGAAAGACGGGGAGGTCTGCTCTGGACTTAAAGGTTAATGGGGATACTGAGTAAATAAATTGTTGTTTCTTTATCGCACCCTCTACAGGACAGGGTTGGGGCCACAGGGACACCTGCAGGCACAGTGCAAGATGAAGAGTGTGTGTGAGTGTCAGTGTGTGTACTAGCCTCAAGCTCTGGGCAACGAGGCACAAACTGACAATACGTCTGACAAGACAGATCGAATCCCTGGTGGAATAAGAGGGACGCTGTACACGGAGGCTAACGCCAACAGTAGGATCTGATGGGAGATACAAGAGTGTGTTTGGAAGACGAGCCGACTTGTCCCGCCCTCTCACCAGCCTCTTGGAGATGAAGGGGACTCAGAGAAAGCCCCTTTCCTTTTGAGATTACACACACTAACACACACACAAGCACATACATATTTCAGCTAAACACACCCGCCCCCTCTCCAGGACTCTCAGTCGATTTCTACAGTCAACCCGTATGTTGTCTGAGCCTCCAAACTGCACTGCCAGCATGGCTTAAAGAGTAGTAAACTACACTAGAGTAACTCTTGAATTGAAGGGAAATTACTATCTTTGTAATAGCCCAGACTGGGAGGCGGGCAGCTGGTCGGGACGCAGGTCTGAGAAGCATCTGCCCGCAGATGTACAAACACTCGAACACACACGAACACACTGTGTCTGTTTCTACAGGGGGGTGGGGGGGGGAGAAGTAAAAACTACCGACTGTTTGTTATTGTTGATGTCAGTTAATTGAACATTCCAAAAAGTGGACCAAACATGGCCGCCAGTAAAAGCCTATCAGGACGAGAGTGTGTGTTCTAGTGTTTCTAGATCTAGAGACATACAGTATAGCATCCTTGCTTCCTCTCTTAGCTAGCCTTCAGGTCATACTGCATGCTTCCTACTGCCCTGTGTTACAGTTAAACTCCTATACAGGGTCATATATGCACACACACACACACACACACACACACAAATATATATATATGCACATACACACACATGCACATACGCAGTAGTCTAGGATAGTAGTTTTAGGGTGGGTGTGTGTGTCGAAGCTACGAGATGGCTTCTCTTTGTGCACTTTGTAGATTTTATACCCTGCCACCTAACACAGACGTTTGACCAAAAACACTTTTGTACTGAAAAATATGAATATTCTCAATCATTCGCTGGATAGATGTTTTCTTTTCTCTTATTTCTCTTTAACATTGGGTTTTAGGGCACCGTTGATTTTCCATTGTGAGGTCAGAAGTTTTAGAGTGTTAGATAATGGGTACAGCATCATACAGTATACACAGCAACGACTCTTAATCTTTCTCTTATTTTCTTAACTTTTACAGTGCTCATTCCTCCTTCATCCAGCCTTCCCTTCTTCCTTCATCAGCTTTGGTTTATTCTCTTAATTACTCCTTTGTCTTTTTGCTCCTTCCCTGCTTCCTTCTATTATAGAGTAGATTGAGTATCAGAAGAATAAAGTTCAGTCGTGGTGTTTTTAAAACTCAACATATTGTTGGAAATCACTTTATATCAGTAGTCGTAAGAATTCCTCAAACTCAACACCGCCTCTCGTAGGATACAGTGCTTTTATTTCGAATAAGTTTTTACTTTGAACAAAAGACCTCGAGGCCCGTTTTAATGTTTCCGTAGTGAATTTAGAGTCTGAGTGCATCACTGTTGCAGATTTACTCACCAAATTTATACTCCTGGACGAGCGTCAAAGTAGCTGGTACTTGTGTCTCTCTCTGTTGGCGAGAACACAGCGCTGTGTTTCAGCAGAGAGTCACATGGCAAAGCAGAGAGATTGCAAAGTGACTCGTTACAGAGGCATCACACACACACACACACACACACACACATACACGCATACACACACACTCGACGAGCTGGCAATGTGTGTATGAGTGTTCTAGAAATCCATAATCTACTGAGTAAGGGCATTGATTTTTGAGCACAAGGATTTTGACGGAAAAAAGACTTGATGTCCCATTAGCTTAGCGTCTGTCTCTATTCTCTTTCTTTCTATTCTCTCTCTCCTCTCTCTCTCTCTCTCTCTCTCTTTCTCTCGCCCTCTCTCTCTCTCTCTCTCTCTCTCTCTCTCTCTCTCTCTCATACACAAACACACACATAGCTCTATATATATTGGCTGCAAAGAATGCAAGACAGTTTGAACAAAAAAAACGCACCTTTTTGAACGGTGAACGCTGCCCCTCTTTTGGTAATCTTACCAGGTTTGGTGTGTGAGTTATATGCACAATATCAGGTTGCAATATTATACTTCTGTACAGAGAATTCTTTGTTTTAAATGTTAGAAACGGATATCATTTGTTTGATTTGAATGGTATTAAGTGTTGAAATTCATTTCAATAACAACGTGGCTTTTTATTCTGCTTTTTTAAAAGAACAAAAAAAAAAAAGACTGGCATGTTTTTAGATTATTGTGTGATTTCTTTTTTTTCTTTTTCCTCTGGTGTGTTGTTGGTTGGGACCTCACTGTACAGTCCTCACTGCATGGTTAACGGACCAGTTAACCATGCTGGTCAGCTCACCAGTTAACTAGCAACACGTAGCTGGGTCTCTCATCTGAATCACACTCAATGAATAATGATAGTCCAGCCTGTGTGGTTAATACGAGCCCCCTCCCTCCCACATAGTTCTCTTCCACTACGAGTCTGTGCTGTTTCACCTCTGTGTGTGTGTGTGTGTGTGTGTGTGCGTGTGTGTGTGTGTGTGTGCATGTGTGTGCAAGAGTGTGTATGTGTGTTTTACACTGTGCAGGCATTTATATAAGTCAGTGGATGATATGTGTAACAAGAGGTTGTTTGTGGTGTGTGTGTGTGTGTGTGTGTGTGTGTGTGTGTGTGTGTGTGTGTGTGTGTGTGTGTGTGCGTGCGTGCGTGCGTGCGTGCGTGCGTGCGTGTGTGTGTGTGTGTACTTTTCTGTACTCTTCGGTTCGTCCCACACATAACATTTGACCCGGCTCTTACTCATATAACACAAATACATCTACACACACACACACACACACACACACACACACACACGCAAACACAAACACATGTTGCGTCTGTACTGTCGTTGGTTAAGAGAGCATGTAGAATGAGTTTTGTGCGTCCACCATCACACCGATTTTTACACCAACCTTTTGTTTGATTTTCTGATTATAATTTTTTTTAAATTGCATGACGTGCTTGTGTTTCTGGTGGTACCTATTTTGCTGCAACACCTGAGTTCTCCCTGAGTTGACCGACCGAGGCTACACGCACCAACGTCTCCCTCCACCCTGGTCAGTGCACCACATCCGACTGGAGCCCCGGATGCTTAAACGCCCCAGACTCCCGGCCTGCGATGTCACCAAGGCGCCAAGCTGGCTCCTGCACAACGCCAGCCGTCGTCAAGCAACATGTGGTAAACATTTCTCAGTTTGGTCCAGATAAACACATCTTATACACACAGTACTGGGTGGAAGGAGTGCGTTGGTGTGTAGTCCTCCAGGTCTCCCTGCCGTGTATCTCACTTGTGTATAAGTTCAGGGGTTTCTAAGCTACTAGTTGTGTTGTAAATACTACCTTGTCACTCAGTACCTCTGTACAATCTGTAAATAAGTAAAGGTTACATTTTTCTACTTGTCTGGGTCTTGTTGATTAATCTTTTTATCTATCCATCCATCCAGCCATCCATCTATCTATCTGTACATCTATCTATACATCAGTCCATCATGTAACTAAACTATTCATTGTTAATAAAACACTTATTAATGGTTTATCAATCAGTAATAAGCCATTGGAGGATATGAAGCTTAAAGGGGATTCCAATATGTTATTTCCATGAACCAAGGAAGTTCAATACATGTTTGTGAACATGAGCTCTCAAAGCCAGAAACCACAGCAGTAAGTCTCAAACCCGTGATGTCATCGGGTACCAGGAGTCTCCATAGACAATGAATGGAAGATTCATTTTGTGAACACAGAATGTTTTGTTTTCTTTATTATACCAAAATGAGCTTTATTCTATTGTAGAGTCCTGAAATAGGGTCTGAGAGGGAGTTGTTCAATAATGTTTTTGGACTGTCTTAGTTCAGAGGAATACCGTGGCCGTAGTTCCTCTTTGAACTTAATTTAGCATATAAACCACAAATTGCAGTTTTAGGCCAATTTTGTTTTGTTTGGACAGAGCCAGGCTGTTTCCCCCTGTTTTAAGTCTTTATGCTAAACTAAGCTAATCTTCTGTAAGTGGAAGCTTCATATTTATCATAAACTCTCTGCAAGAAAGTGTATTTACCAAAATGTTGAACTACTCTTTTAATGACGTACTAATATGCTCATTAGAAAGTGGGTACACTGGGTTTCTCACCCTCCGATAAGTTGTTAAGGGTGCTCTGCAACTCTTCTTTAAAGAAGTGACTAACCTGTCAAAACTGTAATTATAGATGATTAATTATAAACAAAGTCACCGGACAGTGACTCAAGATTATTTTGTCAGACGACTATTTCTAAGGTCCAAGGAAATTAACTTTCAACTTTTGGGTTGCCTTAATTAATGATAGCATTACTGTAAACTTAATGGCTAATTAGGAAGTCTGTAAGTCAGAGGTTTCTCACTTTCTAATAAGCCATCATGTCTGCAGTTAATAAGTTCAGTTAATAAATTGTTAATGAATTAACTTTTTGTATGCTAGCAGCATGGCTCTGTTGGTCTGAAATATCTCACTAACTATTAGATGGATTATCATGAAACTTTCATTCTTGATCCTCAGAGGATGAATCCACATGACTTTTCCTCTTGCATCAGCAATGGTTTGCAGTTTTGAGTGAAATGTCTCAACAATAATTAGATTGAAAATGTGGTACTAGACACGAATGCTTCCCTCAGGATGAATTGCAATAAATTCTTACATTTTTTCTCTAGTGCCGACATCATCATAATATTTTTAATGTGTGTTTTTATGACCAAATAACTGCAAAACTTTGCCTCAGCTGCACTTTGAGTTAAGTGCTAATTAGCAAGTGCTAGCATGCTAACACACAAAACATTTGGTGAACATTGTGAACATTATATCTACCTACTAAATATCAGCACGCTGATGTTTTATCTCAAAGCATTGCTTTGCCTGAATTCAGCACAGGCGGCAACTTCCGAGTCCCAAAAGTGAAGCCAATGCTGAAGTGTCTTAAACTTGAATTCTCTCTCATGGCCATCAGGGGGCGACTCCTCTGGTTGCAAAAAGAAGTGTGATTGTATAGAAGTCTATGAAAAAAATTACCTATACTTCTCACTTGATTTATCTAAACATGAGTTTATGGTCTCAATCGCTAGTTTCAAGTCTTCCGCAATAAAGCATGATGTTCATTCAGTAAATAAAAAAATTAAAAAAAGACAATAAAGCAGGGCGGGGCTAACGTGTGATTGACAGGTCGCTTCCACAGCGTTGTGCAGTCTGGGAGTTTCCCGTGTTTTCAGTTTGTGAAAAGCAAATTATAACATTTTGGTTGCCAAAAAATGTCTTATTCAGTATCCGGTTGTAATTTCTGATTGCAAAAAAAATGACGACGGCTGAAATTACGCTTCAAAACGGCAATCCACAAACTGTGACTACATCCACTTCTTATATACGGTCTATGTCCTCACAGCTGTTAGCATAGACTTCAGAGGGTAAATGGTGAAACTGAAGGTATTCTCATTAAAGTACTAAATAAATAAAGCAGGTTGTGCTGGAGGAGGATAAACAACCTATACTATCTATCTATCTATCTATCTACGTATCTATCTATCCATCTATTCATCTATCTATCTATATATATATATATATATATATATATATATATATATATATATATATATATATATATCTATCTATCTATCTATATATAATATATATATATATTATATATATCTATCTACGTATCTATCTATATATCTATCTATTTATCTATCTATCTATCTATCTATCTATATATCTATATATCTATCTATCTATCTATTCTATTATCTATCTATATTATCTATCTATCTATCTATCTATTATATTATTATTATTATTATTATCTATCTATATCTATCTATCTATTTATCTATCTATCTATCTATCTATCTATCTATCTATATGTAGATCTATCTATCTATCTATCTATCTATATTAGATCTATCTATCTATCTATCTATCTATCTATATTAGATCTATCTATCTATCTATCTATCTATCTATATATATATTATTATATATATATATATATAGATCTATCTATCTATCTATCTATCTATCTATATATATATATATATATATATATATAGATCTATCTATCTATCTATCTATCTATCTATCTATATATATATATATATATATAGATCTATCTATCTATCTATCTATCTATCTATCTATCTATATATATATATATATATATATAGATCTATCTATCTATCTATCTATCTATCTATCTATCTCTGCAGTCTGCGGACTACTAAAAGGACTTTTAAGAATCCTGCTGCAGAAGCTCTCTCTGCCCCACTCTCTGAATGCTTTCATAATGCACGCTTAGCATGAGTGTTTGAGTGTCTGCTTGTGTGTGTGCGCAATATGTGTGTGTGTGTTTAGATCAGTGTTCTGGTAAAAAGCTTTATTTTTATATTTTTGTCTCCCTCAGGAGACGGACGCTCTAATCTGGGCTGAAGTGGGACAGGAGAGGGGAGCAGAGAGGAGCACGTAGACAAAAACACACACTCAGACGTACACACACACACACACACACACACACTTTTGCATGGTGCAAATCGGCACACACCGAGGCTGAAAGATCTGTCACAAGCCGTAGACCAGCTGCAGCTAGAGGAGAAGGAGGACGGAGGAGAGAGAGTCCCGCCACAGCCATCCAGACTTTATTTGAAATGACTCGCATGGTGAAAACATCACTCTACACTATGGAGTGTCCACACAGACCTACACGTCTGTGCTCACCCGAGTGTGTGTCCTCATCTGTTTGCCGCTTCCTTTGAGACGGGGCGTGAGGACCACAGCAGCCTAATTCTTCCTGACGTGATCCATATGCTCGTATCTAATGGACGGAGTAACAACACACACTCAGACACAAGCCTCTTATTTAATTAATAGAATTGAGCCCCACATGTCAAGCTGGTGATGTAATTACTGTAACACACAGGAGAAGAATACATGTTCCCTGTACCCCTGAAGTAACGCTCATGCATACAATATATATATATATATATAACTCAGTGTATGTGGTGTGAGATTAACCAGATAAATGTTGATGATTAATTTCCTGAAAGAACGTCTGCATCTGAGCAACCCCACGGCTGGAGAGGAGTCAGTAAAACAAGAGGCATAAGTCAGAGAGAAGAAGAGACCGCGCAGAGGATGGTGGAGGACGATGAGGGTGATAGCGCTGACTTTGACAGGCCCGCTGTAGGCTGTTGGCTCTTCCAGAGACTTCAAACATCCTCATTAACCAGCAGTCAGCCTACACACTTAACACGTGTGTGTGTGTGTGTGTGTGTGTGTGTGTGTGCGTGTGTGCGTGCGTGCGTGCGTGCGTGTGTGTGTGTGTGTGTGCGCGCGCTTGTGTTCTTAAACTGCTGTGATTGTATGTGTGAGAGCGCTAGATAGATAGAAGAAGAGGGGGAGAGAGAGAGAGAGAGAGAGAGGGAGAGAGAGGGAGAGAGCAGCGTGTCAGCCTACACACTAAACAAACCCATGAAAATTCATAAGGACCTGGCGACGCCTACTCACAAATACTAAAAATACTGGAGTGAGTTGAGCCTAGTCAGAGGAGAGGAAAGGGGAGGAAGAAGAGCGAGCAAGAGAGATATAGAGGAGATGAATAGAGAGAAATGAGAGAGCAGCAGCAGAGGAGGAGGGAGAAGAAGACGAGATAGGTGTAACATGAACCTGGGGAGAGTAGAGCAGAAAGAGAGGAGAAATAATAGTTACATCAACTGCATCCAACTTAGAACATCTATTCTCAGCCTCCAGCGGTCAGCACTCACTTGGTGTAAAAGACAGAGTGTGTGTGTGAGTGTGTGTTTCTGCGTGAAAATGTTTTCACATTTTCCCTGGATATCTTGAGCTTGAGGAAAAATAAAATAAAAACAGTTTAAATTTTTCTCAGCATGTTGGCATTCAAGCCTTTCTATGTTGCAGAAGTCCTTGTTCACACTGATTTGATGGCAATTGACAGCATTTTACTGTCAAAGTCATCCATCCAGCAGGGGAAGGAGGGTGGGAGGAACGAGCAGTTTTGATTTGGATTTTGCCTTCAGTGCTGTTATGTAGTCATAGTGTACAGACGTTTTGTTCTGGGCGTCTGAATCGGGATGAAGCGGCTCCTTTCACAGCTCTGATGGTGGACTTTCTTCAGGCTTTAGTAAATGTTGACAGATGATGCTTGATTGACAGCCCAGACTCATACCAAGTGTTTTAAGTTTAGGATTTTTATAGCTATCTATCCATCCATCCATCCATCTATCTATCCAACAATGTAAATGTACTGTAAATACATCAATGTCATATTTAAAAGAGTGCTTCGCCAGTTTAGCTACACTCCTACAACATTGTTGGACACACGATGGAAAGTTTAGAAAAAAAAGAAACGATCAAAATCAATGCGGCAGAAAAATAAATATCGTCTTTTTTTGTAAAAACCTGGTGTCTACATTACCCAAAATGCAACCACACGGCCGACAGCTCAGCTGAAGATTCAAGTTTGTTTTACCTGTAACGTGTAGCGTGGCCTCGAGCAGAGATGAGGAACGGACTACAGAGGTCTGGGAAGGTAAAGTCACTTCTTTCTGATTCTGCAGCCTTTTCATTTTCAAACTATTAGTCTTACTTACTTACTGTGAGTGACGTTATTTGAGGCAAATCATTTGCCTTCACTCATCTCCCACTGGGCTTTATAAAAATACTACTACTACTCAGTAGTACCACTCACATATTAAATTAATCTAAAAATAACTTTTTATGGCTTTGTTTTTAAAAATCAATCATCAGACCTCTATACATTAAAGCCGTTCAAATAAAACTATAACCCATTGATCTATTTGCCTCATGCGTGTATTGGAGGCCAATGCCATTAGGATGAGTGCAGTACCACAATGCATCCAGCAGATGGAGATATTATTACATGGAAGGCTGTTGCTGGAGGTGTGCAGTGTGCAATGCTCATCCATGCAAATTTATATCCCCTTTAAAACATGATACAGAGATATTGGAGTAGCCACTAGCTTGCCATTAGGTAATAAATGATTTGTGGTTATGGCTGTGTAAAATAAAGTTTATTTTTTCTCCTCTTCGACTACTGGTTCAGTGAGTTTTGGTCGTATAGTGACCAGATGTAACAAGAAGCAAAATCATTAGCCTGTTTTCTTTGTTTGCTCATTTAGCAGATAGATGTTAGAATTGTGTTTTGTTTAGGTCAATATGTTTATCAAGAACTTTTAGCTAAGCTACTTGCGTACTGCCGTAACAGTTTTGGAAATATGCTCATTCACTTTGTTGCCATAAGATTGATACCACTCTCATGCTTGTTTGGTAAATATGAAGCTACACCCAGCAGAAGGTTAGCTTAGCTTGTGTTAAGACAGTGTTGTGTAGAGTTTGAAAGACATTAACCAGCCAGCGAGGGCCCATGGAGCCATGTGTGGACCATGACTCTTGTTAAGCACTAAAAGTGAGAACATCTTAATCTCTGCTGCTTTCAATCTTCACCATCCTTTCTTTAATCTGTGCCTTGCGAGTCTTCAGACTTTATGGAGGTGCTGTACTGAAACGCTGGAGTACCCCCTTTAATATCTCGGATAAACAGCTCCTTTTTGAAGCTCTGATGGTGGACTTTCCGCTGGCTGACAGATGATGTTTGATTGACACCAAAGTCCCTGTCAGTCAGCTCAGTTTGAACAACAAAAGCAACATGGCTTCCCTGGTAGAAAGCTATAAATCCCAAACAGATATCATGTGTGACTGACGACACATAGTCCCTGCCTCACTTTTCTCTCTCCCTCTCTCTCTCTCTCTCTCTCTCGCGCTCACACACATAAATAGTGCTGCCAGGCTATGCTTATGCTAATAGCTCTATGCTAATCAGGGTACTTCCAGGTGCAGAAATAGACACAGAACATTTAGAGTAAATTTAGCTTTAATAACCTGGCTAATCGCACCATTAATGTTACACCCATCCCGACGCGCACATGCACAGTGTGCAGCAATGTTGTTATTCTAATTGTGAGTTTCCACCTGACTGCTGCTTACTGAGGGATGCTGGGAGGCAGGAACAAGGAGTTGGACAAACTCTGCTCCGTGTGCATCTCCAGCTACCCTCTCCATGTATGAGAGCCTGTAAATGTGAGAGCCGCAGCTCTCAGACTTCACGCCGTTTTGTTGTGTTTGTTTTATTTTGTCTCGTCTATAAATGATGAAGCTCCAGGCGGGAGAGAGGGAGAGGCACTCAGCCCTCCCCGGGGGGAGAGCTCTCGCCGCTGGGCATCGTCCCCTCAGCATCGTCCCCTCAGCATCACCCACCTCCCCACAACCACAGCGGCCCATGACGGATGAACGAGGACAGCTTCTGCATGTGTGTGACTAAATTAACAACCATATGAAACCCTGTTCTAATATGCAGAGCGTCATTGTGTTATTATTGAAAGTATTAAGCTTGGCATCCATAAAAAGGTAATATCTCCGTCATTACTCGCTGTAAAAGATGGCATTCATCTTGTTGTTTTACTCATTACTTCCTGGAAACAGTCATTTGTCAGAGCTGTACCTATAAATTACCAGCAGTTTCATCTCTTCAGAGACTCCTGTTTACAACATTATTGACCTTGTGGGTGAGCGTGAGCATCAACAACAATGTTTAGTGTTCTTGTCATCTGCCGGCAGAGTAAAAAAAACAAAAAATAAAGGAAAGTTGGAGGAATAATTTGCAGCTCAGAGGGCATAAATCTTTCTGTCAATTTATGTTTGTGAGTTGAGAGAGGACAGTTTCAGTTTAGCTCAGTTTATTTGACATTAAATCACAGACAAGTGTCAAGGATGAGACAATAAGTACAAGACATTTTGTCTGTGTAGTGTACGATGTAAACAAAAGAGTCTAACTTAGATGACTCGGTGATGTCATACTGCCAACAAACCAACACAATCCACACTTATATCATTAGCAATAAAATGACTCCAGTCAAACATAAAAAAAAAAAGAAAATTATATAAATGAATACAAATTATTTAAAAAAAATTACATTATAACTTGGATAATGTCAAAGCATAATTTTACATTTTAAAATCGGGTTTGTTACTTATATATATTGTGTAAATATTTTGTTCTGGAGGAACTTCTGAAAATATTGTAATGTTGAGAAGTGAATCCTTGACCTTTAGAAACAACAGCTGACAAAAGAATATCAACACAAGCTCCACTGGCAGCTGTTCTGGAGCTTTCTATTGTACGACATGATCGTTCAAAACAGATGGAGTCAACTGTTAAGTCAGCATGAACAAGACGTTCTTAAGATGCTCAGAAAATTCAAATTTGAACATCTGCAATTTGATGCCAGCTGAGCAAACATCTGCTGAAGTCTCCAGAAGCAGCTACTAAAGGACACTTTCCTCGAGATTGTTTTTGTCTAAGTAATGTTGTTTTGGATATTTGGTATTTGTGATGGTTCATGAGTCCCAGAACAAACTTGATACAAACAGCCTCAGACAACACCCTGTTGAAGGCAATACACAGTAACCAGACACCTTTGGAAATTATGCATGGTATATTGGAAAAGAAATCTTACTTAGTTTTGATGGACTTGTTGTGAAACTCACACTGAACCTCACTGTTTATTTTCCTAAAGGTAGAAAATAGCATTGAGTAAGCAATTTGTTAAAGTACTTGTCAGTGTCAAACAGGTCTTTCAGCGCCGTAAGCCGACCTTTCAGCGCCGTTGGCTGAGGCCATAAATGATGTACTTGTAACCGCATGGATGTTTAAAAATGAAGTCATCTATGCAGTCGAGGTGAACCCTGCTGCTTTTAAACTCCATTCACTTACTTCATCACATGGACGGGAAAAAAAAGCCCGTAAGTCCACAAAATACACGAGGACTCCTTGTGCGAGTTTGCATTGAATTATGTTCACACCAGGAGTAAAAGTCAAACCGGAGACTCAACAGGAGGCAAAGAGCACAACGTATTTCTTCTTTGTTAGACTGAAACGTACCACTGGGCCTGATGCATGTCCCCCACTGGCTCCGTGCACTAAATATGAATTAACATTTTAACCCCCACTGTGGCAACTACAACAATATCCATTTATTTTATTTATTTCACCCAATATAGAGTTTTCTGCTGTTAACACATGAAAAAGATCCAAGTGTTGTTCAGATAAACGTTGCTGAAGAGACATAAAGCCAACAGATTTTTGACTTTACTCCACTCTATTACACAGGGGTTGCAGTGCTGTGACTCTGTCCGTGGTGCTGATTGTGGATCTGTCAGCAGTGTAGGAGCTGTCCAAGGTGTTTGAAGAGCTTCATGCTGACTGTAATGTCTGCTGCCAGTGGGAAGCACTCAGCCTGTGTCAGATCTCGCTTACTTAATCACTGAGACGTTATCCGAGCCTGTCTGCCGGGATATAGAAGCTATGGGAGCTTCGTTCTGTGCTGAGACTTAGAACATGTTTCCCTGACATCTTACTTTTCGCAAAAGTATAGTTTTGTGCCGCAGCTCTAGTGGTTCCCTGGACAATTTCATTATTTCCGTCGTTGCCAGCGAGGCTGTACAACAGCTTGATTGTTAGTCAGAGGGTCGGTGATCCTCCTGTCCACATCGCAAAGAAACTTTGAGTAAGACACTGAAAATAGTTCTCAACATATGGGTGTAAGAAACCAGACTAAGAGTCTACATACATGTTAGTGGCCCTTTGAGGCTTTAAGCTTCTAGCTTTGAGGTAAATGCTTATGTCAGCATACTAACACGCTTGGTGTGACAACGTTAACATGCTGATGTTAAGCAGTTATAATCTTAACCTTGGTCACCATCCTAGTTGCGTACATTTTTTTTCCCCCAGCCTAGTCATGCCCTACTGTGCCGTGATTATCTAGCACTCGTTTCCTCAACTGTTTGGCTCGTTTTGCTCACAGGAGAAATTTGCCTTCAGGGCTTTCTGCCAGAAAGGATTTATTTTAACCCAAACCTAAACCTAACCAAGCAGGTGTGTTGCCTCAACCTAAGAAGTATTCTGGCAGAGGCACACTTCTCTCTCGTTTCACATTGTGGGAAAGCACATTGACATCACCAAGCTATCGCCAGATAATCACAGCACAGTAGTACACTAGCCAATCACAGCACAGAAGGGCGGAGCAATCTTGGGAAAAAGATAACGCATCTTAGTTTAGGAGGTTTCTTACACAAAGCAACTGAGGCGGATTGGAATTTGTTATTTTTGCACCTGATAATGGCGCTAGAAAGGGGAACACCAAAGTGATTAGGGTTCGTCCTCTGGGTACCATGAATGTGTGGACCAAATTTCTTGGCAATCCATCCAACTGTTGTTGAGACATCAACGTCAGGGTGGCACTAAAAGAAACGTCATGGGATCACCAAAGTCAGTAGGATACGTCCCCTGAACCACCACCATTACCATCCAAAATTGAAGTCACCTTTGACAAAAGTTGGTGGAGGAAAGGATATCAGTGTTGCACGATCCTAGTTTGAAGAGCAGGTCACCCCATATCATCATCCAGCTACTTCTTTTCCTTCAGTTGCAACCTCTCGCAAGTCAGTTGGCTCAAGAGCTAGAGGCCACTCTCCTAATCCCCAGAGGACAGTAAGAGGGTGCAAATGTCTGTCTGGCTTTCTTGGTACAAGTACAATGTGACCCGGCGGTCAGGGCCCAGCCATCCAAATCCTTGCAACATGCAATGTTTTGTTTGCTATCTCTGTGTGGTCAGCTCTGGTGTGACAACAGTCGTCGAGGAACACGAATCCAATGACTGGATGCAAGAATGCTGCATGATTTAAAGCTGTTTGCTAACAAACAGGGGGCTGTAGTCGTGAAAGTAACACTGGCAGTAGAGACTACGTCGAAATGTGAAGTCTTGTAGAATATGTTTTTCCAGGGGTCGGATAAAAGCATAAAGACATGTGACATATGAGTTAGAAGACCAACTAGGAGCTGATTATGTTTTGCATTCACTTGGCTCAGTGGGACACATGTAGCTGTGAGAGAAATGAGGAGCCCAGGCCAGTGGAGAGGCCAATGCAAATCAGAGACCTCTCAGCAAGCAGCACAGGCTTCATTGCATGAGATTGTGTTATTGATGTCCTATATTTTCATTTTAATGGTTTGAATTCACTTGCAGGGACTGCAGCCACAGAGGAGCACATTAACAGGGTCATTAACATGTGTTTTTGCGAGAGCAAAAATCAACCTTTCCATGTTTCAGAACTTCCCTAAATTAGCTTAATTGTCACTGGGCAAATATAGAAAATCATTAACCAAAGTACATTTCAAGTTATTCCACTTTGGCAAAACAGAGAGCTGAAAGTTATGTGAGGAAGTTTTAACTGGTTATGAAACAGTCTCAATTTAATACTGATGCCTTTATATGACGCACATAAGTAACGAGACCATCAGCGAGAAGACAGACTATTTCTTTAAAAAATATCCTTAATTCCTCTCAGAGGTGCCACTGGGTCGGATTCAGCAAAATCAAACAAAAGCATGCAGTTTGACGAGAAACTCCATTAGCTCAGACTCCAGCTTTTGTATCTTGCTTCAAAACTGAACTGTTATGGCTGTTTGTGCAATGATTGTGAAATAATCTCGTGCTTTTGTAATGGAGCCCGTCCTCTCTGTTGGCAACACATTCCAGGCGCTTCTGCAACCTGAGCAACAGCAGATGATAACTACTACTTAACCTCACCTCAGAACTATGATTACTCATTGGTTTCTGAAAGGTTAGTTCATCAATGAAGTTAGCTCCTATATCCTAACTAAGACAGACAGGGAGGGTTTGCTAAATTTAACTTATCAGCCACTACTTTTACCCTTCTTATGTCCCTAATCCGCTCCATCTTGTCCTCCACTTGAAATATTCCTTTGTTTAGCAATAAAGTAAACATGAGGCCAAGTCAAGGTCATTCTCTGTCAATGACTGTTTATTCTTCTTGAATTGTCCTCAAGCATGATTCGAGAATTTGCACTCACGGGATGTTTCAGGATTAACTGACCAGCAGGTCAGTTGTCACCTTCCTTGCTCTGCAGAGTGAGCGCTCCAACAAGCAAAACTGTCACTCAGGCTGAAAACCAGGGCATACATTTGCTGTGTAATGTGAGCAGCCAGTCATCGCCGGGCCGACCAGACGTCTCACAGCCGAGTGTTTTCTGTGGTCATAGAAAATCTTTTAAAGCACCACTATCCTTAACCTGCACGGCAACTGGATTCCTGCGAGAATTGCGGGATCACACATCACACGAAAATCCATCTCGTCAGACTTCAAGTAATGGCTTTGTGTCCGGCTCCCCAGTGAGCGGACCAATCAGTGTCCAACAATGGCAGCTCCCGAAGAGGTTAGCTTGGATGCTGCAATGGCTTCAGTTAGATCAGGACTAGAGTTCTTTTTCATTGAAAGAAGAGCAAAGAACGGCACTGAAGGCTTTTCACAATGGAAATAATGTTTTTCGCTCCTCTGCAGACTCGCTTTGGTAAGAGTTTGATTGACAGATGGCTCATCCAATCACCTGCCTAGAAGGTGCCCGCCCTCTTCCACAAACAGTTTCTAATGACGGTTTCTCAGATGGTTCTGTGTAACTAACCATCTGGCGCGTCAGGTTACAAGTATCCCTTCCCTAAATAAAACATACATTAAAAAAAGATTTACAGTTACAGTACATTCCCTCTGTGTTTTTACACGTCAGTAACTCTCTCGTAATTCTTGCTTATTATCTTCTCACTTTATCTTTCACTCACTTTACGGCCTTGGCGTCTAACAATACCTCTCACAACACAATGCACTGCCCCACAAAGGCATCCTGCCCACGGCCATCTAGAGCCAGCTGAACTCTGGAGGCCTCATCTGTGTGTGTGTGTGTGTGTGTGTGTGTGTGTGTGTGCGTGTGTGTGTGTGTGTGTGTGTGTGTGTGTTAGGGAAAGGATGCACTGCTATCCTCTGCCGCTGTTCTGCTTTTATCACGAGTTGTTCAACTGCACTCTCTCTCTCTCTCTCTCTCTCTCGCTCTCTCTCTCTCTCGCTCTCTCGCTCTCTCTCTCTCTCGCTCTCTCTCTCTCTCTCACACACACACACACACACACACATACACGCGCAAACACGGACAGACATACAGCAACACACAGACAGCCATGCATGAAACATAGTTTGCATTAAATACTTGATGAGGTGTGCGAGGCTGTCAGGCGTCTTTCTGCAGCTCACTGAGAATAGTTGTCACATCCAATGAACAATTTTGTCTTGTGTAACGTCTCCTGAGCCTCAACGTGGGGATTTGGCCCTGAGAAACAAATTCTTAACAACCTGCTTATATACTATACTGTACAGATACATCCATTAAAGCCCAGCACAACAAAACAACTTTCAATGCTTACAAAAGGTTTTTCAAAATGTGAACACAAAACGTAAATAGGTTTGACGCTCAGTCTTCCACTTTGTTCCTTGTTCTTTAAAGTCACTTCTTCCACTCGGTCTGACAGTATCGTACAGTTTACTCTGTATCAACCTCCTGCTCTCCACTGAAGCTGCTGCATATACAGTATGTACGCATTTCCCCAACATTTAGACGGATATATTTCTTATCTTTGGAAAGTTAATGATCTATGAAATAAGAATTCTAAATAAAATGATGTGTTTGAACAATGTTTGTTGAGAGATTAAGGCCTTCAAATGAGAAATCACTTCTGGAACGGATGTTTGGTATTAAAGGTTTTATTCAGTGTTTAGATCCAACAAGTCCTCCAAATTAAATGACAAAATACACAGTTTGTCCACATAGACAGCCAACAGACGGCCCTTGGCCGAAAGATTTATCATGATCTTCATTTCTATGTAAGTCATTTTGGTTTTAAAATATTGGACTAAATCTGATTTTGAAAATGTCGTATGATTATGAAATTGTTTGAATGTTTTGTAAACTAGCCGATTAGATGACATGATGTCGTAGTGACGACTTGATCAATGACTTTTCTTCAAAGAAGGCCAAAAGACAGGTTGAAAGGATATTTTTCTTTGCAGTGTTGTGTGTTCGTAGCTGCAGCTCTGTACTAAATTTGATTTTCATTCATGTATTCTTTAACAATTTGTTGTTTTTGTTTGGTTTGGTTTAAATAAAGGTGAGGGTTTTCACGCCTAAAAAAAAAATACTTGTAAAGATGTAAAGAATGACAGGCCGCGTATGAAAGACACGCTGCTGTGTGGTTGCCTTGTGATGTTGTGCGACCAAAACTATAGCTGCCTGGGGGAAGCACACGCAGTGCTCATGTACTATTTATGTGTGTAGGTCGGGGTCCGTGGCGAGTTCGTGTCCAGGACCCCGTGGTCATGATAATCCGTTTGTCTGTGCCCTTTAGAACAACACAAAGAACTGCTTTCTCACGGCCAGAATATGGTGTGAATGTCGGATTAGCGGTTTTAGAAAGTTACAGAAATGGTCGGAAAAGTGAGGTGGGAGAGGGTCCAAATACATATATAGTTTCATTCTCTAAAACAGCTGGGCACTGTACTGTTTAGCCAACGTCAATCAAACAGGAGTAAATAGGACATTTTCTCCGGCAGATGAAGACACATTTGGTGCTCCAGTGAGTTCCAGTCAGTATTTACTGCAGCAGGATGGTATATGAGGAACTGACTCAAAATAAACTACTATTCACAAATAACACGTCATCCAGTGCAACATTTCTGGCTCATTTTGTTTGTTTTGATATCGTTTTTTGGACAGAAACTGAGGTATATATCACAGAGGAATAGAATATGAACAGGCTCGCATTGAGGACTCAAATCTTTGTCGGTTTTGGTCTTTTAATGGGATTAGTTGACACAAAGAAGAATAAAGAATACACCAGCTGTACCCTTTAAATATGAAGCTACTGTTCCAATTTTGTGAGTAATGTTTCCTGTTTGTTTGTTTTTTTAATTCGATGAATATCATATGAAGAAATGAGAAAATAATAATAACTTCAAATTTACATTTAGCTCCCTTTTTACATGGACACACACATTTACGCACTGCACAAGTCTCTCTCTCTCACATACACACACACACACACACACACACACACACACACACACACACACACACACACACACATCACAGGTCTCTAGAGCTGCACCTTCAGGCCACATTAGTTTGAATGACTCAGAGGCAACTCTCCTGCTGTGTAATTGAACACAACTACTGTAGTCTCTCTGTTCACGTACTTAAAGGTACACACACAAATGCACACACACACACACACGCACACACGGACACATAGGCATGCATTGTTGTTACTGTGTTGAAACCCACATTGTGAAGAAAAAGTGTGTGGAAGAGAAGTGAAATAGGATTATTAAAGTGAGAATAAAACAGGGGAGAGGAGCAAACGAGAGCACAGAGAGATGTAAGACGGAGGGGTGAGACAGAGAGAATAAAAGCAGGGGCGCCTTGTCTTTCCTTAAATACTCCTGCTGAGATGCTGCTCCGCTGATCAAACGGCGAGAGAGAAGAGGTGAGGGGGCGCGTGTAGGAGGAGGAGGAGAGAGAAAGAAAGAGATATAGAGAGCAGAAGAAAGGGATAGAGAAGCTGCGGAACAGAGAGAGAGAAAAAGAAGGGAGGTAATAAGAGGGATAGCGAATGGCGGCAGCCATCAAATTAGAATTAAAAGAGGTGTGACGGCACGGACTAAGATTTGACTTCTACAAGATATTGGTGCACCCGTTGGTTCTCTTGCTGTCAGGTTTCATCTCATCACATAGGAGTCTCTCACATACCTGTTACAGCAGCAGAGACTCTGTCACCAGCCCACCGGCGCTCCGCTGACGTCATTGACAGTGACGGTCGCCATCTTAGGGATCTACAGCGAGGAGACGGGGCGGGAGACGCTGTTTAAGAGTGCGCTGTACCTGCAGAAAGTCTACTCACACTGTGTGTATCTGTGTGCATATGACAGCCTAATAGAGTTTGTAGCCCAGTGGACACAGCATCATAGTGCCTACACACACACACACACACACACACACACAAAGACATGCATACCGGCAGAATGGCCTGAAGTTCAGGCTTTAACTTAAGCTGACAGTCAGGATACACACTTGTCACACTCTGAAAGTAACATTTGGTGATATCACTGGAAAAACACACACACACACACACACACACACACACACACACACACACACACACACACACACACACACACACACACAAACACATCGTTTCAACATTTTATCATGAAAGCAGATTTTTGTCAAGAAGGAACCTGACGAAGGAGAGAAAACTAGAAAATGAAACAGGTGTAACTCAAGCAGACATTTTTGGAAACACATATTATTTATTAAGAGTAAATAACTTTAATCATAAGTAATTAATGCATTTATAAATGCATGACTCAACATTAACTAATACTGAGTTCCCTTTCACCACAACAGTAGTTTAAACTGTGAATCACAAAAAGTGTTCTGTGACCAAATCTTTTAAAGAACTCACGAACTCTTTTCAAAAACAAAACTCATCAAATTCAACTGCAGTTTTCTACAACCGTTTTTTTTTACACTACAAAGTTTAATTAGGTCAGTACATTAAAAAAAGGGAGAAATATTACCAACACAAATCTAATTTCCAGTCTTCTCTTTATTCGGTCGTATGAGTCGTGTCATTGCGATGAACACTGTAGTTCCCATCAGACGCTGCTCAAATAGGAGTAAATTGTGCATTTGTTAGGAACTGTTTTCATCGGCGGATTAATTTGGTGCTCTAATGTTCAGAAGGACAACGTGTGGGGACTCAAAATAGACTACAGTGCCCATGTTCTTCATAATGAAGGAACATGTCAACCAGTGCAACTATGTGGTTCAATGATGTGTTTAATAGCTTTTTGACATCTGTGGAGCTCATCGGCACAGAGGAATTAGTTACAGTATATCTGACACAGACGATACAAAATAGATCATCATCAGGGGCATATAGACACATAGAGAGTGGTGTGGTGGCACTGGGGCCCGTCAGCTTGGGGGGGGGGGCTATCACCTAGCATTATTATTATTATTATTATTATTATTTGGAGCTAAAACAATTAGAAATGAAATGCATAAAGAAAAAAATGACAAACAATCTTTGGTTCCACCCTATTAAATGTGAGGCGTTGCTGCTTTGCTTTGTTTTATAATATTGTAGATTTAATATTTGGGGCGTTTTTTGGCCGTTGGGTGGACATAACAAGTAATCTGAAGACTCTTGGGCACATTAGGCTTCTCAATATTTTCTTACATTTAATAGACAAAAGGTTTGATTCCTTTCAAAAACGTATTAATTGATCGTGAAAATCCCCAGGACCCAATCATCATGACCGTTACATAATGAAATCTTCTGGGGGCGTCTGAGAAATTATCTTTAAATAACAGTGGATTCAGAGAAGGATGGATGTTGGGCAGAAGAAGACTGAGTATGCCAGTGTGTCATGGAAGATGAATGAGATGAGGAAGGGCTGTGGTCTCAGAAGAGATGCAGGCCGCTGTAATTGATGTGCATGTCTTTATCAATCAGTCCATGTAGTTAAGTCAGCGTTACATAAGACTTGAGTCAAACTCTACTAAATAAGGTCCTTGTGCCTTCACCTGGACTCGAGCCATCATGAAGTAAATCCTAAGGCTCCTTTGACCCAACCAGATAATTAATGTATCACTTACTATATGTTAGTTAATGATCTAAAGTTAGATTTTTATGTGCCAACCATGAAGTCAACTCATTATACATATTTATTAGCATGGACCCTCATGACTTCATATGTCATGCATTTATTCATGCATTAATTCATGCTGAGTCTCGCACTTATATTAATGCATGAATTGCAGATAAGTCACTTACTCATATATTAAAGTGTTACATTACTTCATGGATCGTTTTCAACAGAGCGTGAAGGTCAAGGAGCAGCTTTCCTTCTTCATTGAGGTCTGACTTTGATAGGTGGACGGGTTTTGAAGTCAGCTAAGTAGATATTAACTCTAATACCACATTGTGATGCTCACTTATGTATTCTGAATTCATAATTCAAACAGCAGCGCAGCACAGAGGCCTTTTGTTTAACCATTAAAGACGAACCCTGCTGAGGTGGACTCCCACTAACAACACACGGCGCACGAGTTCAGACACGCGGTTTTAGAGCTGATCTGAAAGCTTTTCAGCAAAGACATTACTGTTTCCACACAAGTGTTTTATATCTATACAAGGTCTTTTAATATGAGTAAAGAGTTAATAAACAGTATATATTTTTTAATTACTGCAAATCCAAGAATTCTTACTTAGCTGAGTAGATAGCTGAGAGTTAAATAATTGAGAATACCTAATTTTGTAATTATAAAATCTATTTTACATCCGTGTCAGAGCAGACTAGATGACTTCCTCTTAGCCATGGATTACTGAACGGGCCCACCAGGCACAGGCTCA
The DNA here is from genome assembly GCA_016806645.1 of Ophiodon elongatus. Taxonomy (NCBI): domain Eukaryota; kingdom Metazoa; phylum Chordata; class Actinopteri; order Perciformes; family Hexagrammidae; genus Ophiodon; species Ophiodon elongatus. The sequence continues at coordinate 2,532,020 of JACSYO010001013.1, read as the reverse complement.
GGGGGCCACCTAGCTTTGACCCGCAAAATGTCACTAAAAAAGACACCACTGACCAGGAAGAAATGCAAAAATGACCACTAACATACACAAAACAACTACAAAGAGACACAAAGAGACTCACAAGAAATAATGAAAGTTGCAAAATAACCACTATGAGACACGAAATGACTATAAAGAGACACAAAGCAACGACAAAAAGAAACAATGAGGTCTACAAAGAAACACAAAGCAATTACAAAGATACTCAGAATGACTACAAAGAAACACAAAGCAACTACATAAAGAAACAAAAGGACTTAAAAGAGACACAAAACAACGAACAAACACACGTATATTGACAACAAATGAGGGCAAAATAACCACAGACAAAATGTATTAAAAAAAGAGAAAAAAAAAAACGAGGCCAAACATACACACATATATAAAGTATGTGTGTCTTGCTCCTATTTGGGAGATGTGGTGGGGCCTTTTGTATGTCTGTGCCCTGGAGCACATTGTCTCATAATCATCACATACTCCTAACAACTTTCCCTGTATACTATCTCCAAATTCTCTCAGATGCCCCTGTGGGATTCTTGCAGTTTAGGGTTGACTTGATGTCAGATGAGTGAACACAGCTTTCCCCCTCTGAGGGGAAAAGGACTGACGGCTCATAGCGCTGACCCTGGCACCTCACTCTCTCAGACAAGAAACCTCCGGGAAAACAGGGATAAGCCATTTCTAAATCCACAAAACACATTTACAAAGGATTATCAAATTCTCCAGACATCTCTGTTATCTGTGTGAGGGAAAACTGTTGGTCCACTGCTCTATGATGAGTACAGTAGAGTCAACGTATAGTTACTCCTGAGTCTACACATCAACAGTTGAGTGTAGTCTACTTTACAGGCTATTCCAAGGAGGCTGGAGGCCGAGACAGATTATTAATGCCCTTGAGGAAATTCAGGTGTCCAATAGCTCACACAGTCTGTATTTGCATATAAATATAGATTAAATTACTTAAAAGGAATGTCATGTGAATAAATAAATAGATAAAGTGTGCCAATGAAATTAATTAAAAAAGTACAGCATAGTCCTTGAAGGATTATTGCACAAGCAGTCCGGGGGGTTAGAGCCGTGGGTACGGGGGAGAGACAGAGAAGGAGAGAGCGGGAGAGAGAGGGAGGGACAGCTGAGGCCATTGAGCCCCTCCCATTGGCTGAAGTGTTGTAGAGCCTGATGGCCATATGGGGAGAAAGGATCACCTGAATCGTCCACAGCCGCTGCTTCCTCTGGCCTGCCAGGATGTTGTGGAGGGGATGACTGACATTGTCTAGGATGGCCAGCACCTTACTCTATATGCATCTTTTCACCACAGTCCCCAGTGACTGTGCTGCTGCCAAGCACGGAGCCAGCCCTTTTCACCAGCTCGTCCAACCGCCTCTGTCCTTGTCTGTCAAGCTGCCTCCCCAGCAGACCGCAGCATTAAAAACTACATTTTCCACCACCGTCTGATAAAAACATGCAACATTTTGTTGCACACGTCAAAGGACCGAAGGCTCCGGGGGAAAGAAAGCCAGCTCGACCAAAAATGGGCATCTGTGTTCAGGGACCAGTCCAGCTTGTCGTTCAGTCGCACACGTAAGTATTTGTAAGTCTGCACCACCTCAAAATGTCCACCCCTCCAACGTTGACCGGCTGAAGAGGGGACCAGAGTACACCACCATCTCCTCGGTCTTGGAGGTGTTCAGCGGGAGGCCGCTCACATTGCTTCAGTCTTCAGTACTCCTCTTCCTGCCCATTCCTGATACACGCCACGAAAGCAGTGTCATCAGAGTATTTCTGGACTCGGAGTTGTACTTAAAGTCCGCTGTGTACAATGTGAACAGGAAGGGAGCCAAAACAGTGTCCTGTGGAGCCCCAGTTCTGCTCACCGCCGTCCCAGGGACACAGTTACCCATCTTGGCGAACTGTGGTCGTCCTGTCGGGCAATTAAGGAAGCAAAGGAGGGATCCACCCACATCCCCTCAAGCTTGTCTCTAAGTACGGGGGATTGGATGGTCATAAATGCACTTGAAAAATCAAAGAGCATAATCCTCACATAACCACTTGGCTCATCCAAGCGAGAGTAGGCCCGGTGGAGCATGTAGAGGTTAGCGTCGTCCACTCCAGTGTGTTCTTAGTACGCAAATTGTAAAGGGTCTAGTGTGTGTTTAACGTACTGCAAAAGAGTGTTTGAATGAGGTGCAAAGCTCTTCTCAGATGTTCAGCAAATTGACCCTTCACTAAGCCTGAGCTTCGTTATTATAGAGCCCACACTGTCACTAACTGCACACCCTAAATAAATAATATTTGACTTTTGGATCACTACTGATCACAGTGTAAGAGTGAACCATCACATCACCTGGCTATCAGGACATAAGACAATGAAATAAGGAACAACGCTGTTCCCGTAAAGCCGGGTCGCTCTTTATTCACTGTTACACTCATTAAAAAGCAAAAGCAGCATGTGTATACATTCAGTACACCGTCAGTAGCTAGAGTAGCATAGAAGTACTAACGTTAGAAATTGATGTGCTAACGTATTCTGCTAATGTTATCTCCATAGGTTTCTATGTAACAAACGTGACGTTTTAGGAAAGTATATCTCCTTCCAACTTCTCCGGGTAACGAGTTTAAAGCATGACGAGCTCCAAATCCACAAAACCAGCCTGAAAATTAAGAAAATCTGAAACGATTGCATGAGACTCTATGGAGCAGAGCTCGTTAGTTGAGCTGGTTGGAGCTGACTGATGCTACGCTGTGATTGGCCAGTATGCGCTCGAGGGGCGGGACTCAGCGAAGGGCAAAATATTGTACCTTTCCAAAACAAACACTACAATGTGACAGTCACAGCTGCTTTCTGCAGTGACTATCCAGCTGTGCACAGCTGTGAGAATAAACAGAGCTCCAAGTGCTTCACAAACTCACACTTCCTCAGTCCAGAAATGGATGATGAGTAACTGAATCTGTTCAATTTTACAGATGGACAGACTTTTCTGACACATTCATTCACATTCAGTTCACACTATTTGGAATAAGATCTGTATCGTGCATGAACGGAATAACTGCCTCTTTAATCAGCTGGTGGTTTTGAGGAAGACGTATCAAGGAAGGTTGCTGTTCTAGTAGTTGGCCACAACGTAGCTTTTCTCATGTGGTGGATGGCTTGTTGTCAACACTTGTTCTTTTTGACGATATTCTGTATCAGCCTTCAGCCGTGTGAAGTCTTTCTTAATCCGATAACCACATGGCTGCATATACGTTGAAGGAGTTATTGCTCACTGCAATGATTCCTCCTGTCGATTCTCACCAAAAAAAGGGATCACAAACAAGTGTGACAGTAATTTAAGAGATGGGAGAAGAAATATGCATTTTTATGGATTGTAAACTTCAGCCATCTCAGATAATTAACACCCCTCCATTACAGCTGAGCAAAAAAAACATCTTCTGAGGGAATGCAAAGACTGCAACTTTAGTAAACAGGCACTTGATTTGCTATAACACAAAAAAACCGAAGCCTCATTTTAGTTTTAAACTTCACAGTACATTTGTACACGTGGATCTCTTCTCTTACATCGGAGTCCCGGTCTCCTCACAGCCTGCATTGAGAAGAGGAATGGTTACAACGACCCATTAATCTTTCAATATACATAAGAGCACGTCAGTATTGTGATCAGCTTGAAAGATTCAGTACTCCTCCTTAAAGCACAACAGGATGTCAGCATGAATCTCATCTTCCCCGTCCCCTTCCACTTAACACAGGTGTAATTTCATGAGGAGACAGGCAGACTTGTCATCACTAATATTTCATATAAATCATTCATCCTACTCAATTAATTCTATAGAGTGTCCATGGCAATCTCAACTCTCCTCAAAGGTATGAGAGAAAGCGAAACAGACAGAGAGTGTGCAGCCAGTGGTTCATACATCATGGTCGCTCACACAGCCGTACGGCAGAGCAGTGGGTTCACTATTCTTTATTACCATTCACATACCGTCCTTCCTCAAACCAATCACAGACCGCTTTCTGGCCTACAGTGCAAACTGCTCCGTGGTCGATGCTGTTAACCTCAGCCTCCACCACATAGTTCAGCACCTGGACGCGCCCAGCAAAAATGTCAGAGCTCAGTTTGTGGACTTCAGTTCAGCCTTTAATACCATACTCCCCAAACGTCTGCACGCCAAGCTGCTGCTGCTGCACGTACCGCGCCCCATCTGCTAGTGGACTACGAACTCCCCAACCAACAGGAAGCAACAGGTCGCAGCTTGGCAGTCATCTGTCCCCTCCTCCTCACCACCAACACAGGAGCTCCACCAGGTTGTGTCCTCTCCCCATAGCTGAACCAATGACTGCATCTCCTGCCGCACTTCTATCCAAGTCCGCTGCTGACTCCACGGTCCCAGGCCTCATCAAGGACAATGATGAGGCGGCCTACAGGAACACTGTGGACACAGCTTGGCAGCACGGAGTACAGATGACAACCTAGAGCTCAATAACTGCTCAGTGAGAGGAACATCCCCCCGGATGTGTCCTTAACCTCCTCCATCACTTTGAGGTTCCCCCGAATCCTCTGCCCACACCAAACACAGACTTTAACGCATCGGGGGAACAGCCAGGGGACTCACAGGCCAGAGACAAGTGCTTGTGAGTGTTCTGCACAATGAGTAAGGTAGTGGCTGAGCCATCCTACCTGGCTCACTGCCTCTTCAGAAAGCTCCCATCTCGCCTTAGATACTATGATATAGTTATATTATATATATATATAACACAGAACAAGTTTTAGTTTCTACTTTTACTTGCAGCCTATGTTGTTTTAGTTTTATAGACTTAATATTATTTTACTTCCTCTACTTATGTGTACGGTATTTATTTCTGTCCTGTTGCAATAACCACATTTTATTATTGGGGATTACTTTTATCTTTATCTTTAACTTTATCTTATTTAAAAAAAAACGTTATCTTATCCTGAATGTGGAAATAGCGCCCTCTTGCGGTGACTCCCTGAACTCTGGCTCACTTTACTTTGGACCAATCGGAACTAAAGCCCCAAATTCTCTCTCTTTCTCCAGAAGTAGTCTGACGTCTCCCGCTCTTCGGATGACGCTATCTCCTGGATATTAAATGTTTTATTCACCTCTAACTGTTCCAACTGCCATCTGGAGTGACGTCCGCCTATCGCAGGCGAGTTGTTGTAATTGCTAACTTGCTGACCATTAGCTTTGGTGCATGTTCGCTAATTTAATCGAGCTCTCTTATAGTTTAACTAGGTATTAGCAGCTAACGCAAACTATTTGACTGTCTCTGGTTTGTAAAACCGGAGTAATGTTTCCACTTTATGACTTCATAGTTAAGCTTGCCATGTTAGTTTGCAGTGTAACTGGGAGCTTAATGTACCGACGAACGCCAAATCGTAGGTTAGCTCTTTAATTAACGTGTGCTCAACAGCCACCGTTGATCGTATCCTGCTCGTATTTCATCGGCCAGTAGGGGGCAGTGCTGCATCCCTAATAAGGGATTCCTGTTAATACATGTTTTTTTACCAGAGGTGAAAGAAGAACTCAGCCCTTTTACTTTAGTAAATATAACAATACTACAGTGTAGAAATACTCTGTTACAAGTGAAAAGTCCTGCATTAGAAATCCTACTTAACTAAAAGGGCATTATTATCGTCATCATAATCATGCAGATTGTTATATATTCTGGACTATTATATATTATATCAGTATAGTTATGCATTAATGTGTACATCACTTTAATGTAGCTTTTTTCAACTACATTATATAATGCCTTAATAATGGATATTGATTTATTGATATATTGAAAGATATATATACTCTGAATCTGCAAAGTAACTAGTACTGTCAAATAGATAGTGGTAGTGGAATAAAAAGTACAACATGTACTTATTCCACCACTGCTTATTTAATTTTTTCACATGAGCACTGTATATATTTCTTAAGATATTTACATGTTTATTCTTTTTTCGTCATGTACAACCTGCAGTGGTGGAAAGTAACTATTTACATTAACTCATCTGCACTTCATTGTACAATTTTGAGGTACTTATTGCTTTCTATAGGTTATTAATATATCAACTGAAAGATTATGATTTGTTATTATAGGTTATACCTGGCAGTATATAAAGTAATTAAGATTAGCTCTACTTTTGCCAGCTGCAAAATTAAAGCAATGTAAACATAATGCATCATTAATAAATGGCACTGAAGTATTGTATTTACTTAAATATAATATCTGAATACTTCTTTCACCCCTGATCACCCGCAGTATGTAGCTATTTAAATTAATCCAGCATAGAATAATAATTGCAGCACAGTTACATCTTCCCCCAGTTAAAATGCTCTCAGGTCACGGTTCAGGGAAGGTTGTCATGTTAAATGCCAGACATAATATAGTATGTGCAGTATATTATACGCATTAAGAGCATAGTGCTCTCCTCATTGAAGAATATAATTGTAGTGGCTTGAGCGGTTCCCAGTAGATGTCTCCTCCAGAGATGAAATGAAAATTATGCCCTTTCCACTAACAAGCTTTCTAACTGACCTCCACAGAGGAAATGGACTCAGACCCTTTTGAGTCTTCGAGCACTACCTCCCGAATGACATGTCCATCGGGTTTTGGCGTTATCCTCCCACCTTCAGGCAGTAATCAAGTCAAGATCAGCGTGTTGCTGTACCCGCTGAGCACAGGTACGTCAATGATCTGCCTCCTCATCCTGAGTCACATCCTGACACGTTTATAAGCTCCTGCTCTGGACCTTTTCAGCTCACACCTTTCTGCTGAATTCTCCTCATCTCAGAGAGATGCTGGACAGACTCACACACATTTCATGTCCCCTAGCCGGCTCTTTGATTGCTGCAAATTTGTTTGTTTTTTACTTTTAATTTTGTGGAACAGTGGAACGAGCCTGATCTTTAACAGAGTCATGTCTCTGGCCACCTAATGAATGTTAAGTCCAATATTCTGACCAGCATTTCCAT